>CM076572.1:226306828-226646472 GCA_034641835.2 Pinus albicaulis | reverse complement strand
AACCATCTCCATTGACTTCGGTTTTAGGGTAGAAATTCTGATTTTTGAAGGCTGCATTTATTGGCACAAGTTTCGAGGTTGTTTGACCAGTGTGACTTCAACGTTGACTTCAGAGTTTGACTGCAGAATTACATCAGCATTTGACTGGGTTTGACTAGACTGTTTTGGGTTTCATTTCTCTCTTGCAAGGCCGAATTTGTCTACTGTTGACCGAGCTGCTTGGAGGACATTTTGGAGCCACTTTGACCAGCGTTGACTTTCTGGTTAGGGCTGCAGTTGACTGTTGTTGACTGTTGTTTTTGACAGGACTGTTTTGGGCAAGTTATTTTGATATTTGTACTCTCTCTCTCTCTGCTGAACTATTAAATAATAATGAGTAGAATTTGATCAAAGGGTTTTCCCCACATTGGGGTTTTCCCCTAGCATTCGCCAAATATTGTGTCCTCTTGTCTTGCCTTTTCTTCCGCAGTTTTGTTTATGTTCTATCTGCATTTACTATCAATGTGATTAAGTTAATGTGATTGCTAAATTGGAAATTGATATTGGGCTAATAAGGAACATTGAAGTAAATTGTGTTTAAACATAGAACATACCATTGCTATCTAAAATTGTGTCCAAGAAAAACAAGCATAAACACCTAATTACATAATGAAAAATCATACCTTTGGGATTGGATGGCCCACCTTAAAATATATGATCATGACAGATGAGCGAGGGTACACAGTGGCTGGCTCAGATGTCAGAGAAAAGTAGCACATCAAAGCTATCAGATGGCTGCAACAGGTTGTTGGCTGTCAGCTGAAGACAAATCTAGAGAAAGTTTCTCATGTGGGATCACCCACTAGTGGTGGGAACAGTTATTATAACTTAATTGAGTTAATAGTGTCAATTCACTGGCAAAGTAGATTAGTTAACCTGTATTCGAATAAAATGGCATCCCAAATTGACTACATAAGGTTGTCAGCCTGCCAACATTGTCCTTACCCACACATCACATACTATCCTAGTATCTTCTTAATTTCTTCCAATGCTTTTAAATTATTTAGTAGGTTTTCTAGGTTTATTTAAAAATTACTTTCAACTTTTCCTTGTTGCATATTTTGTATATATGATGCCACATTATCTGATACATGAAATTCAAATTGTCCAAGTTTTTGTAAACTTTCTATTTGTTTGTATCAGGTGTTTTATCATTTCTCGTCAGCCTAATTCCTATTGGGTTAGTTATTCTGCCTTACCATATTGATCTGCTTTGCTTCTATTTCAAATACTAATTTGTTTGAACATCTTCTGTTGTTCACATTTTATAATATGAATAAGCAATGTTGCTTAAATCTTTCTAATCATGGATTATCTCGCAAATAAGGTAGTCCACTTTTCAAACTAACTTAGAATATGATATTCTCTATGTACAGGTGGATCAAGTTTTATTACTCTCCGCTCACAGCATATCTTTTTATTGGAGTTGTTGTTGTTTCCATTATTGTTTGGTAAGATTCTATGCGTAGCAATAGTAATAAGATGCAGTGTAAATTTAACTTTTATATTTTGAACTTCCTCCTTGGGTTTGGTTAAACTATAAATTGCATAGGTTGGTACCCAGAAAACATAATTATTATTTAGACCATCATTAACTATTTTATATTGGACTTAGAATATGTCCTTTTAACTATTTACATATTGAAGATAATTCTGCTTTGCATAATGAAGTATCATATTATTGAACAATCTGTGTAAACTAACTTTTATATTTTGAACTTCCTTCTAGGATTTGGTTAAACTATAAATTGCATAGGTTGGTGCCCAAAAAAACATAATTATTATTTAGACCATCATTAAATATTTTATATTGGACTTAGAATATGTCTTTTTTACTATTCTACATATTGAAGATAATTCTGCTTTGCATATTGTATCATATTATTGAACAATCTGTTACTCGTGCATTTTTATAGCATGCATCATGTACGCACTTCAACTGTTTAACATGGTCCAATCTTTTATAGAAAAATAGCTTGTTGACCATCGTTTTTTATGTTATGTTGGGCATAAAATTCTAGTTGTTGAACGCAAAAGTTTAATCATAATCTAAAGGGGATAATAAATAATGCATTTATGTGTTGAAGTGATGTGTTATGTATTTTGTAATAGAGTGTTTCACATGTAAGGGGCTGCATCCTGTTTTATGATCCTTTAAACATGTTCTTATCATAATTCTACTCAAGGTTGAACGAATTGGAATTGGATCAGACTTAGCAAGCCCTTCTACAAGAAATAAGTTGGGATTCAATTCCAAAAAACTAGATGTTGACCTAGAGAAACCCCAAAAATACATAAAACATTCAAAATACAATTAAGATAAATATAAATTCATGTACTACAATGTAATATGAACAATTAGACACCAACTATGGAAGTTTGTTGATTTCTATTCCCTCTGAGGGTGCATGTAAATTTTTGAAGATGTTCGATGCTTGATGCAACTTTACTTTTATCCCCAATGTCAATCAGCAATCACTTAAACAAGAAAATAAAGTGCTGATAGAACATACCAGTAGATCAACAGAAGACAAGCCAGACAAATATAATTGTGTTGGTGTGTTACGGCAGTCAACAGGATGCTTCAACCAGCAAAGTCTCAATATGGTCAGCGAACCAGAAGTGTCACACACACAGCCCTTAAAGACATCTCATCAAAAATCAACATAATTCAACAAAAGAATCCCACATCCAGATTTCCGGCATCATCCATATTTACGGCATCCATTTCCTGCATCATCCAGATTTACGGCATCATCCATATTTACGGCATCCATTTCCTGCATCATCCAGATTTACGGCATCCATTTCCGGCATCATCTAGATTTACGGCATCCATATTTACGGCATCCATTTCTAGATCATGAGGATGTGTGTGATGAGATGATTGAAATGTCCTCCAATGTTGACTCTATTTATATCAATCACTGAGGGTGTGTGACACATTTGTTGGGGTGTAAAACCTTAAGGCCGACCTGCACATATTTTGAAAGTACTAAAAATAAATTCAAAATAAATGTTCTTCTCATCGGATCAAGATGATCTTTAGATCGATCTTGCACCTCTTCGAAAGAGGAACCCAATAAAAATATTGGTGTCTTCATCTGAGCATCACAACATGGAGTTTGGACCTAGTTGTCCAATTTTAATACTCCCTCTCAACTAGGGAGAACTCCATCCACCTGTGCAATCAAACATCGTGTGTCATTCCGTTGTAACTTGCTTTGTTGGCCTCTTTATTTCAGAACAGAAGTGGGTCAGTCACAAAGACATCATTCCTGGCTGACAGATTCAGCCCAGAGGTTCGAAACCTCTATAGGACTCACAAAGAGTCTCATACCAACCCGGAATCGGTTTATCTGACCCGAAGTCAGTAGGAGGTCCGAAACCTCACTTGGACTCAAGAGAGTCATATATACTAACCCGAAGTTAGTCTCACTGACCTGAAGTCAGTTGGAGGTCCGAAACCTCACATGGACTCAAAGAGTCACATACCAACCCGAAGTTAGTAGGAGGTCCAAAACCTCACATGGACTCAAAGAGTCACATGCCAACCCGAAGTTGGTTTGTCTGACCCGAAGTCAGTAGGAGGTCCGAAACCTCACTTGGACTCAAGAGAGTCATATATACTAACCCAAAGTTAGTCTCACTGACCTAAAGTCAGTTGGAGGTCTGAAACCTCACATGGACTCAAAGAGTCACATACCAACCTGAAGTTGGTTTATCTGACCCGAAGTCAGTAGGAGGTCCAAAACCTCACATGGACTCAAAGAGTCACATACCAACCCGAAGTTGGTTTATCTGACCCGAAGTTAGTAGGAGGTCCGAAACCTTCACTAGACTTGATCCCAGATCAAGTGGTTGGACACGTGTCATCCTAGATAGAGAGTACGACAATCTCTGATGCGTCCATCAGTCTTTGCTACTAGTCTCTAGCTTTTCCCACCTCATTGACCAAATGAGAGGTACTTCCCATGAGTCCGAAACTCAAATGGGTAGGATGCATATCGGGCACAGATCATGAGAGGCGAAGCAACTCAATCATAACGGTGGTGCCCAAGCACACCAACAAGGTTCGGCAAGCCTAGCCCTGTGGTTGCTTATAGCTCCGAGAAGCTATCCCCAAAGCCCCCCATAGCTACCAGAGCTCATCGTCCAACAGGACCCTCAAAATAGGGTCGTTCCACGATACCAAGATTCTCACGGAAGGTTAGTAACATGACCTTCCCCAAGGGCATTGTGAGAATATCCGCGACCTGCTCATCAGTTCCTATATGATCGAGCCTTACGGCGCCTCGCTGTACCATATCTCAGATAAAGTGGTACAGCCATAAACATGCTTGGATCGTTCGTGGAACACAGGATTCTATGACAAACGAATCCCCCTCTAGTTATCACAAAGGATAACGGTGGCATCTAGCACATGCTCGAACATCTCACTGAAGAGCTTTTGCAACCAAGTGACTTCACAACAGGCCATACATGTTACAATTTATTCGGCCTCAGCGGTGCTCAAGGCTACCGACTTCAATTTCCTGCCCGAAGCATATCTATGTGTGAAGTAGCATCAAGATGTGCTCTTGCGATCCACCACACTGCCAGCCCAATCGGCATCAGTATATCTATGGAGTGTCATACTCCCGGCAGTGTATCTCAGCCCATGGTCTATCATGCCTCAGAGATATCTCAAGAGTTTCTTGGCACCAACCCAGTGAATGTTATGATCAACCATGTGTTGACTCAAAGTGTTCACCGCAGAACACACGTCCGGACAGGTGTTCACTAAGAACATCAGGGCCCCTACGAGTTGAAGATACTCAGTAGGATTTCTAGCACGGGCCCAGTAGCGCTACCACTCAACTTCTTAAAGTTGAGCTCCATTGGTGTCGACACGGACTTACAGTCCATCATACTAAATCTTTCCAGAAGCTTCACAATGTATTTTCCTTGAGAAAGGAAAATCTCGCCAAGTCTCTGCCAGACCTCCAGGCCTAGGAAGTAGTGCATCAGTCCTAGGTCCTTCATCTCGAACACAGCAGCAAGCTCCCTCTTACATTGATGAATGAGAAGGACAGCACTTGTCAGGAAGAGGTCGTCCACATACAGTACCAGAATGAGAGGCTTCTCTTTGTCAACCTTGAAGTAAAGGTTCGGATCAGCATTACTACGAGTGAAGCCTGGCTTCATCAGGTAGCTATCTATCCTCTCGTACCAAGCTCTGGGTGCTTGCTTCAACCCATAGAGGGATTTCTTCAACCTGCAAACATGGGTGTCCCGATCCTGGACTTCGAACCCCAGAGGTTGCTCCACATACACCTCTTCCTTTATTGCACCATGCAGAAATGCGGTCTTCACATCCATCTGATGAAGACTCCATCCTTGCATAGCAGCAACGGCTATGATAGATCAGATGGTGGTATATCGAGCCACAGGTGCAAATATATCATCATAATCTATGCCTTCCTTTTGAGAGTAGCCACGGGCAACGAATCTTGCCTTGAACTTTTCAGCACTTCCATTAGATCCATGCTTGATCTTGTAGAGCCATTTCGAGGTGACAACTGCTTTGTCCTCCGGTCTTGGAACCACATCCCAGACATCATTCTTCATTATGGACTCATACTCTTCGTGCATAGTCTCCTTCCACACTTGATACTTTATGGCTTCCTCAAAAGATCTAGGCTCAGATTGTACAATAGTACTCATGGTTGCTAAATACCCTTGGTATCTACTTAGCTTCTTGCTTTCACGAATGTCCCCCTTTGGGGCCATATGTCCCTCGGCATCCTCGAGAGTGTCCCTAAGCCATGATGGTCTCTTCCCTATTGAAGGAGGTGGATCAATCGGGTCCATTGGTCCTTCAGCATCACGCATCGTCTCATCCTTCGGTTCTTCTTGATTTCCAGGCCTTGCTTCATGATCTTCCTCGGATCTCGGAAGATTGACTACTTTCTTCAGGGAAGCATCTTTGTCAAAGGTAACATCGTGGCATATCTCCACTTCCCTTTAACCAGGCACATATACTTTATAGGCCTTCGAAGTTTCGTTGTAGCCCACAGACATTGTGGTCTCCCTCTTGATGCTAGCTCCTCTGCGAAAGTTCTTGAACTCGTTCGTCTCATATAATAAGAACATCCTCCCAAGGATGTCACGGGCAGCATGCCAGACAGATCAGAATGTACTAATTGCAAGACATCAAATGTCTTTGTGACACTTGAGGGGAAAGGTCCCTTTGTATGCTTTCCTTCGGCACAACCCTGACATACACCTTCATGATTATTTGAGAACTCAGGCATCCCCGTCACCACCTTCCTTGCTTCGTGAAGGGCCTTGTAGTGAAGTTGTTCAAACCTTCGGTGCCATAGTTCAGTTTTTCAGATAGTATCACATGTCATCGCTCCTAGTGGACTTCCTCCAACCTGGTAGAGTGTACCAACTCTAAACCCAATTGTGATAGCTTCCTTGAAACTCTTCTTCCACATGCACACTTTCCATCAATGATTGCCACATTGAAACCTTTGTCTTCCATGGCCGAAACAGACACGAGGTTCTTCTTCAAATTAGGTACATATAGTACATCTTGCAGGCAGAGGACTTGACCTTGAGACAAGTGGAGGGCCATAGTCCCTGTCCCTTTCACAGGATGTGTGGCATTATCTCCAAGGATAATTTGTAGATTAGTATCCTTCTCAACCATATCAGTAAGTGCTTCTTTGAACCCAATGATGTGCCTTGAGGCACCACTATCTATCAACTAGACATCCATAGTGTCGGGTGGAGGTGCAACAAAGAGGGCAGATACAAGAATGAATTCATTTCTTTTATCATCAAAAACATTTGATTCCTCGTACCTGGAATTTCTTGACTTTTTGAAACGTTGCCCATTTCCGCCGAAGGGAGCCTTCCTTTTCTTGACCTTCTTGAAAGGGCATTCTCTAGCATAGTGACCTAGCTCAGAGATGTAGGCAACCATACTCTTATGAATTGAGTCCTTGATCATCAGCTTTGCTTTAATTTCCCCCTTCTTGTACTTTGATTTGGCAGCAGCAGTTGCAGTGGATAGAGGCTCTTGGATTTTACCCTGCACATTGCCCATGACATCTTGGTCTTCCAAATTAAGATCCAATGTCATCTTCCAAGCATGGAAGTCATCCTTCCCAGTCAATTTTTCATCAGCCTTAAAGCCATTGTAGTTTGAGGAACCCATCCTCTTCTTCGGTGATTGCTACAAACTAGGGCTTTGTCTTCACCTCAGCTTTGATACCATGTAAATTTTTGAAGATGTTCTATGCTTGATGCAACTTTACTTTTATCCCCAATGTCAGTCAGCAATCACATAGACAAGAAAGTAAAGTGCTGATAGAACATACCAGTAGATCAACAGAAGACAAGCCAGAAAAATATAAGTGTGTTGGTGCGTTACGGCAGTCAACAGGATGCTTCAACCAGCAAAGTCTCAATACGGTGAGCCAACCAGAAGTGTCACACACACAGCCCTTAAAGATAGCTCATCAAAAATCAACATAATTCAACAAAAGAATCCCCCATCCAGATTTTTGGAATCATCCATATTTACGGCATCCAGATTTACGACATCCATTTCCGGCATCATCCAGATTTACGGCATCATCCATATTTACGGCATCCAGATTTATGGCATACATTTCTAGATCATGAGGATGTGTGTGATGAGATGATTGAAATGTCCTCCAACATTGACTCTATTTATATCAATTATCGAGTGACACATTTGTCAAATAAAACCTTATGTGTCGACGGTGCACATATTTTGAAAGTATTAAAAATAAATTCAAAATAAATGTTCTGCTCATCAGATCAAGATGATCTTTAGATCGATCTTGCACCTCTTCGAAGGAGGAACCCAATAAAAATATTGGTGTCTTCATATGAGCATCACAACATGGAGTTTGGACCTAGTTGTCCAATTTTAACAGTGCAAATATGCAAAATCACATAGAGATGCACAATAAAAAATTATGAGCACAAATTGAGAGGATTTTAAGGTTGGCTACAAAGAAGAAGGTTGTAACTATACGGAGTGTAAAGAAGTGTCAAATCCCACTCCTAGGGTGTAATATCCCTAAGGAAAATTTACAGTAAATTGCATAGACATAAAATTACACAAACAAAAATATAAATCAGATGCACAGTTTTACACCAAAATCGAACTGTTGAGCCATTTTATTACTGAATAAAGGTGTATAAATAAGGGGCTGGAATGTATGCACCTGGGAATGCTCTAAGCAAGCTAGCTAAGCCCAAAATGAAGTACAAGTCACCCTCCTCAGCTGAAACACTGCGTTGCCCTAGCTCTACGCTGGAATAACCCAGAAATATGTTGTTGCCTCCAATTTTTTGCTGCTAGATCCCTTTCCACTGCTCAGAAAATTCTGGAAAAATAATCCCGGCCTCCCCACACAATACCCAGAAAAACCCACGAAGGGATTGGCCAAAGCTTGACCCCAAAAAATCGACCGACTTATGTTTGGGTGGCTCCACTGCTGGGTATAACGCTCTTGCTATGAAACTTGCTGCCCAATGCTCCCAAAATATCAGAAATCCATGTTATAAGGCTTCTCAAGCCTCCCCACCAAATCTCCAGCGCCAAATCCTCTCACTCCACAAGCTCCCAGAGTGACTCCCCCAAACACTGTGCAGTCACTGCGCTGCTATGACTTCCTTTGCTTTGTAGTACAACCTCTCTGCTGTTGGTATGAATGGAACTCAGGTAGAACTCCCTCCTTGGGCTGGCACTCGAAGTCCACCGAAGCAAGGGCTGGGATTTCCGCTCAGAAACACCCATGTGTTGAACAACTCTGCAGACTTGGCACTTTCTCAAGCGTGCTATGTCAAAAGAAAAGTTTAGAAATGATGAATGAATGCCCAAATGAAAGCCTCTTGCTCTTTTTATCAAAGAGCCTCCAAAATTCCCATGTGGGCCTAGCTCGACTTTCCCCCACCAACTTTGCTCCAATGAGAGTGTATTCCACATGTGGGTCCTAATCCTCCATGTGGTGGCCCCCATGCTCCACTAGAGCCGCAATATTTCTTTCCTTCCTAATGTTTGGACCCCCACTTAATCCCAAAATTCACGTGGGGCCTCTAAATCCACATCTCCTAAGTGCAAACATGAAATAAGGAAAAATTGGACAAGATTGATATTTCCCTTAGCATATTGCTAAGTGGGAATATCGTAGTCCTCCCCGCCAAAACATTGTTTTTCCTTAAGCAATTGTCGAACAAGCGCTCTCTCCATGTGTAATATTCCAAATGGAAAATTTACAATGATAAAAAAGACATGCACATATATGAACACAAAATTTTTTTGAAATTAACACAAGAACCAGATTATATGCACCAACTCCATAAACTGGTCAAGATTTTATTAATAATGATGTTGAGGTATGAGTAGTTGGAGAAAATGCACCTAGGCTTGCACAAGGCAAGCTACAAGCACCAAGTGATGAGTACAAGCAAAACCCACAATTCAATAGCAAGCTCCTCCAGAAAATTGTGTTGTTGCTTCAAGACTACACTACTGCCTGACTTCGGCCTCTGATTTACCCATTGAAAACTACTCAGAAAATTCTAGGAATTTGGGAAGGTGATCCTCGCCCAAAACCCAAGAAAGCGTAGAAAGGGTTTCCCCTAATTCCAACCTTCAATAATTGACCCTTCACAACGTAGCCCTCTTCCAATTTCGAATTTTGTAACTCATGGATCTGTTGTAATGTTGCACGGGCCCTCCACCAAAACTAAACCAAACTGCCACTGCTAAGTTCTCCTTTGAATTCTGGATGAATTCACCAAGGGGAGATGGGTGCTCGCCCAATCTCTCTAAATCACCAAGGGTTTTCGTCCTAGGGCTACCAATGGAGTAGAGAAACGGGTTCTCAACCTCACATACAAGAAGCAATACTAGATCCAAGATGTTCTCTAATGGCCTTTCCTCATCTTTTATAGATCTGATGGACTCTTCTAGAGGGTCATTTTTTATTATTATTTTAACCATTGAGCACATTTCCCTTAATTAAAGTATTATTTTTAATGTGGGAAAAAGGTCAATTGGCCACCATGCCTCCTCAAGTCACAGAAAAACACTCCTAGCCATCCCGTCATGTATTCTTCTCGTTCCAGTTCCAAGGAGCTATTACACTAAGATGTTTTGCCAAGAATTCCTCCCGAAATTCCACCTTAGGCGTAATTAATTGAGTTAGGCCCATTAATATCTCAATTTTTTGAAAGTTGTCGGAATGCAACTAAACGAAAGGCAAACTGTGCAGATGGTGGAATATACCAAGAAAATGCCATCAGACCTCATAAGAACTCCTTAAAACCCCTTCAAAATCCCCCAGGGCCCATCAATGACGCAAACCTGCACCTGTGACCTGTCTACCCCCAACTCTGAAAGTCCATCCTAACCATGTCATAAGGGATACCAAATCCTTCACCCCAATATTGCTTTCCCTCATGCAACTGAGACCCAATGCCCGGATCACATACAAACTTCTGGGTGATGCTATGCTTTTGTGTCAACCCACCAGGAACAGACCCCTCAATGCCCGAATCCCAGACCAATCTTTGACTGAGCATGTCATCAACAAATCCTCCTAGATCCCAATTCCACAAAGAAAAAGCATCAATGCTCCACGGCTCTTGATGCACTATAACTCTGGCTGAGAATGTTGGCCCACTGACTGCATACCAACTCGTCACCTCTCTCTAGTCCAATCCCTGACTCAATCCAATGCTAATCCTGCTCTCCTAATGCCAGGACGGAATCCTGAAGAGTTGTTGATATGCATCTCACTGCCAACTGAAAACTGGAGTACCCGTCATGTTTAAGGGTTCCCACTCCACTATGCACCTGACTAAGAAGATCATGCCATCAATAGGATACCAACTCATGATCTCCCGCCAATCTAATGTATGGACACTTATGCAAGGAGTATGTCTACTAGGCTAATACGGGTCCATGCTCAACTCCCGATGCTCTAAAACTCTCCCTATAATGGACCTAGGTGGGCAAGTTGTGCTGCAAACCCTGTCTATGTACTCCTGGAGAGGGTTGTTGCCTGAAAATGCTGTAACTCTGCTGGCCGCCACTACATTTGCTTGCACCTCATCATTGGGTAGACCTAAAGATGGATGCACTGTTGTCTCCCTCACCTAATAGGAAACTCCATGCTCCTCTATCCCACCAATCCTCTGCAAAACTGTCCTTCCAAACTCCAGCACCTCCTGAGGACAAGTGTCTGTAAATACTGCCACCCTGCTAGTTGTCTGTCCATTTGTCTGCTCCTCATCAATGGTTGACCCCAAGGGTGGCCGATCATCCTCCTCTATCAAGAGCTCAATGTGATCCTCCAACTGGCCCTCCACAAGAGGCTCAACATGCATACTATGTATATCATCCTCCTCAGCTAACTCATGCTCCACTATATGTTGCTCACACTGAATCATCACGGGTGACTCATCATCTTGAATGTCTCCCATATGGTCCCCTAATAGTTCCCCATACACACCGGAATATAAATCCGGCCTACTGTCAACGGCTCCACATGACTTCCCATGCTCCCCAGAGGCATCCTCGCCGATCCAGGATGAGTTACAGCCACCCTCATGCCCGTCGCCTCTATCAGACGGTCTCCTTGGAGGTGACACTGCAAAACCCCAATGGTTGACGTCACGCATCACTGCTACGCTCCCATGCATACAATTGTGTATCTTTGTGCCCCTTGGCACACACCTGCACCCTATTGCACCCCTTTGTGCACTGCTAGACACCACCACTAGCTACCACACCATCTTGTATCAGCCGGTACCCCTCCTGTGATGATGTAGCTGTCACTCCATGCAAAACCTCAAGGTGGTGTGAGTCACTCCTCCTACTCCACAGTACATGCCCGCACGACTCAACACTCCACCATACACCTTTGTGCTCCTCTCCAGAACATTAAACTCTATGGTTCGATTTTGTGCACCACTGAACACCTACGCCATCTTCTGCACCACCCTGCATCATCACCCATCCATGCGTCAATACATCCACAACTCTGCTAGTGACCCCACCATGATGTGGGCTACTCCTCCTCATCTTCCCTGGTAGACCTAAGTGGTCTATCTCCTCACATGCTAATGGGAATGACACTACTATGCCTAGCCTCCATGGCACATGTGTCCAATGTTCCCATGAGAGAGCATTGTCTCCATACAATGCGCTATATGTGGCATGTTGATGCCACATCCTCTGACCAACCGCTGCCAGAGTATGCCACTCTCCTTGTGACTCCATGTGCATCCAACATGTCCAAACAATCCATGGGCTCGGCTCACGAACCCCCTGACTACTAGTGCCGACTGGAACTCCCCCAAGGAATGAGTGCACTCAGTCACTGAGTTCACTATCCCACTGGAGCCATAGCCCTCCTGCATCCCAGATATTTGATAGGAAGCCCCACTTGGATCCCAATGCCAACCTGGGCCTCCAGCATCTCCAATGTCTGAGAGCTCTTGCTGAGCTTCCTTCCATACTACGATCATCTCTACAAGGCTAGCCCACTCCGCCGGGTACCAACGCGAGTTATTTTGGCCATCAACTCGACACAAACCAATCCCATGCCCTCTAGCTCCTCATTCTACTGTAGAATGGTCTCTCGGACTATCATGGACTTCCTTTTCAATGCTAGAAGGTCGGCCTAGAGCTATCAAAATTGTCGTGGACGACTATCATCTGTAAACTCAGCCACAACTCTGGATACCTTTGTGTCTCCTAGACCCTCATCAACCTACTGTAGGTGGTCATCATCTAGAAACTCTATCACAATTCTAAGTGTCTCATCAACTGGTACATCCTCAACAGATGGCCCTACAGGCATATGCTCAGTTGTCTCCACCAAGGTGCCAGTCAAAACTATCAAAGGGGTCTCCAACAAGGGTGACACTTGAATCACACTGGGTATGTCTACCTGCTCCTCGCACTCCTGTGTGCCCTCAGCCTCCTGCTCAATCTCCTCCTCAGGCTCTCGACATATGAGGCTCGATCTCCACCAACATTAATGTCTCCTAGTTCCATCCTCTAACGATCCTCTGCTATGCTCCTCGAACGATAAATCCCTCCTGATCCCAGGGTACAACGCCTCATACTCATCAATCCTATCCACGAAGGACCTCCTCAAATCTACAAAGGTGTCGGGCTCCCTCCCCTTCTTCGGTTCATCCAAAAAATGAGGCATGGTAAGTTGGCTAGGTTGGACATGGGTATTGTTCTGTTGGAGCGCGTGTGCATGCACATGGCTTCTCTGCTGGGTATAACTCAACGTCTCCATCATTTGTTGCATCCAATCTAGGACCTATTGGTTTTGCCTCAACTGTTGGTTCTGCCTCATCAGCTCCTCCATGATCCCCCTGTGTACTCTTCCTTTTTTGTCTCATTAGAGTGCCCATAAATTCACCAGTCACTATGCATGCATGGAAAACTAGGGTGAAATGAAGTAGACCCAAGTGTTGAAAATGACTGAAACAGGTAGCATGCACTGCCCAGAAAATACTACAGATGCTATTGAAGAAGAACTAGAGTTTCTACCCTCAAATTGCTCAGACAATTCTGAAAATTTAATCCGGGGCTCTTCACACCAAACCCATAAAAACCAAGAAATAGTTTGGCTTAGCACAAAGCCAAGATCAAGCTCACCAAGTGGTGTGAATTACCCAATTCACTAATAAAACACATTGCTGAAAGAATGTTTATCTCCAGCTTCAATATTGCCCAGAAAATTCCGAAATTTTAACCATGGACTCCTCTCACAAAACCCAGAGAAATATTGGGCAAATTCTAGCTGATCTAGAAAATCCCCAATTTAGTGTGAGTTTCCCAGTCTGCCCAACTCTACACACTTCTCCAAATAAGATAAATTCATACCACAATGTTCCAACTCTACAATCTTGCAATTTCACTGCAAAATCACTGGCTCAAATGAGAGAAATCTCCTGCAACAATTATCCTCCAGCAAAATAGATTGAAAAATGTGATCCACAAACTTGGCTCCCTTATTCTTCAAGAACAATACGACAACTTTGATTTTAACCCACAGCTAGCCAAAATCATGCTATGATACCACTGTAGTATTCGAAATGGAAAATTTACAATGATAACAAAGACATGCACATATATAAACACATAAATTATCAGAGATTAACACGAACTAGAAAATATGCACCAACTCCATAAATTGGCCAAGATTTTATTAATAATGATGTTGAGGTACAAGTAGTTGGAGAAAATGCATCAGCATCAGTTGGCACAGCCAGGACATTCTCTGTGTGGTCTCTAATACCGTACTCCTCAAGGATTGTCAGGATTCTGGCTTCCCAGATAGCAAAGTTAGACACACCATCTAACCTATCCTAATCTCTCAGTCCGTACGGGGCCATCTCTGCTCAAACAAGTCAAAGCAGTTGCTCTTCTCCCTTCTGTTGCTGCTACACTCAGCAAAAGACCGGATCTGGGTTTCTTGGCGATAGAAACCCTCTAGAGAATCTTATCCCTCTGACAAATTATTTCCCTCCAGGAAATCCTCCGCCAATTTTGTCGAATCATCCCTCTACGATCACCCTCCTAATCGAATCTCAAATTTCTTGGCAAGAAAATCTACTGAGGGACTGTTTCCCCTTACTTTGTCAACTTTGCTAGGCATTGTTCTGCATTGATAGAACCGATGCCCCACCAGCAACTTTGAAGATCAGAAGTTGCACTTCCAGCTCCGGCAACCCAGCACAGCGTCACTCCAACTTGGACTGCGTCACACTCTAGGGCCTGCATCAACCACTATGTCAGCCCAGTGTGAGCCTGACAGGCTCTGCGTCAGCCTCTACGTCAGCTTTGCATGAGCAAACTGGCTATGCGTCACCCTTTTGTTGGGTCCGTGTTGTCCCTCTGGTGCTGCGTTGCCTCTTCCTAGATCTATCAGCTTCAACTCCCCTCCTGCAGTGAAAATTCTTTAGCCTCTTGTTGATGGCTTCAACTTGATCTACAATCGATTTGATACCATGTGAAAATTTCTGAACCCAAAAACCCTACTGCAGAATATTGATTTACTTCTCCTACTTGATTTATTATACATAAGTTATTTAACTGAAATATTCAGAAAAACATCAAACTAAACACAATCTGCAGCCTACACATATACAGATCATTTACTGAAACATAGTGCACATATGGCAAAGGACACACATGATTTTTCGGATAAATGTCCCCGGAAAATCCTAATGCGGGAAAACCGATGTAGCAACTCTTTGAGGGTTTTATTATTAAGAAAAATCTGAATACATCAAGGGCACCAGTAGTGGTTTGCCCGACAGAGAAATTCACGGTTGTTGTCCCTTAACACTCGAAGACAGAAAATATGGTTGATTCAAACCCTTCAAGAATTAGTGAATACGAGCCCTTTCTAGCCCACAGGAACCCCAGCGTTGTCCCTCTAGCCTCTGCGTTAGTCTCTCCTGCCTAGCGTGGCCTCTGCGCAACACAGGTTGCCCCTGCATCACCCTTCTCTGCTCTGTGTTGCCTCTGCGTCAACCCCTTTGCTTCCTCTGCGTCAGCCTAGCTGGGTTGTGACGCTCTTGCTGGCCTCTGCACTGCCCAATACGGATCTGCCTCTCTGATATATGTATTCTTGGCCTCGAATCTAAATATCCCTTGCCGATCTGCCCCTCACTAGCACTGCAAGCTCACTCGAAAATTCTCAGCAAACCACACCCCAGAATTTTGACTTAGCTCAAGTGTTGCTACTCTCTGTGTGTCCTCAAACTGACCCCAAGCCTTCCTTTAATACTTTTCTCATTGAGAAATCAACGGCCATGATCTAATCACTAATCAACAGCTAAGATTAGAGAAAGCTTGATCCACGTCACTTAGAACATTCTCACATGTGTAAATTAATTCACTTTAATTTTTCAATTTCCTTAAGTTAGACTTAGGGTCCCCATTAAAAAATTTAATTATTTGAATAACTTTTACACCGGGTGAAATTTCTCCAAACGATTTCTGGGTCATGGAGATCTCATGTGTTCCAGCCCCTCCACAAAGTTTCGGAGATAGAGCACATCTGATGCTACCCAAAATCTCAACACTCCCTCTTAGCGAGGAATGTGCTCTAGCAACACTTCGCCACTAAAGCATCACCCTGATCTCTAGTATCGGTCTCCGCGTTGCTTATGCTTGGCCTACTGCCCTCCATCCACTGCATTGCTTCTCTTTGTATTTTTTCCCATGTCATTGCCACATCTGTACTGCAGCGCCCTCTCAAATTGTTGCATCATGCTGCCTATAGCACTGCCACTACTAACTGATGCATTGCAACTCAGTTACTGAGAAGTAAACAACTTAAGGACAATCACCCAATCAACTGACACACAAGTCAGTGGCTTCATCTCATCACTGAAGCACCCTTTGCTACTTCTCTGCGTTGTCTCTCTTAAGCATTGTGCTATCTATTGCTCTGCACTGCATAAGCACAGCCTCTACGCTGTTGAAATCCCATCAACCTCTACGCTACTGCTGCCTCTCCTCTGCGCTACTCCAGACTTCACTGTCCCAGCTCTGCCTTTGCTTCTCCATGATCTTCTACACCCACTAACTCCAATCATCCTCTTACTATCTTTAGGCTCCAGTAGCTCGTATGTGATCCAAGATTTTGGGCACCTCAAGGATCCTGGCATCCACCATCTGTAGCTCAATCTACAGATCTATGTCACCCCACCTCTTCTCTCGAGGTACATGAGCACTCATGGCCACATCATCTTCGATCCCATCGTACCCTTTCGTTGTTGGTGCCTTGGAATATGAATCTTCCTTGTCCTTCCTCTTAGGACAAGTACTGGCGAAGTGTCCGAGTTCACCACATTTGAAGCACCGGACCTTGGATAGGTCCTTCTTCTTCTTCCCTTGTTGTCATTGTCCCTTAGATGCTAGGGGTGCATCTTCCTCCTCCTATTTCTTTATCTTGACTCCACCACTGTTGAATTCCCTCTTGGTTAATCTTCGGATCTCCTCCTGACGAAGGATTGCCCACATGTCCCCTCAATTTGGGTGTTGTTCTCTGCTCAAGATACTTTGGACAAAGGTCTCCAACTCATCGATGACTGCATTCAGGGCAGTCCTCACCATGAGTCCATCATCCGGAGTTTCCCCCATGGTATTCAGCTGGTCTCGGATAGTCTGCAATCTAAAGAGGAAGGGATCGATCAACTCTCCCTTGTGCATCTGGAACATCTGCATCTGATTCTCCAGAAGCATCTTCCTCTAGACGGAGTTGCCTTGATACAGTGTGGTCAGTGCTATCCACACCTCATTTTCCATCTTTTTCTCGGCAATGTGCGGGACCACGTGATCTTTCACTGCATCCATGATCAAGCGCTTAGCCTGCGCCTGATTTTCATTGAATTTCTTCAGAGCATCAGCATCGGTTGCCACAGCCAAGACGTTCTCTATGTGGTCTTTGATACCGTACTCCTCCAGGGCTATCAGGATTTTGGCTTTCCAGATAGCAAAGTTAGACACACCGTGTAACGTATCCTAATCTCTCAGTCTGTACGGGGCCATCTCTGCTCAAACAAGTCGAAGAAGGTGCTCTTCTCCCTTTTGCTGCTACAACACTCAGCAAAAGACCGGATCTGGGTTTCTTGGAGATAGAAACCCTCTAGAGAATCTGCTCTCTCTGACAAATGATTTCCCTCCTGGAAATCCTTTGCCAATTCTATTGAATCAGCCCTCTACGATAACCCTCCTGATCCAATCTCAGATTTCTTGGCAAGAAAATCTGCTGAGGGACTGTTTCCCCTTACTTTGTCAACTTTGCTAGGCATTGTTCTGCACCGACAGAACCAATGCCCCACCAACAACTTTGAAGATCAGAAGTTACACTTCCAGTTCTAGCAACTAGCACTGCGTCACTCCAACTTGGACTGTGTCACCTTCTAGGGCCTGCGTTAGCCCAACATGAGCCTGACAGGCTCTGTGTCACCCACTAGGGCCTGCGTCAGCCTCTACGTCAACTTTGCGTGAGCAGACTGGCTCTGCGTCACCCTTCTGTTAGGTCTTTGTTGTCCCTCTGGCGCTGCGCTGCCTCTTCCTGGATCTATCAGCTTCAACTCCCCTACTGCAACAAAAATTCTTCAGCCTCTCGTTGATGGCTTCAGCTTGATCTGCAATCGCTCTAATACCATGTGAAAAATTTTGAACACAGAAACACTACTGCAAAATATTGATTTACTTCTCCTACTTGCTTTATTATACACTAGTTATTTAACTGAAATATTCAGAAAAACATCATAGTAAACACAATTTGTAGCCTACACATATACAAATCATTTACTGAAACATAGCGCACATATGACAAAGGACACACGTGCTTTTTTGGAAAAATGTCCCTGGAAAAGCCCAAAGTGGGAAACTAGTGCAGCATCTCCTATAGGGTTTTATTATTAAGCAATATACATCAAGGGTACTAGTAGTGGTTTGCCCGACAAAGAATTTCATGGCAGTTGTACCTTATCACTTGGAGACAAAAAATATGGTTGATTCAAACCCTTCAGGAATTGCTGAATATGAGCCCTTTCTGGCCCACTGGAACCCCAGCGCTGTCCCTCCAGCCTCTCCTTCCCACCGTGGCCTCTACACAGCACAGGTGGCCCCTTCGTCACCCTTTTGGGCTCTGCGATGACTCTGCGTCACCCTGAAGCCTCTATGTCGCCCTGAAGCCTCTACGTCACCCCAAAGCCTCTGCGTCAGTCTAACTGGGTTACGTCCCTGCTGCTGGCCTCTGCACTGCCTTGTATGGATCTGCCTCTCTGATATATGTATTCTCGGCCTCGGATTTGAATATCCCTTGTCAATCTGCCCCTCACTAGCACTGTAAGCTCACTCGAAAATTATCAGCTAACCACGCCCCAGAATTTCGACTTAGCTCAAGCATTGCTACTCTGTGTGTGTCCTCCAACTGACCCCAAGCCTTCCTTTAATACTTTTTTCGTTGAGAAATCAACAGTTGTGATCTAATCACTAATCAACAGCTAAGATTAGAGAAAGCTTGATCCACGTCACTTAAAACATTCTCACCACATGTGTAAATTAATTCACTTTAATTTTTCAATTTACCTAAGTTAGAATTAGGGTCCCCATTAAAAAATTTAATTATTTGAATAACTTTTACACTGGGTGGAATTTCTCCAAACAATTTCTAGGTCATGGAGATCTCATGTGTTCTAGCCCCTCCGCAAAGTTTCGGAGCTAGAGCACATCCAATGCTACCCAAAATCTCAACACTCCCTCTTCGTAAGGAATGTGCTCTAGCAACACTTCACCACTAAAGCATCACCTTGATCTCTACCATCAGTCTTCGCGTTGCTGATGCTTGGCCTGTTGCCCTCCATCCACTACACTATTGCTCTTTGTATTGTTGCCCATGTCAATGCCACTGACATTGCCACATCTGTACTGCAGCTCCCTCTCAAATTGTTGCATCATGTTGCATATAGCACTGTCACTTCTAACTGTTGCACTGCAACTCAGTTGCTGAAAAGTAAGCAACTGAAGGACAATCACCTGATCGACTGACAAACAAGTCAGTTTGGCTGCATCTCATCACTGAAGCACCCTCTGCTGCTGCTCTATGATGTCTCTCTGAAGCACTACGTTGTCTGCTACTCTGCACTGCATAAGCACTACCTCTGCGTTGCTGAAATCCCATCAGCTTCTACGCTGCTACTTCCATGTTGCTGCTGCCTCTCCTCTATGTTGCTCCAGACTTCACCATCCAAGCTCTTTCTTTGCTTCTCCATGATCTTCTGCACCCACTGACTCCAGTCATCCTGCTACTGTCTTTAGGCTCCCATAGCTCGTATGTGATCCAAGAGTTTGGGCACCTCAAGGATCCTGTCATCCACCATCTGTAGCTCAATCTACAGATCTATGTTGCCCCACCTCTTCTCTCAAGGTACATGAACACTCATGGCCCCATTATCTTCGCTGCCATCGTCCCCTTTCGTTGTTGCTGCCTTGGAACCCAAATCTTCCTTGTCCTTCCTCTTAGAACAAGTACTGGCGAAGTATCCCACTTCGCCACATCTGAAGCACCAAACCTTGGATAGGTCTTTCTTCTTCTTCCCTTGCTACCGATGTCCCTTAGATGCTAGGGCTGCATCTTCCTCCTCCTCTTTCTTTATCTTGAAACTACTGCTGCTGAATTCCCTCTTGGTTAATCTCTAGATCTCCTCCTAACGAAGGATTGCCCACATGTCCTCCCAATTCGGGAGTTGTGCTCTGCCCAAGATACTTTGGACAAAGGTCTCCCACTCATCGGTGACTGCATTCAGGGCAGTCCTCACCATGAGTCCATCATTCGAAGTTGCCCCCATGGCAATCAGCTGGTCTCGGATAGTCTGCAGTCTAAAGAGGAAGGAATTTATCTCCTCTCCCTTGTGCATCTGGAACATCTGCATCTGATTCTCCAAAAGCATCTTCCTCTGCATGGAGCTGCCTTGATACAACGTGGTCAATGTCGTTTGTCGTCCTTTTCTCGGCAATTTGCGGGACTACGTGATCTTTCACTCCATCCATGATCAAGCACTTAGCCCGTGCCTAATTTTCATTGAACTTCTTCAGAGCATCAACATCAATTGGCACAGCCAAGACGTTCTTTGTGTGGTCTCTGATACCGTACTCCTCCAGGAATGTCAGGATTTTGGCTTTCCAAATAGCAAAGTTAGACACACCATCTAACCTATCCCGATCTCTCAGTGCGTACGTGGCCATCTCTACTCAAATAAGTCGAAGCAGGTTCTCTTCTCCCTTCTATTGCTACTACACTCAGCAAAAGACCGGATCTGGGTTTCTTGGTGATAGAAACTCTCTAGAGAATCTTCTCCCTCTGACAAATGATTTCCCTCCCGAAAATCCTCCGCCAATTCTATTTAATCAGCCCTCTACGATCACCCCCTTGATTGAATCTCAGGTTTCTTGGCAAGAAAATCTACTGAGGGACTGTTTCCCCTTACTTTGTCAACTTTGCTAGGCATTGTTCTGCATCGACAAAACCGATGCCCCACCAGTAACTTTGAAGATCAGAAGCTGCACTTCCAGCTCCGGCGTCCAGCACAACGTCACTCCAACTTGGACTGCATCACCCTCTAGGGCCTGCGTCAGCCCAGTGTGAACCTGATAGGCTTGCGTCAACTTCGCATGAGCAGACTGGCTCTGCGTCACCATTTTGTTGGGTCTGTGCTGTCCCTCTGGCGCTATGCTGCCTCTTCCTGGATCTATCAACTTCAGCTCCTCTTCTGCAACAAAAATTCCTCAGCCTCTTGCTGATGGCTTCATCTTGATCTGCAATCGCTCTTATACCATGTGAAAATTTCTGAACACAAAAACCCTATTGCAGAATATTGATTTACTTCTCCAACTTGCTTTATTATACACAAGTTTTTTAACTGAAATATTCAGAGAAAAATCAAAATAAACACAATCTGCAGCCTACACATATACTGATCATTCACTGAAACATAGCACACATATGACAAAGGACACACATGATTTTTCGGACAAATTTCACCGGAAAAACCCAATGCAGGAAAATCGATGCAGCAACTCTTTGAGGGTTTTATTATTAAACAAAATATGAATACATCAATGGCACTAGTAGTGGTTTACCCGACAGAGAATTTCATGGCAGTTGTACCTTATCACTCGGAGACAAAATATGGCTGATTCAACCCCTTGAGGAATTACTGAATACGAGCCCTTTCTGGCCCACTGGAACCCCAGCATTATCCCTCCAGCCTTTGCATCAGCCTCCCCTGCCCAGCGTGGCCTCTACGCAGCACAGGCTGCCCTTGCGTCACCCTTCTGGGGTCTGCGTTGCCTCTGCGTCACTCTGAAGCCTCTACGTCAGCCCCTCTGCTGCCTTTGTGTCACCCTAAAGCCTCTACGTCAGCCCCTGTGCTGCCTCTACGTCAGCCTGGCTGGGCTGCGTCCCTCTTGCTGGCCTCTACGCTGCCTAGTATGGATCTGCCTCTTTCATATATATATTCTCGAACTCGGATTTGAATATCCCTTTCTAATTTTCCCCTCACTAGCATTGCAAGCTCACTCAAAAATTCTCAGCAAACCACACCCCAGAATTTCGACTTAGCTCAAGTGCTGCTACTCTGTGTGTGTCGTCCAACTGACCCCAAGCCTTCCTTTAATACTTTTATCGTTGAGAAATCAATGGCCATGATCTAATCACTAATCACTGACTAAGATTAGAGA
Organism: Pinus albicaulis; assembly: GCA_034641835.2. Lineage (NCBI taxonomy): Eukaryota > Viridiplantae > Streptophyta > Pinopsida > Pinales > Pinaceae > Pinus > Pinus albicaulis. The sequence continues at coordinate 226,624,106 of CM076572.1, read as the reverse complement.
AAGTTTGATCCACGTAACTTAGAACGTTCTCACCACATGTGTAAATTAATTCACTTTAATTTTTCAGTTTCCCTAAGTTAGACTTAGGGTCCTCATTAAAAAATTTAATTATTTGAATAACTTTTACACCAGGTGGAATTTCTCTAAATGATTTCTAGGTCATGGAGATCTCATGTGTTCTAGCCCCTCCACAAAGTTTCGGAGCTAGAGCACATCCAATGTTACCAAAAATCTCAACAAGTTTCTCGTCTTGAGCACTGCTCACTTCAGAAATTTCGATCTCTAAATTCACTCGGTGTGTCTTTCCAAATGACCCTCAAACTTTTCTTTATAGCCTTCTCGTTGAGACTTCAACGACCGAGATTAGATCTCCAATCAACGACTAAGATTATAATTTGACTTGATCCATGTTTTCTAGAAGATTCACACTTTGTTTTATTAACACCCTTTAATTATTTAATTTTCCGAAGTCTAAACTTAGGGTCACATTAAAATAATTAATTATTATAATAAAGCAAATTCTGAATGAAATTTTCACAAACGATTTCTGGGTTCTTTCGAATACATGTGCCTAAGCCTCGCCACAAATTTTGAGACTTAGAGCACTTTTGATGCTACCGAAAATCAACATTGTTTTCACAACCTCTTTACGTTTTTATTGTTGTAGATCCACTTTATGTGGGATTGGTTAGCATGGTTTGTGGAGTGCGTTGTTGAGATTTTGTATATTTGATGTAGCATCGGGTGTGCTCTAGCCCTACAATTTTGTGGAGGGGCTAGGACACACTTGATCTCCAAAACCCAGAAAGGGATTTGAGAAATTTCAGTTGGTGTTCAAGTTATTCAAATAATTAATTATTTTAATGGATTTCCTAAGTTTAGTCTAAACTTAGGAAATTAAATAATTAAAGTGAATAATTAATATGTGTGTGGAAATTGTCTTAAGTCACATGGATCAAGTAGTCTTTTAATCTCAGTTGTTGATGTATGATTTAATCTCGGTCGTTGAAGGGTTCAACGAAAAGTATAAGAGAAATTCTTAAGGGTCAGTTGGAGGAGACACACAGTTGCAGAACTGAGGAATAGATCTGGAATTCTAAGGCGGGTTTGCTGATAATTTCGGGAGGAATTTCCTGTAGTGAGGGGTAGTATTGGCTAAGGGGATGATCTGATCCCAAGAACCAAGAGACAGCAAGAGGCAAAGGAGCAGCAACAAGGGCAACATAGAGGGACTTTAGAACCACGCAGTCCGGCAGGGGCAGCGCAGAGGTAGCGGTGGCTATGCATGGCTGACGCAGGCTTAGCAAAGGCAGCGCAGGGGCAGTATAGATCCTCCAAGGGTTACGCAGGCCCTCCCAAAGCCACACAGAGGCTGACGCAAGCCTTCAGAGCTGACGTTGGGGCTTCAGGAGCAGCGCTGAGGGTTTCTAGGGTCAGATTCGGGCTGAATCTTGTAAATCCCGTTTGAGGGTGTGGATCAGTCTGATATTTGGCACTAGAACATCAGGTTAGCTGCAGATTTGATTTCTTTTATTCTCTATCAGGTTTTCCAGACTTGGAACCCAGATTTTCTCTACTCAGAATCTACTTAATAAAATAACCCTCATATCTGTTGCACCGATTTTCCCGCTTTGGGTTTTTACAGGGACTTATGTCCAAAAATCCATGTGGCACTTTGTTGCATGAGCATATTATTCAGTAAATGATCTGCATGTGTAGGTTGTAGTTGTGTTTATTTCGGTATTTTCTGAATCTAATTTCTGAAAATAACTTGTATTAATTTTAAATCAAGTAGGAGAAATAAACCAATACATTGTAGTAGAATTTTCACATGGTATAAGAGCGATAGCAGATCAAGTTGAATCTCCAGCAATCAGCTGAAGAAATATTTTTCTGCAGGGTGGCAGAAGAAGCAGCAGATCCAGAAAGGACATCTTGACAGCAGGAAAACGCAGATCCATAAGACATCGTTGAAGCTACAAAAGGCCTTCAGGCTTACGCAGACCTTTCCCAGGGCAGTGTAAGGACTGCGTCACCCAGTCTGGGATTACGCAGTCCACTTCTGAGCAGCGCTGGGACTGCGCTGGGCCAGCCAGGAAGACGTTGTCCAATCATTTCTCCAGTTGCAGAATAATTTTGCCAATTTCCAGAAGCAATGCTTCAGATCATTAGCAGCATTGGTGAGGTAGAGATTTTGTAGGTGCAGAATTGTGCCTAGCTAAGGCAACAAAGGCAGGAGGAAAACAATTATTCAGCAAATCTGAGCCAAACAAATCTGAGATTCGATCAGGAGGATCAGAGAGTACTGTCCATTCGTGTTTTGGTAGAAGGTTTCCAGGAGGTAAATCAGTGTTCAGCAGAAACAGCTATTATAGGGTTTCTAGTTACCAAGAAATCCAGATCGAGTGGGAGAAGTATTGTTTCTATCAGATCTGAGCAAAGATGGCTCGATATGGACTGAGGGATTAAGATAGATTGGGCGACATGTCCAACTATGTTATCTGGAGGGCCAGAATCCTCTCAGTTCTAGATGAGTATGGTCTCAAAGAACATGTAGAGACGGTTCTTGTTGTACCAACCGATGCAGATCCTCTCAAGAAGTATGAATAAAATCAAGTGCAGATGAAGCGTTTGATCATAGATAGAGTCAAGGACCACGTTATACCCCATATTGTTGGAAAGACTACATCAAATGACATGTGGGTAGCCTTGGACACGATGTACCAAGGAGCCTCCATGCAAATAAGAATGCTCCTTGAGAACCAAATGTGGTTGTTCCAAATGATGAAGGGTGAAGAGATAGATCCATTCCTCTTCAGGCTTCAAGCCATCCGAGATCAGTTGGTTGACTTCGGTGTTACTCCGGATGAGGGGCTCTTAGTGAGGATTGCTCTGAATGCAGTCTCGTAAGATTGGGAAACGTTTGTCTAGAGCATTCTGGGAAGGGCAGTGTTACCATCTTGGGCTGACATGTGGGCTACCCTCCACGAAGAGGAGATCAGGAGGGTCACCGAGCGTCAAAATATCAATAGAGGAAGCGGAAAGACCAAAGTCAAGGAAGAGGAGGAGGATGCAGCCCTTGCATCAAGGGAAAAGAAATAGCAAGGGAAGAAGAAGAAGGACCTTTCCAAGGTCAGATGCTTTAACTATGGTGATCTTGGACATTTCGCCAGTGGTTGTCCTAAGAAGAAGGAAAAAGGCCCTTCTGATTCCAAGGCTGCGGAAGCAAAGGATGATGGCTCTGATGATGATGCAGCCATGAGTGTTCATGTGCCTCGAGAGAAGAGGTGGGGTGACATGGATCTGTAGAGCATCTACAGACATTGGCAGGATCCTTGAGTCAGCCCTACTCTTGGATCACGTACGAGCTACAGGAGCCTTAAGACGGTAGCGGGATGAGTTGGGAGATGGTTGCAAAAGGCCACATTTGAAGCGGAAGAGGGAGCTGAAGAGTTGAAGAGGGAGCAGCATGATGCAGAGGTAGCAGCAGCGTGGAGGCAGCAGCGCAGAGGGGCTGATGGGACTTCAGCAGCGCAGAGAAGTTGTGCTCACGCAATGCAGTGTTGCAGCATGACAGTGTCTCCAGGAGGACAGCATGAATCAGCATCCAAGGAGCTTCAGTGGTGGAGTGCAACTTGACTTGTCTGTCAAACAGTTGGGCAGAGTTCTTCAGTTGCTTACTTCTCAGCAACTGAGTTGCAGTGCAGCAAATAGCAGTGGCAGTGCTATGGGCAACATGATGCAGCAATTTGAGAGGGAGCTACAGTACAGATGTGGCAATGTCAGTGGCAGTGGCATGGGCAGCAATACAGAGAGCAGCAATGCAGTGGATGGAGGGCAGTAGGCCAAGCATCAACAGCACAGAATCCAGCTTCAATATCTTGTAGTGCATGGTGTGGGTGCATTGCTAGAGTACACTTTCCTAGAGCACACTCCGTGCTAAGAGGGAGTGTTGAGATTTTGTATAGTTGGTGTAGCATCGGGTGTGTTCTAGCCCTGAAATTTTGTGGAGGGGCTAGGACACACTTGATCTCCAAAACCCAGAAAGGGATTTGAAAATTTTCAGTTGGTGTTCAAGTTATTCAAATAATTAATTATTTTAATGGATTTCCTAAGTCTAAACTTAGAAAAATAAAATAATTAAAGTGAATTAATTAACACATGTGCTGAAATTGTCTTAAGTCACATGGCTCAAGCAGTCTTTTAATCTCAGCCATGGATGTATGATTTAATCTCGTTCATTGAAGGGTTCAACGAAAAGTATAAGAGAAAGGCTTAATGGTCAGTTGGAGGAGACACACAGTTGCAGAATTGAGGAATAGAGCTGGAATTCTAGGGCGGGTTTGCTAAGAATTTCTAGAGGAATTTCCTGCAATGAGGGGTAGTATTAGCTGAGGGGATGATATGATCCCAAGAGCCAAGAGACAGCAAGAGGCAGAGGAGCATCAACAAGGGCAACGCAGAGGGACTTCAGAGCCACGCAGTCCAGCAAGGGCAGCGTAGAGGCAGCGAGGGCCACGCAGGGCTGACGGAGGCCTAGCAAAGACAGCGCAAGGGTAGTATAGACCCTCCAAGGGTGACGCAGGCGCTCCCAGAGCCACTTAGAGGCTGACGTAGGGCTTCAAAGCTGACGCTGGGGCTTCAGGAGCAGCTTTGAGGGTTTCTAGGGTCAGATCCGGGCTGAGTCTTGTAAAATCCCATTTGAGGGTGTGGATCAGTGTGATATTTGGCCTTAGAACATCAAGTTAGCTACCGATTTGATTTCTTTTATTCTCTGTCGGGTTTTCCAGACTTGGAACCCAGATTTGTTGTACTTGGAATCTACTAAATAAAATGACCCTCATATCTGCTGCACCGGTTTTCCCGCTTTGGGTTTTTCCGGGGACTTATGTCCAAAAATCCGTGTGTCACTTTGTTGCATGAGCGTATTATTCAGTAAATGATCTGCATGTGTAGGCTGTAGTTGTGTTTATTTCCATATTTTCTAAATCTAATTTCTGAAAATAACCTGTATTAATTTTAAATCAAGTAGGAGAAATAAACCAATACACTGCAGTAGAATTTTCACATGCGCCACTGTTGTGTAACCAGCTCCAAAAATAGAAGAAAAGAGATATCAACGCCTTAGAAATAAGCCACTTCGAGGGGGCAACCTCCAATACATTACATAAATTAACAATTCTTGGATGATACAATTTACAAAACCTCCTTTCTATATATAGGAGTCCATATGGCCATAATGTAATCCTAGTGGGCCACAATGTAATCCTAGCCGACCTAACAATAATAATTTAAGGGCACAATAATAACAAAATGGGGGTTACAAGGGTACAATAATAACAATAAGGGGTTACACTAACAACAATAAGGGACTATATTAGTATTAGTAATATAGGGACCTAACATGCCCCTCTCCTTCAAAAAAGTGTTGTCCTCAACGCTTGAGTAGCTCTGGGTGCTTCTGTATAAAATTCTCATCCTCCCATGTAGAATCTTCAGTGGGTAAGTTCTTCCACTTGATGAGATACTCTGAAATTGATCGATTCCGTAGTTGTCGAGTTCTTGTTTCCATGACCGCTTCTGGGTCCAATATGATTTTTCCTTCCTCATCAAGTTCTGGCAATATTGTTTGAACTGGAAGATTTTCACCTATAACCTTCTTTAAGCATGAAACATGGAAAACTGGATGTACTCGCGAAGAAGTAGGAAGCTCCAATTTGCATGCCATAGTACCAATCTTTTGCAACACCTTGTAAGGACCATAGTACTTTGGCGATAATTTATTATCCTTCTTTGCTTGCTTGAGGGACATTTGTTTGTATGGTTGTAGCCGTAAAAATACCCAATCTCCTACATCAAAACTTCTCTCGCTACGATGTTGATCCGCCTGTTGTTTCATTCGATTTTGTGCCAAATTCAGGTTATCCTTTAAGAGTTGGAGAACTTCTTGTTGATGCTCGATGTGATCTTCCACTGCTTGAACCTTCAAATTTTCCCTTAAAGATGATGTGATGAATGGTGGATGATATCCATAAAGTGCCATAAATGGGGTCATTTTTGCTGCAGTATGGAAGGAAGTGTTATACCACCATTCAGCGAGAGGTAACCACTTGACCCATTGTGTTTGTTTATCAGATACAAACAACGAAGATATCCTTCCAAAAATTTATTTACTATCTCAGTTTGACCATCAGATTGAGGATTATAAGATGAGCCATGAGATAATTGAGTACCCAAACAAGAAAATAACTCAGTCCAAAAATTTCCAGTAAAAATGGGATCTCTGTCGCTCACAATAACCCTTGGGCTTCCATGTAGCTTTTGAATTCTGTCCATAAATGTAGTAGCAACTGTACTTGCTTTACATGGATGAGATAATGCACAAAAGTGTGCATACTTGGTAAGTCTATCAACTACCACCATGATGACACTCTTTCCTTCGGACTTAGGTAAACCCGTGATAAAATCCATTGAAATCTCCTCCCAACGTTGACTTGGAATGGATAAAGGTTGTAGAAGTCCCGGGTCTTAATTGTCTCAAATTTATTCTGCTGGAAAACCAAACATTCCACCACAAACTTTTGAATATTAGATTTAAGGCCATCCCAAAAAAATTCTTTCTTCACCCTGTGGTAAGTTTTTAAAAATCCTAAGTGTCCTCCTAAAGGAGAAGTGTGCAATTCCAGAAGAATATTTTGTTTTAGTTGGGAATTCTTACAAAGATATAAACGATCTTTGTACCATAAGGAATCATTTTTCCAACTAAATGTATCAGATGTACTAGGATCTTGCTGCAACTTTTGAATGAGTGTCCACACATCTTTGTCCTTCTTCCATTCATCTCTTGCTTCAGTTATCCAATCTGGTTGGATAATAGAAATGGCACAAAGCAATGCTTCCACCTCTTCATTCTTTCTTGAGAGTGCATCTGCAACAACATTAAGCTTTCCTTTTTTGTAGATTATTTCAAAGTCATATCCCAACATCTTTGTGACCCATTTTTGCTGCTCTTCTGAGGATAGTCTTTGTTCCAAAAAGTGTTTAAGACTATCATGATCAGTTTTTACCTTGAAGTGTCTTCCCATTAGGTAAGTTCTCCATTTCTTTAGTGCATGCAGTATTGCTAACATTTCCTTCTCATAAATGGGTTTTTGTAAATACTTTCCTTTGATTGGACGACTTTCAAAAGCAATGGGTCTTCCTTCCTGCATTAAAACTGCACCAATTCCATTTCTTGAGGCATCAAATTCCACAATAAAGGTTTTTGTGAAGTCTGGCATAGCTAAGACCGGTGCTAGGCACATTGCCTCTTTAAGATGTTCAAAGGCCTTAGTTGCTTCAGGAGTCCATGAAAATGCATCTTTCTTCAATAATGTTGTTAGAGGTGTTGCTTTTCTCCCATAATTCTTAACAAACTTACGATAATACCCTGTTAACCCGAGAAATCCTTGCAACTGCTTTATGGTTGTGGGGACTTTCCATTCCTTAATGGCTTTACTTTTGTTAGGGTCTACTTTAACACCCTCGTGAGATACAATATGACCCAGATATTCCACCTCTTGTACTCCAAAGAAACATTTGGATATTTTTGCATATAATTGTTTCTCCTGCAATAGTTTGAGCACCCTGTCAACATGTTCAACATGATCCTTCCAAGACCTTCTATAGATTAGTATATCATCAAAAAATACCAGCACAAATTTTCTAAGGAAGGGTTTGAAAATGGAATTCATCAACCCTTGAAATGTAGAAGGTGCATTGGTAAGGCCAAAAGGCATGACCAAAATTCATAATGACCCTCATGAGTTCGAAATGTTGTTTTTGGAATATCTTCAGTCTTCATTCTAATTTGATGATATCCTGAATGAAGATCCAACTTGTTAAAATAAATTGCTCCATGTAATTCATCCAATAATTCATCAATCACAGGAATGGGAAATTTATCTTTAATGGTGAGCTTATTGAGCTCCCTATAATCCGGACACATTTTCCATGATCCATCCTTCTTGTGTACCAATACTACAAGAGCAGAGAAAGAACTTTGACTAGGTTGAATTATACCCGCTTCTAACATTTTTGCAATCATACGTTCAATTTCGCTCTTTTGGACGTAAGGGTATCTATAAGGCCTGATGTTTGGAGGAACACTTCTTGGAATCAAATGAATAGCATGATCATGATCACAAATAGGTGGGAGTCCTTTGGGAGTTTCAAACACCTTGGAATGATTGTCCAAGACTTGTTGGAGATCTGCAGAAATAGATGATTTTGATGTTGGAACTTCTAATGAGCATAATTGTGCAATTACACCTCGTTATTCTTTCTTTAGAAGCTTTGTCATGACATTAGAGCTTATTATCTTTCTCGGCTTCTCTGCAATACTCCGTAATTCGACTTCCTTTCCTTCTGAAAAAAATTTCAAGAAAAGTTCTTGAAAATTAAAAGCTACCGTCCCCAAAGATTGTAACCATTGTACTCCTAGTACAACATCAGCACCTCCCATAGGAATGAAAAGCATTGGACTAGTCAACACATATTCCCCCATGGTTAGCTTGATATTATGGCATTTTCCAGAGCAATTTATAGTTCCTCCATTTGCAACCATCACTTGACATTCTGGTGCTGGGTATAGGAAACAATTTAATTCCTTGGCTACCTCACAATGAATAAAATTATGGGTGCTACCTGAATCAATCAACACTATTACCTTTTTCTTCTTGATATGTCCTTCTATCTTGAGAGTTTGAGTGGTAATTCCTGCCAGTGCATTACACGATATGGTCGGATTCATTTCTTCCTCTTCTAGGGCTGGTTCCTAGTGTATATCCTCTTCTTGTTCATTTTCTTCTTTCTCTTCACAATCTATGTAAAATAATTTCTTCTCAACACACTTATGACCTTTAGTGTATTTGCTATCACAACTGTAGCAAAGCCCTTTTGCTCTTTTTTCTTCCAATTGTTGTGGTGTCAACCTTGTAGGTTGTGGAAATATAGGCGTAGAAACACTTCCTTCTTTATAGAAGTGAGTGGTAGGCTTCCTTGTCACCATAATTTTACATTCAATTTTTCTTGCCAACCTGAATGCCTTCTCCAATGAATCAAGTTCCAAAAAGCGAACTTCATGTTGGATGTTATCCTTTAAAGTGCCTATGAAGAGATCAATCCTGTGTTCCTCTGGAATATCAGTTACCCTTATATTCAATTTTTGGAAGTCCTCAATGTGCTGCCCCACTAAACCCTTTTGTTTGAGATTTATCAATTGTCTAAAGAAGGTGTTGCTCTTTGTATCCTCATAATGTGCTATCATTTCCTCCGTAAAAATTGACCAAGTGACAATTTTTTTACGGGAGCAAAGCCATCGATACCATACAAATGTATTTTGTTCTAAATGTAAGGTTGCAATGCGTACCTTTTGTGTGTTTTGCACATTATGGAGATCAAAATATTGCTTCATCTATAGTATCCATGATACAGGATCCTTTCCATCAAACTTCCTCATATCCATTTTTGGAATATGGTGGTTCTTCCCGCCAACATTAGAGTTTATGAAATCACGATTAACATTTATTTTGTTCTCATCATGAGTTTCCTCTACTATCTTTTCACCATTAGGAAACATTTCTTGTATCAACTTTGTCAAACCTTCTATGTCTACTTTTAAATCATTCTTCATGTTTTCCATTTTAGCTTTCATGTCATTCATCTTAGATTCCATGCCAACTTCCATGCCATCTATCTTATATTCCACGTCTTTCTTCAAACCATCCATATTATTCTTCACACCATCCATCTTTGCTTCCACGCCTTTCTTCAAAACTTTCATTTCATTTTTTTGCTGCTCTTTGCGAGAGCAAAATTTGGTGCACTTGCTCTTGTAATTTTGATAGATCATGTTGCAATTCGTCATCTTCATGAGTCATAGTAAAGCCTTCGGCTTAATGGGTGCTGAATTATTTTTATGGGGCATTTTTTAGAACCCAATACTGATATCTATTCTACAATATGCCCTTGGAATCAATTCAAATTGATTTTTCAAACAAGACTTATGCAATTCGGAAAAAAAATACACACCTTTTTCTTGCTTTTGAGGAGCTCGATATTGAAATTGGATTATCACTGTGATTGCGGCTCTTCAATATCTGAAATTCAACATTGAAGTAGCCTTCTAAATTCTCTTTTGAATGCCACAGGTCTGACCTGATTTGGATTCTCCAAGACAAAGTTATGTCCAATCTCCCACAATGACCTAATTATGGACTAGTTCAGTAGAGCGAACTTGTACGACTAGCCACGTGTCATTGTTTCATCCTTCGCCTCTGAAATTGATAGCCAAGAAACTACAGTCTGTGTACTTGCGACCACTTTTTACGGCACTCCAATCCGATGCTCAGAGAGAGAGTTATTGAACTTTTCCCACGATCACCTCTTTGAGATGAAATTCGGGGGCCTGAAAAAGCACTACCTTCCACAAATCATATCTCCAAAAATATTGCGAACCAAGCTCTGAAATTTTGCGATGAGTTTCCTCAGGATTTCAGCTTTGCACCCTAAAAATTTCAGATTCTGAACCTTCGTAGAAAAAAATTTATTGCGCAAATGCCACGATGACCTGTTTAGGAGCCTGAAAAAAGACCTAACTTCCACAGATCATATCTCCGAAAATATTGCGAACCAAGCTCTAAAATTTTTAGATGATTTTCCTTAGGATTTCGGCTTTGCACCCTAAAAATTTCCGCTTCTGAAACTTCGTAGAAAAAAATTATAGCGAAAATGCCACGATGACCTGTTTGGAGCAGCGAAACCCTAGAATCCAAAGCTCTTATACCAAATGTTGTGTAACCAGCTCCAAAAATAGAAGAAAAGAGATATCAACGCCTTAGAAATAAGCCACTTCGAGGGGGCAACCTCCAATACATTACATAAATGAACAATTCTTGGATGATACAATTTACAAAACCTCCTTTCTATGTATAGGAGTCCATGTAGCCATAATGTAATCCTAGTGGGCCACAATGTAATCCTAACCGACCTAACAATAATAATTTAAGGGCACAATAATAACAAAATGGGGGTTACAAGGGTACAATAATAACAATAAGGGGGTTACACTAATAGCAATAAGAGACTATACTAGTAATATAGGGACCTAACACCCACATCTTACTAGCACACATGTTGGGTTGCCCATTGTTTGAGGAGTTTTCATAACAACTAACGGACCATTGCTTGCCCATTTATCTATGAGATCCACTTTTGGTGGAGTTTGGTATCTTTATTGGAGGAGTATCCTAGTTCATGTGCAGATATCTTTTCATAGAGTGCCCGGATTGTTATCAGATCAGTGCCGATAGATGCAGAATGGTTATGGGATTTTGAAATTGGAGTCATAATAGAAATTCCAACAAACTTTGAGGGAGTTATGGTGGTTGCAGCCGCAGGCCTATTGTTTTAAAACCCTCACTGCATTTTGACCAACTTTTTGAGGAACACCCCAACTTTGTTGCTTGAACATTTTGAAGGGGGTTTAGAGTGTAGAAGTTAGGTTTCTTATCCTTCAAAACCCTCTGTCTATGTTTCCTGTTTCCTATTTTTCAGAATATAGATTGCAAATGCCATTCTGCATGGTTATCTTGTATAGAAGGAGGGCATCATTGCATATGAAAAATGCCATAAATAGGTAATCACTCCTGTTGGATAATGTTCATGCTCCTAATGTCCTTTAGTCTTACTAATTTGATATTTCTGTTTCAATTTTTCTTATCTACCTTTGCAACTATACAAGTGTGCTTCAAAATTCCTGTGTCTAACTCATTTACAGGGATTTTGGTATTTAATTTTTCCAGAGTTCGTACTGACATTGAGCAACTCTTTGAGAAACATTGAGAAAACATATCCTAGAATCAGCTTTTACTTCCTCATATGTTCTAAAAGATGCAAGTAGATTAATTGGATTGTACTGCAGACTTGCGGTTATAGAGGTTGGAGATGCATTTCAAAGTTTCCTGACTTTTTGTTGTTGCTTCTTTGTAGGCTTCTTGTACAGTACTTCTGGGGTGGTTATTTAAGTACTGGCTCCACTAAGAGGGATGAAGTATTGGCAGAATGTGTACAACCTGTGGGATTACCTTTTGATTGGCATCTTGCTCCTGGAGTTCCCCCATCCCAGCAGGGGCAAAGCTGAAATTGGTTATGTACATTAGAGTAAAAGCTGTTTTGGTTGTTATAATTTAAGAATGTATTCCAAAGTCAACCAAAAAACAGAAAAAAAACCATTGATTATAGCAACAGAGTTATAAAAGAAGTATTATTTGCACAATGAGGTATGCATTTGTTAATGTAGACTAGTTTAGCTAGCCTTGCTTATTTTTTCCTGGTATATCTTGGAGGAAAAACCTTCAATGAATTGGTTTCCTATAATGACCTGCTCAATGTTGAAATGGATGAAAGTTTGAACATAGTACTTATACAACTAAGCTTCTTCAATGTTGTCTACAGAATTAAGGAATTTTACAAGAAATTTCCAGTAGGCATCACTACGTGTGATTTCAACAATATCCGGTAGCTGAATAGAGAATGGTAGACACCCAAGAAAAGTAGCTACCCTGGATAAGTAGCTGAGTAGGCAATGGTAAATACCCAAGCACAAACATACTGACGGTAACCAACCTGGATAATTACTACCGTCCAATATACAAGATCCAAATTAGCCGGCCTAGTTCGATGACTGCAAGAGCGTTATTATTGTGGTTAGCCAGGATTGAACTTGACACCTGTATTTGGAAAGTCATCTACCTTTCCCATTAGACGAGAAGATGATGTCCTAGAGGAATATTCCTTTGATAAATGTGATTATAGAATTACTGCCAATTAGTACAATCTTGGTGCGTTGGCCAAAAGAGGACAACCATAAAAGAGACGAAACAAACAAACCTTGCAATAAAAATGACGGCCATAAGCTGTGTCACCTGTAATATAGCTACATATAAAGCTTAACAAGGTTAAATAGTGTTCGTATGGTGTTAAATAATGTTCTCAAATAATTAATGTATTAATGTTAAAATATATGCAAAGAAAAATATTTAAACGAAGAGCTAATGATAACCCCATAAACCCAATTTAACGACATAAACACACTTCATATCTCACTTCATATCTATTATTGAGGCCACGTTCATTTTACAATTTAGTATGAGGAGATGTGTAAATTTGTTTGTCCGTCCATGTTCTTTTAAAATAAATTAAAAATTAAAAATTATGTTTTAAATAGAAAAATAATGTTAGATTTGTACTTAAATGAATTTATGCTAGTAATAAACATACATTACTTATCAAATCAAAATTTGTTCTAAAAACATTCTTCATGAAATTAATCTTTTGTGTGAATTCTCTTACATAATATTTAAGTTGAATCATTTTTTGGATTGATTCGAGTGGTATTAGAGATTTTGCTCATTCATCCCTTCTTGTTCATTTTTCTACTTTGTTTCAGAAAAGCTTAAAAGAAAGTTTGATATACATCTCAACACATATACCTTTATCTTTTGAGTCTAATTGGTAAGTTGAGTTGGTGTTGATTTTTTTAGCTTTTGCCTTGAAATTCTACATATAATTGTGCATTATTTTTAGCTTGAACCATTGCTCCGTTGTGTAGTCAAATTCTATCACTAAGATGCTCTTCATTGATGTTGTGGGAAGAGTATGGAAGCCATGAGTAATCTACCGACTTTGGACATCTAAAAAAATAGCTTACATGGAACTAAAAGGCCAAAACAAAGCATGTTGCCCATCATAAATTAAATTAGGCTAGGAACAAGAAAATTTTAATATCTTGTCAAACAATAAAGCAAATTCAGCTAGGGAATCTTGAGCTATCATGCTAGAAGGTATGGAGACATTTGCATGATAGGGTATTGTGATAACGCTGGATTGAAAGTTTGAAATTAAAAAATGTATAAACAACATAAAATGGTATAAAGGAAAATTGGTCGAAGTAGGGAAAAGAAATTGAGAAAATACATTTCTCGACCATGAAATCTAAACAATTTTATATATTTATGTTTGAAGTTGTTAAAGATAAAGGAGATTATGCACTAATGTATCCAGAAAAACCAAGGAACAGTTAGAAAGTAATTTTAATTATATATAGTGAACTCATTTAACTTAATAAGGAAGATAATCAATTAAATGTTGATTATTAATATTAATAGAAGGTAAAAATTGAATCAATGGTAAACAAGTTTTTATTTTTATACATCCATCGTACTAAGTATCCTATAGTGATCCACTACAATTTTTTTTATTTAATCGAAATTAGAATGGTTAATATATATATATATATATATATATATATATATATATATATATAATTTCACAAAAAATGGTCAGTTTATATTAAAAAAGTGGTGTGGCCAAATTGAACTTCATAATACAAAGTTTTAGGATGTAGATCATGCCTAGCAATTCCTTCCTCCTACTGAATTGTTGGAGAGTAGCAACTAAGCTTTCCTATAAAGACTTTTTTTGTCATATTTGGAGTACGATGATAAATTTTGAAAATTTAATTACATAATAGAATATAGAAATATACGTGATTAATTTTTATAGAGAGTTATCCCCCCTTCAATGAGGAGAATCCAAGGTTAGTGAATCACCCAAGAGGGTACTTGATTCTATCTCATATTCTCAACTATATTTCCTTCCCCTTGTGAGAGGAGAGGAATTTGGGGCTTTCTTCAAGACTCCAACAAGACATAAGAGATTTAGATGTCTTTGATGAATGGGCATGCTACATGGGAACAATTGGGAGGGCTACATTCTTTCCTTGCTCCATAGCTTTGTCCTCTTTGTCCCATGTTTCCTATATTTCCTCGTATTCCTTTGTTTCCTCTTCTTCCCCCTCTCCCTCCTCAACCTCCATCTTTTCTGTTAGAGCATTGAACTTTGTTGGATCCACATTACTTTCAAGATGAGTTGTTCCCTTTGATCTAATTGCACCTTCTATATAGATTGTTCCAAATTTGGGGCCTCCCAATGTTTTATTTTCCCTTCATTTTCTTTCCCTAATTCATCTAGATTTCTAAGAAAAGTTTATTTATTATTGGTTGAATTGGGCAGTCCCTCTTGTGATGGCTGATTGTTATATTCTTTGTGCTAGGAATTTATCTGTGTACTAGGAACCATCTTGAAGTCCAAATATTTTCTTCTTTGTTGTTTTGAGGGAGGTTGCTCTTGAATTTTTCAATAGTTTTGGTGAAATGCCCTATTGATGACAATAAGTTCTAATGATACTCGCATAACACTTTTGAATCTCATAAGGGTACGTGAGATAATTTGCATTGTTACCCTAGGCCTATAACCTTAATAATTTACAACCAGGTTCAAGATTTAGATCTTTGTTAATTTTAGGGCTAGATTGTTCCCTATTGTAAATAATCACATTTTTAAACTTTTTCAACAATTTCACATTACATACACCCCATATCATCATAAGCAATTATATAGAGAGAACAATAACATCAACTATGCAGTGGAATAGTAAAAAACATTAGAAGAAAAGTATACACAATAAAAACACCGGGATTTTTGGTCAAAGTCCAAGGAAAAACTCCACAAGGGGGAAACCCCATAATCAATTCTTCTTCTTCTTAGATATTCATCAATTGTTCAGCTGAGATACAAAGTACATCTATAATGAGACACAAGTATTTCAACAATAATCACAATAGGCCTCGTAGGGCCAACCTTGGATCATACAAGATCCTCATAAGATGGCAACGGACAAGTCAATCAATGAGTCCTCTACAGGAATCCTTATAGGGCTACCTCCATATCACTGAAGGTAGCATATATCTTTGTCACAATCATATCATTGTCATCACAATTATAAGTATAATTACCATACATCTTTGTCACAAGGGAATACCATACATCACTGTCATAAAGGAACAACTAGGAAAAATTGTCTTTGCCATGTCATTGTTACATGATACATACTTCACTGCCATATATCCATATATCTTTGTCACTGTAGAAAATATAACAATGGGATTCAATTGGATCTTGTAATGTACTAAAACAAGATATTGAATCCTTCTACAGTTTGCGGAAATAAAACACAATCGCACAATCACATAACAAGTAAGAGAAAGAGACAATCAATCACACAACACAAGATGTATCTAGGAAAATCACATTGCCTAAAACCCTATTATTTGTATATTGTATAAAGTCAAGGATCATGAAACAATGCAATGCTTTCTCTCTCAGAGAAATTCTTGCACTTTGTCAACTATCTCACTCTGATCTAGGAAAAATCGGGAAAATACTTAGCCAATTCTCTACCTCTGTTCAACCTGCCTTTCTCATGCATTCCTTGAGGAATTAAATCCCTATTCAATAGGAAAATCCCTTGCCTGGATTGTGCAGTCCTAACTTGGCCTCCATCTGACTCTATAACTGACCTATACAATATTTTAATTATACAACTGGTTGTTATCATCCCTTAGTCTCAATTGGGCCTTCCTTAGAACTGACATGCAATAGTTATTTATAGCAAATTATCAATTAATTGATTAATCACTACTTGTGAATTAAATCAGATTTAATTCACTTGACCTCTCACTAGCTCATCACTCAGTTAGAACTAGTTAAACTGATTTTAACTCAATTTCTTTTGTTAACTAATTACAACTCACAAATAACTATAATTGGACCCCCTTAAATCATGAGGTAACTCTACATGCATCCTCTTAGACCCTCAACTCGAATTTCCTAAGATAACTCAGTCATTCTGACTTAGTTAACTAATACAAGCTATCATGAGATGAAATTACAATTTCTCTTCCAATTTAATTAAGGCAAAATTAAATTAGAAGCCCCCTTGGGGTGCCATTTTAACACTCCCTCTCAACAAGAAAGGGATTATCTTCTACCCTGATCCTGCCTCTGTGGAATTCAAATTTTCTTCTTGTTAGCGCCTTCGTCAAGATGCCTTCATCCCGCTCCTCCATGGGAATGTACTCTAATGACATAATCCGCCTCTAAACACTATCTATGAGATGGTGAAATCGAATAACAATATGCTTGGACTTGTCATGGAATACCAAATTAACCGAGAGTTTGATGCAACTTTGGTTATCACAATGTATCACCGTCGGATCCATCTATTGACCAAACAAACCAACAAGTATCTTCAACATCCAGATGGCCTCGCAAGCTTCCTAACTAGCCGTCATGTACTATGCCTCTACTAAATAGCGTGCAATTGATCTTTGTTTCCTGTTGTACCAAGAAATTGTTGATAATCCTATGCTAAAGATGCCCCCTGATGTGCTCTTCCTGTCGAATGGACTCCATGCCCAGTCTTCATCGGTGAAGCCTTGAAGCTTCACTCCCTCTGTCTATTTGTACCATAACCCATACTCTATCGTGCCTCTGATGTTTCTCAACACATTCTTCCTCGCCTTCCAAAAGATCTTGGTAGGCTTAACCATAGTTTGGCTTAGCTAATTAACTGTGTAGATTATGTCAGGTCGTGTGTTCACCAAATACATGAGTGAACCGACAAGCTGCCTGTAAACAGTGGCATCCACTACTTCACTCGAAGTAGCATCCTCCTTCCTTCAATTTCCTGCAAGTGGAGTCTCCATGGGTTTGCAGCCCTCCATGTGGAACTTCCTCAGAATCTCCTTCTCATACTTTCCCTGAGATACAAATAGCTCCCCATCTCTTTTCCATATTTCCAATCCAAGGAAATAGTGCAAGAGCCCCATGTCCTTCATCCCAAATTATCTTGCAGGATCATCTTTGAAAGACTTTATGAGTTTCTCATCACCTGACAGTATCAGATCATCGACATAAAGTACAATAATCAAAAGCTTACCATCAACCACAATATGATATAGGTTTGCATCTGCTTCACTCTTAGCGAATCCCAACCCAGTGAAATAGTTGTCAATACTAGTGTACCAAGCACGAGGTGTTTGCTTCAGCCCATACAATGCTCTCTTGAGTATGCACACATGTGACTCCTTATCTAAGGTCTCAAAACCTTCTGGTTGCTCAATGTGTGTTTCTTCCTCAATAACTCTATTGAGAAAGGTTGTCTTTACATCCATTTGATGTATTTGCCATCCCATCTGTGCTGAGAGTGCAAGGATGGATCTAATATATGAGTACCTTGCGACTAGTCCAAATTCTCATCATAGTCAATCCCCTCCACCTAAGAGAACCCTTTGGCCACAAATCTAGCCTTGTGTTTCTCTACACTCCCATTGGTTGTCTGCTTCACCTTGTAGACCCACCTGGATCCTACAACTGACTTCCCCACTAGTCTGGGACAACTTCCCATGCACTGTTTTTTTATGATGGAGTCATTCTCGTCAACCATGGCATTAACTCACATGGGTTGTTACACTGCTTCCTCAAAAGAGGATGGTTCTATCTCAATACCTCCACTCATAAGAGCCATGTATTTGTACCGCTCTGGGGACCTTCTCTGTCTGCATTGTGATGTGGGTGCTCCCACATTATCTCTTTCACGTCCAACAATAATCTGTTAGCCTCTCTGGTGTGCTTCCTTCCATCTCTAGTGGATGGCTCTGCATGAGTGGTTTCTACCACTCTATGTTCCTCTGCTTGTGGCTGCCCCACATCCTGAGGTTCATCATTTTGAACCAAGAGCTCCTCAACTACATGCAACTCGAGCTCCCTCTCAAGGGACAACCACATGGCTTTGTCTTCATCAAATTTCACATCTCTTCTAGCCACTGTCATCCTATGTGATAGCAAGGACACCCGATAGTTGTGAGGTGTATCAGTGTACCCCACAAATATCCCCAACTCTGTTGTTGGCTCTAGCTTCATACTGGCATCTTTGGTTACATGGAAATAAACAGATGAACCAAAAATTTTAAAATACGACACATCCGGTATCTTACCTGAAAAAGCCTCCTCTGGTGTACTCATTCCAAGTATCCGATGAGGACTTCTGTTCAGCACAAATATTGTTATATTGCATGCTTCCCCCCATAGATGCAACAGTAAGCCTTGATCATGCAACATAGCTCGTGTTGCTCCCACAATAGTTATGTTATTTATTTTTGCAACCCCATACTACTATGGGTTATGAGATGCAATCAATTCTCTTTGAATTCCTTCTGAGGCACAAACTTTCTCCACCATTTTCGCTCCTCATAGCCTTCACCTTCTTCCCTGTATCTTTCTCGACAAGTGCCTTGAACTCACACTACTTGTAGAACTTCGTATATTTCTTCTGCATGAAGAAAATCCAACACTTTCTTGAAAAATCATCAACAAAAATCACATAATACATGTGCTTTGTTGTGGAAGTTGTCGAGAATAGTCCACACACATCTAAGTGAACTCTCTCAAGGATTTCCACTACTCATCTTTCCTTATCGTGCAAGGTGGCTTTGGTATACTTCCCCAATGTACACCCTTTGCATGTGTCTCTCTACGCAAGCGTACCCTTTGGAAGACCTGTAGAAATATGTTACATGCTCCTCAAAGCATTGTGGTGTAGATGGCCCAACCTCTTGTGCCATAACTCATTGATGTCTCAGCGTTCCACCTTCTCTGTTTTATTTCTCAATATTGCTCAGTCATCTACATCAAGTTTGTAGAGGTTCTTCACTCGCACCCCAATATTTTTCACCTGTCACGTGGCTTTGTGATGAAGGAACGCCTTTCCTTCACTGAAGATAACATTATAGCCACGATCTTCTAACATAGCAACATAAACCAAATTCTTCTTTAAACCAAGTGCATGCATAACATATTTTAGTATGAGGGGTTTACTTGACTCTCTCTGAAAGGTAACTGTACCAATATTGGTAGCGTTATACCTCTTGTCATCACTCATCTCAATGTGCATCTAGAGATCCTTCTCCTCCAAGCTACTGAAGAATTATTTGTTGTCGATCATATGGAATGAAGCTCCATTATCCAAGTACCATACATAACCCACCATCGATGACACCATGCATGCGAACTGTGAAGCCAATGCTTCACCTGATGCCCTAACAAGGTCTTCTTGTTGTTCTTCTTTTGTGGAAAAATTGTGGCATAGTTTCCATGCTCATGACAATTGAAACATTTCACCTTTGAAAAGTCTCACTTCTTTCCTGCCTTATCAGTCTCGGATTTCGAATGGGACGCCTTCCCTTTTCCTTTCTTCACCTTTCCATCCAAGGCACAGATCTCCTCATCATCAGTCTTTGATGAGGATTCATCTCTGGTGCTCCGCTGAATTCCTTCTTATGCCAAATCGTACCATAGTTGCTCCCAATCTGGCAGCTTCCCCCTCCCATTAAGAGAGTCTCGGTAGCTATGCCAACTCTTGGGAAGGCCTAGAAGAGATAGGCTCACCAAATCATCTGAGGCAACAGTGATCCCAATGCTTCCAAGCTCATCTCGACATTGAGTGAACTTTGTCAAGTATTTTTGGATCGTATCGCCCTTCTCCATTTTGATCTTCCTGAGCTTGTCTTCTAGCACCAACTTCTTGTGTTCGTTTTTATTCTGATACAGATCTATTATGGCATTCCACATCACATATGGAGTCGCCTTTCCGTGGAGACTCGAGACAATATGGTATCGAACTCCCTCTAACAAGATCATCCTTGCCTTTGCTACATTCTTCTTCCATGCATCAAGAATTTGAGCATCTTTTGTTGCAGATTGTGGGACATCAGTATTTATGAAAGCCTTTAGTTTGTTGTCCTCAAGCACTGCCTCCATCTTGTCCTTCCATGCAATATAATTCGAATTTCCCTCGAGTGCATATTCGAGTCTCAATCCATTGAAAGACATCTTGATCTGTTGTTGGATACCGAAGAATAAATCTGCAAATTCGAACATGATAAAAATAAAATTTGTTCTTCTCTTCTTATTGTGATTCTTAGCACTATGATACCATGTAGAATATATAACAATGGGATTCAATTTGATCTTGTAATGTACTAAAACAAGACACTGAATCCTTCTACAATTTGCGGAAACAAAACATGATCGCACAATCACATAACAAGAAAAAGAAAGAGACAATATATCACACAACACAAGATGTATCTGGGGAAATAAAACAACCTAAAACCCCGCTATTTGTATATTATATAAATTCAAGGATCATGAAACAATACAAATATTTCTCTCTTAGAGAAATTCTTGCACTTTGCCAACTGTCTCACTCTGATCTAGGAAAAATCAGACAAATACTTAGTCAATTCTTTGTCTCTACTCAATCTGCCTTGCTCATGCATTCCTTGAGGAATTAAATCCCTATTAAATAGGAAAATCCCTTGTCTTGATTGTGCAATCCTAACTTGGCCTCCATCTGACTCTATAACTGACCTGTACAATTTTCTAAGTATACAATTGATAGTTATCATCCCTTTAACCTCGGTCTCGATGAGGCCTTCTTTAGAACTGACATGCAATAGCTATTTATAGCGAATTATCAGTTTTACTGATTGATCACTACTTGTGAATTAAATCAAATTTATTTCACTTGGCCTCTCACTAGCTCATCACTTAGTTAGAACTAGTTAAACTTATTGTAACTCAATTTCTTGAGTTAACTAATTACAACTCACAAATAATTGTAACTGAACCCCCTTAAATCATGGGATAACTCTACATGCATCCTCTTAGACCCTCAACTCAAATTTCCTAAGTTAACTCAGTCATTCTGACTTAGTTAACTAATACAAGTTGTCATGAGATGAAATTACAATTTCTCTTCCAATTTAATTAAGGGAAAATTAAATCAGAAACCCCCTTGGGTGCCATTTCAACAGTCACAAGGCAAAATATAATTGTCATACATAATTTTCAAGAGTCACTATCATATGTCATTTCCATACATCATCATTATCAAGAGTCATTGTAATATGTCATTGTCAAGATTCATTACCATACAGCCCAAACAAAACTATCACAAGGAAAAATCATTGCCCAAACATCATTGAAGATGCCATTTCTGCAACTCAATAAATAAGGGATAGAGAACAAGCCCTCTCAACCTCAAAGAGTCATCACTTAGGGCCTCATAAGTTTTCCTACATACAATGTCATATTTTCCCCCTTTATCCAGTGATCTAGGGGTTTCCAAACCAACTATTAACCTCCCTTCAATTCACAATTATAAGACTGATTCAAACCGGTTGTTCAATATATTAAACAACTTTCATCCCTAGCAATCATCAACACAAGAGAACCAACTGCATACTTCAGTTCAGTTACCAAATTAGGGCTTGGCCCTAACTGAAATAACTTAGACATGTAGTATCCTTGTCATAGATAATTAGACATCAAACCAAGCTCGGAATAACTGCCTAGACTTGACTCCAAACACAACTCTGAACACTACTTAGTTCAACCTTCCATGCATTAAAGTAGGCCACATTTATCACAGAGAATAGGTTGCATTTATCACTGAGAAAAGGCCGCAAAATTCAAAGAGAATAGGTCATATTTGTCATAGAGGAAAGGCTGCATAAGTCACAAGGAATAGGCCACATTTATCACAAAGAAAAGGTCACATAAGTCACAGGGAATAGAACGCATTTGTCACAAAGAAAAGGTTGTGGGAGTCACAAGGAATAGGTTGCATTTGTCACAAAGAAAAGGATGCAGAAGGATGCCACAAATAGGCCACATAGGTGCCACTATTTGGGCTATAGAGGGATGCCACCATTAGGTCGCATTAAATAGAAGATATAGTGCTTTAAGAGGTTCATATGCCATAGAGAAAGATGCCATAGGTGCTCGAAATCCACCACAAAAGAAGTTTGAGTTGCATGCCAAATGATTGAGGTAAGGTGTCAGTTTATAGTTGTTTCCACATATGAAGAGTCACGACTTTTGGGCAAGCTAATATGAAATGCTATGAGGTTGACTTGTAAATGGAGGGAAAAGATAAATTCAAATTTGCTTTTAATAATATTTAAATATATTTTCCACATGCTTTGATGATTACTTGTCCAAGTAAAATTTTCATATCAAATAATAATAAGAGGAGTGTCAAATAATAATATTCCTTTCGTCAAATTAAATTCTCTTTTGGGGAAAGATAAATTTTCCTTGTGGTAATTGAGTTTCTCTTGGAGAAATGCATCCCATAGTTGCCCCAAATTTTAACAATATTTGGAAATCATATTTACTTATAAATTTTTTAAATTATTTATTAGTTCAAAACAATTAACGAATAAAACGAAAGAAAATAATAATAGTTGTACTCAAGCCATAAATGGATGAGTTCATAATTTCTAAAATACTTAATAATCGAAACCAGAAAGAAATCGTCAAGTATATATATTAAAAGCCAATATGAGTTTCAACTAGAAATATATCTTTACAAACCCCTATGAGTATTAGGGTCAAAGAATATCTTTAAATGCCAAGATGTAAAAAAATCATATAATATCAAGAAGATGCCTTAAAAAAGCAATAAATACAAGTCTTCACTAGATCGTTTCAATTAATTCCCAAATATCATTAAATTTTGCAAAAAATAAACTAATCAACATTTAATTGATCATAACTTCTTAATATAATTAAGATAAATTTAAATCAAATAAATCAACCTTGAAGAATATTTTAAAAAAAAAGGTCAAACTATATTTTTTCGCTACCTTTCAAGATGTTCCCTACTATCAACAAAAACATACTTAGTCCTAGAAAACTCCGGAAAGGAGAAATAATAAAATGATAATAAACTTTCGGGTTGTAGCGTATCTCCACGTAGAATTCTCTCTCTCAATTCGTAATCTCCCTTTCTTTTTATTCTGGTGGGAAAAAAAAAGTCAAAACTATATTTTTTCGCTACCTTTCAAGATGTTCCCTACTATCAACAAAACATACTTAGTCCTAGAAAACTCCGGAAAGGAGAAATAATAAAATGATAATAAACTTTCGAGTTGTAGCGTATCTCCACGTAGAATTCTCTCTCTCAATTCGTAATGTCCCTTTCTTTTTATTCTGATGGGAATCGGTTTGGTAATTGAATTACTTCTTACCTTATCTTTATTATGGATTTGGTAATAATATATAAATTAAGGAAAGGATAAGTTACGAATTTATTCAGGTAATAATAACTAATAAATTAATCATATTCCTAATCACTTTCTGAGAAGGGCTGATCTCATCTTATCCTAATCTCTAATATGCTATCACAGTAGCATTTCCCTTTTTAACATATTATCATTATTTTGCCTTCTCCAGTTATATTTCCTTTCTTGATTTGTATCAGGCAGATGGAATGTTTTCGATCTATTTTGATTTTCATGGTTCCCACATGTCTGTATATGCATCCGGGTCGGATCTTGACCCGTTACATGAGGCTGCCCATTCATCTGATTCTGCTTAATTTCAGCAGTTTTTTTTAGGGGCAATTGATGTCTGCTTTCTCGCTGTATCTACACAGCTGAGATTATATGATCATGTTCATGTACTGTATATATATCATCAATATATTCAACGTTTTTTTCTTTCTGAAAAAAAACTAATAAATTAAGGAAAGGATAAGTTACCAATTTATTCAGGTAATAATAACTATAAGTGGGTGGGAACTTTTTAATACTTATCAAATGTTCATATTTTACCTTGTAACTCTCATTTTAAAAAATCCAACAAATAATCATAAGACAAAAATAAATATATCATATGCAAAGTCATGAACATATGATATATTTATTTTTGTTTTATGATTATTGGTTGGATTTTTTAAAATGAGAGTTACAAGGTAAAATATGAACATTTGATAAGTATTAAAAAGTTCCCACCCACTTTTATATATATATATATTTTGTCTCTCAAAAATACAATGTATAATATGCATTACAATATGTAGTGCATGTCCCAACATGTCCAAAATCTAACATGCCAAATTTCAAAGAAAAAAATAATAAACAAAGTTTACCAAATGTTTAGATGTAAATCATGAAAAGACATTTATGTTTTTCCCTCCTCCCCGACCTTGATTATTTGAGGTTTAGAAGTAGAAGTAGAAGTAGAATCAGTGGAGTCTGAATTAACCTTATCTAGGGATTTATTTCTTTTATCTTCTTGGGTGATTGGGATGGGTTTCCTAGGAAGAGATATTACAAAAGAGGTTGTAATAGCCTTGATCAAAAATCCATGTAGACCTTGGTCATGGGACACGTATTCCAAGCTAAATTTTGGGAAAAACATCCTAGTGTGGGTGTTCATATGGTTTATTATGGCTATGGAAATTGACAAAGGTAGTGGCAAAGGCTTTGGAAAGGCAAAGTGGCATTTGTTGGCGCTTATTTATGAAAATAATAGAAAATAAGATAAAAAGAAGGTGAAAGGTCACAGGTTGCATGTGTGGAGGAAAATGAAGAAAAATAATGGAAAATTGAAGAAATTAGAGGCCTCATTAATAAAAAGGCTTATGAGGATCAGTTCACAGACTTTTGTCAGTTCAGTTTTTGGAGCTCTCATTCTATTCTATCTTTCTCACACTCTTGGACACTTGGAGTTTTCTTGGAGCACTCTTGAAGGAGTGTGGCACAATTGGGTTTTGGATCACGAAGGCAAAGGAAAAGCATGAAAGTGCAAGAGGACGTCAAGATTAGTAGCTATAGCGATTTTTGCTTGCAGATACCGAGTTGCATGTATGATTCTCTTACTAGTTTTGGCATGCATGTCATATTGTTGTGGTCATTTGGTTATGATATATCATTGGAATGGAGGATTGCCTGGATTGACAATGGGTTTTCCTAACCTTGTCATTTCCTAGATAGCCATGGTGTTGTTTTTTTCTGGTTGGTTTTCATGTGCCTTTGGTTATGGGTTGAGTTATTAGTTCCTGGAACGCTTGGTTGGACAAACGCTCTGGAAGCCTTGTAACATCTTGGGTTGAGTTACTAGTTCTGCAAGCCTTGGTTGGAAAAATGCTCTGGAATCCCTTGGTGGGTTAAGTTATGAGTCTTGGAAGACTTGGTTAGAAAAACGCTATAGAACCCTGACAACAGTTGTGGGTTGACTTACTAGTCCTGGAAGCCCTGGTTGGAACAAACGCTCTAGAGCCTTAGACAGCTTGGGTAGAGACCAATCTGGTGATGGTTAGTGATGCTCGACTGCGAGGTGGAATCATTGGTTGAGGGTTGAGGTGGTTTGGCCTTTGGAAGCCCTATTTTTGTTTTGATTGATTTGTTTTATGAGATCCCACATTCATGCTTGTAATATGGCACGGGGGTGACTGGCTAAAAGAAAGATTTGGTTTAGCCTAGCCTATGGCTGGGTGGTATGTGGAAATCCCATACATGAAAGGCATATGCAATCATCAATAAGATCTATCTCTCATTGGTATTTTACGGATAAATATACTTGTTTATATGTGGCTTATATAGTTGTTATATCATTGATATTTATGTTGGTTATATGTTGGTTATGAGTGAGTTTTAAAACAATGATAATGTATGGCTCTCATCATGTTTTGATTAATCTCGAAATGTACAATGAATATTTGGCTTAATATATGGTAATGAAGTTATTGTGATGAGGCATCAATGCTTCTTAGCGATTCTCAAATAAATGTGAGACCCCTATGCTCAGATATGTTGTTTAGACCTGTAGAATGCATATTTGTGACATGTTTTACGAAATGTTTGTCCTGGCTAGTAGGGGTCTAGTCAAGTCCTTGTTTAATTATTTTCATATTTATCATTGTTTCGATGTTACTTTTCATTTCTGGAATTTTCATGGAGTTTTGAGCAGTGGCCTAAGTCCTACCCCTGAAAAAGTGGCATAGAATCCAAAGTCATTGGCACAGAACTACCTGGAAAAGTCCCCATTCCCTGGCATGCCTTATTTTGGGAGCGACTAGAGGGTCCCAGTCGCATGCATTCCCATGTCATGGGAGTGACTTAGGCTTTAATGCAGTGAATGACTGAGGCTTGATTGATTTTTTTTATGAGATCCCACATTCATGCTTGGAATATGGCACGAGGTTGACTGGCTGAAAGAAAGATTTGGTTCAATCTAGTCTATGGTCGGGTGGTTCGTGGAAGTCCCATACATGAATAGCCTATGCCATCATCAATAATAACTCTCTCTCCTTGGTATTTTATCGATAAATATACTTGTTTATATGTGGCTTATATAGTTGTTATATCCTTGATATTTCTGTTGGTTATGAGTGAGTTTTAAGACAGTAATAATGTATGGCTCTCATCATGTTTTGATTAATCCGTGAATGTAAAATGAATATATGGCTTAATAGATGGTAATGAAGTTATTGTGATGAGGCGTCAATGCTTCTTAGTGATTCTCAGATAAGTGTGAAACCCCTATGCTCAGATCTATTGTTTAAACCTGTAGAATGCATATTTGTGACATGTTTTATGAAATGTTTGTCATGGCTAGTAGGGGTCCAATCAAGTCCTTGTTCAAGTATTTGCATATGTATCATTGTTTCAATGTTACTTTTAATTTCTGGAAGTTTCATGGAGTTTTGGGCAGTGGCCTGAGTCCTAGCCCTGAAAAAGTGGCACAAAATATGGAGTCGCTAGAACAGAACTACCTGGAAAAATCCCCATTTATAGGCATGCCTTGATGTGGGAGCGACTGGAGGGTCCCATTCACATGCATGCCCATGTCATGGGAGTGACTGAGGCTTTAATGCAGTGAAATTTCAGTTTGTCTCAGGGTTTAATCACCTGGATGGGTTGGATGGCTCCTGGGGGTTTGTTGCATGTGTAGAAGGTCAGGTTGGTTGTGTTCCATCGATTCGACTTCCTTAACTGATATAGAGAGTTAAATCATATCATAGTAACTCTTTGTCACATGTTTGTATAAATTTTTGAATCTTAATTCTTATGCAGAAATTATTTCTGTTAAACTGGTTAAGCTTCTCCTACTTATACAAGTTATCAACTGAATAAATTCAAGTTAACATCAAAGAAAAAAACATAACAAATCTCTACCAATTCATATTTAAACTAAGCACATGCACACATAGACAAAGTGAAACAGTTATTTATGGACAAACTGTCCCCGAAAAAAACCCAATGTGGGAAAACTGGTCTCTGGCTACTGGAGGGCTCTATTATTAAGAATATTTCTGAATACACAACTTTGGGTTCCAGATCTGGAAAACCCTACAGAGAAAACTCTATATCTGTAGCACCTAGCTAATCTAAGACCAAAAATACTGACTGGTCCACACCCTCAAATGGGATTTACAGAACTCAGCCAGATCTAGGCCTAGAAACCCTGGATCCGCTCCTGAAAGACACTATGTCAGCCTCTGAAGTCTTCCAAATGCTCAGCACTGTCACTGGAAGGGACTGCATTACCCCAGACTGGGTGACGCGGTCACTACGCTGCCCTTAACAGTCTCTGCGGAACCCCTAAAGGGTTTCCTGAAAATCGCGTTGTCCTTGTTGTTGCTTCTGTTGCTGTCGTCTGCTGCTGCTACTGTCTGCTTCTGCTGCTATCGTATGTTGCTGTTGTTGCTGTCGTCTGTTGTTCTTGTCGTCTGTTGTTGCCTTCCTTTGCGTTGTCTTTCCTGATCTCTTCTCTGCTTCTTGTGTATTCTACATCCCGAGATCAGATCATTCCCTTGGTCTAAATTCCCCTCTCTACAATTGAAACACTTGAGAATTCTTAGCAACCCTGCCCTAGAATCTCAGCTTAGCTTCAGTGCTTTGCCTCTTTGTATGTTACAAATGACCCCAAGCCTTTCCTTTATACTTTTCTCGTTGAAAAATCAACGGCCAAGATTAAATCTTTAATCAATGGCTAAGATTAAAAGAAAGCTTGATCTGTGTGACTTAAGATAATTTCATCACATGTTTAATTAAATTCACTTTAATTATTTTATTTTTCTAAGTTTTAACTTAGGAAATACATTAAAATAATTAATTAATTTAATATCTCTTAAACCAGATGAAATTTCCCAAATCCATTTCTGGGTCTTGTAGATCAGGTGAACTCTAGTCCTTCCTCAAAATTTGGGACCTAGAGCACAACTGATGCTACCCAAAATACACAAAATCTCAACACTCCCTCTTAGCATCAAGGGTGTGCTCTAGCAATACATCACACTTATGCATTACATGATTTTGGGCATTGGTTCTGTGTTGTTGAAGCTTTACCTCCTGCAACTCAACTCTGCACTACTGCTGCCCATGACTCTGCCACTGCCACTTCAACCATTGTACTGCAACTCCCTCTCAATATGCTTCATCTATGCTGCTCATAGCAATTCCACCGCTGATCTACTACACTGCAACTTCAGTTGTTGAGAGAAACAACTAAATCTCTTGCCCAATATTTGACAAACAAGTCAGATGGGTTGCATCCTCATCACTGAAGCTACATAGGCTACAGATCTGTGCTGGCATCTAAAGAACGATGCACAGCTACAACTCTGTCTGCATAATTAGACTCCCTCTGCACTACTGAAGTCACATCAGCTCCTTGTGCTGAAATCTATCACGTTGTTGCTGCATTGCGTTGTCCCTCTAAATCTCTCTGCGTTGTTGCAACTCTGCACTGCGTAAGAAATATTGCACTGCATTGCTGAAGTCACATCAGCCTCTGTGCTGCTACTGCTTCTACGTTGTTGCTGCTATGCTTTGCATTGCTCCTCCCATCCTCCAGATCTACCTCTGCTTATGCCTCATCGGTGATCTATGCACCCACTGCTCCACTTGTCCCGCTACTATCTTAAGGCTATCGTAGCTCGCATGTGATCCAAGAGATGAGCTGCTCAAGGATCCTGTCTTACTTCTATAGCTCTTCTACAGTTCCATGTCACCCCACCTCTGTGGTTCATGAGCACTCATGGCTACATCATCTCCTGACCCATCATTTGCCACCGCTGCTTTGGAAGAAGATGCTTCCTTGACCTTCTTCTTTTCTGGACAATCGCTGGCAAAATGTCCCATGTCGTCACACTGGAAGCACTTGATCTTAGAAAGATCCTTCTTCTTCGGTTGCTTCTTTGATGCCAAGGCTACATCTTCCTCCTCTTCCTTCTTAACCTTGCTCAACGGAGGTGTTGTGGTGGATTTGGTGCACGGATGTACGAAATCGCACTAGTTTAAGGGGTGTGGTTCAGCCCCTTAAACTATAGGTAACAGGCAGAAAGTGGTGGATTTCAAAAGCATAAAATCTAGAGGAAAAAGCATGCAAATGTATACTCAAATTAAACTAAAACTAAAACACAAATATACAAAAGCTATTGAAGAGAGTCAAACGATAATAATGCAAATGGTGGCTCTAGGCCCCTTCTTATTAAGCATTTGATATGAAGAAGAAATTTTACCCACTTGCCAAAGGGCCCCTAGACAATGGTTCTAGGTCCCAATGCAAGGATGTTGTTTTCCAAGCTCGCCTTGGTGCAAGATCCCTCTCTCTCTGCTGTGATGGACTAATATTGTTGGATGGCCAACAATCGAGTCCCCTCTGTCTCCAGCTCCGGGTCACACACTGCTGGTATTGCTTGGGCAATTCTGGCCAGCATAACAATGTGATCACCCATTCTTCATCTCATGGTGGCTTTATATAGGGGATTTCAAATCCTCCTTCCCTCCCTTGGTACATGGTGGATGGTGACCCAAGGGAAAGGTATGATTCCATTCTGTGCTCCAAATATTCCATTGTGTGCTCACATAGTGTCTAAGGAGGAGTTGGTGGCTGTCCTTAGGCAGCTTCAAGTAAGGAGTAACTTGTCCTTTGATTTTATGTGGTCCCAGATAGTGACATTTCACCACTCTCAGGATTGCGCGCTTATCAGGAAAATAGGCGCGCAAAAGGCACTCTTCTTGAAGGATAATGCACACAAATAACATTTTATGACTAGTTCAAATTTGATTTCCTTTAAGCCTTTGAGATTTTAAATACTTTCTAGATTCCATAATGTCTTTCTGCCCTATAAATCCTTTGGCTTGACATTAATTAATTTCATCTTCTGCTGTATGATTTTCCAGTGTTAACAGTTTCCCCTAATGTGTGAGATCTAGGAAGGACTGTATAGCTGAAATACATTATAGTTTCTTTTCTGTATCGTGTGTAGAGAGAGAGGGAGACCTGCGTGAAGCTTTGGAGTTGAAAACACCCTACACTGGTTCCAAGAATGACCAATTCTAAGGGATCCCTACAAGTAAATACAATTTACAATATATATACAAAATTTCAACGAGGCGGGCATGTCCCATGCTCGTGATGCTATGGCTAGTTAATCAAAATTGACAGATACATGTTCTATCTGTGTCACTAATATGGTAGTGATGCTGGCGGTTGTTGACGATGACTGTTGACGACCTCAGGGGCATTTTTTCTTTGATGATAGGTGGAATGTGGTACTCATATGCGTAAACTTGGTATGGCATATAGCTGTGCAATATACACATGGGTGATGGCTGGGACCTTCATGTGTAACCATTGTTGACAGAGACGGTTATGGAGGCATGGGTCTTCGACGGATCTTATCAAAGTGCAATGGTTGTACGGTAAGATACCATATTGACATGAAAGCTTTTGTCATAGTCGAATGTCAGGAGGATAGATGACATCTGTGGACAATGATGTCTCCCACAGTGCCACCCGAGGATGCCCCTTTGCATGGAGAGGGGTAATCTAAGGTACCACTTCCTTTTTTGGATATGGGTGTTGAATTCAACAAAAAGGAAGCCTCAACCGAACGAGGGGTTGCCGATATGAGGGATCGGGGACTTGGATGTGGTGGGTTTAACATAGGCATGTTGGTGAGAGGTGACTGAAAAATGATGATGGGGATTCAATGGCCCGAGTTCGGAGTATACTTAACCAACTTTGCGGCAGTCATAGTTATTTCTGAAGGGAAAATCCCTAGAGTTGGTAGGACTTCCAGGGCGGGTGTAAACTGGCTATGAATCTCATGATGGTGTGTGCATGGGGGTGAAATACTTCGACCAAGGGGGATCGGGGACTGCTGTCATGGGAGAAAATATGAAATGCAAGGGTGGAGGGGTGAAGTGCACCATTTGCGGTCTTTGTACACTTACCAAAAGAATAAAAATAATGGGGTTTGGTTTGTACAAAACACAGAGATGGGTACCCAAAAACTTGAAAATGTTCCTCATTGATGTTGTGAGGAAGGTGTTTTCCTGAGGGTGGGGGTCCCATTGGTTGGTCTCATGTGTGGGGTTGATGAAGCGGATGAAAAAGTGTCACAGATGGGATTATGCTGGTGGAGGTATGGTGGGCCAAATGCGATGCGCGGTGGTGTGCGTTTTATCTGCTTGTACAACCTATTCGTTCGGGAAGGGGTTTTAGTTTGCATGGTAAACTTGACCTTATGCATGATGAATGGATGGGCACAAGGTGCTTCCCGGACTGAAGTAATATGGCCATGGCGTCACTGTTGTTGTGATATGTGGTCTACTTTGGTTGACGAGCGCCATGGAGGGGAGGCTCTACCGACCAACACGGATGTTTATCATGTGCAGGGTGAGGTGATGATAAACATAGTTGGGTATGAGGACCCTATTGCTTATTTCTGATGAAGAAATGATGTCAGGATATGCAAAGTTTTCTTGGACTCTATCATGCTAGGGTTAGAATGATACCTGCTCTGGAATTTTCAGTAGATGGTGCTGTGAATGGTTTGCGGGTTTTTCCTACAAAAATAACTACCTCAAGTGAAAGCATCTTATTTTCATCAAATATTATTGAAAGGCATGAGCTTTAAAAAGGAAGATGAGAGAGGGCATACCTGTCGGTGCTGAAAAATTATTTTTTCGGGAAATAAAATGTGTGGCATTGCTTCTGTTCATCATGGAGTACTGATGATGGTGCAACTTACGATTCGCAGAATGGACCTTCTGATATCTTGTTATGGACCTCCAAATTTTCTGAAAAGGGTGATAAATAGGTGAATATGGCCCTTATTCAATTCATTTGTACTTGTTGAGGTTGGAGAGGTCAGAGGTGTTTGCGTAGCATTCCTTGCTGTTGCGGTTAGCCCGTGTACCAGGGACTAGCGATACTATGCCGAGGTAACTTACACGACGTCCTGCATTTTAATTTTTACAATTTGATGGTGCCAGGGTCTGTACAAATTAGGCTTGTACGGACTATAGGTGACTTTTTCCCTAGATTTCATGGGCGATCTGGGCCAAACCGCGCCTTCCTTGCGCGCAATTTTGAGGGACAAGTGCGTGAGGGCACTCTGTTCCCAAATTTTAGCGCACCTTGGGCATGCTTATGAAAAATACAGGTGCACACTAAGCACACATGTCTGAGGGACAGGCACGCAAAGGTAGAGGTGACAAAAATTTTGGTTTTTTGTCTATTTTTTGGGTTTTTTATTCACCACGTTAGGAGGGTATTTCTCCAGTTACCTTTGGTGTGGTTGTTTTTGGAGACGGTACTGAAAAGTTCCCTTTTATCGTTGGTTTGCGGAGGTGGGTCGTGTGCTGGGGACTGAGCAAAACGTTGTCCCGGGTTTGCACCTGGCCGTTAGAGGGGAGCTCTTTCATCAGTGTTTCTTTCTGCGTACTGGGTCCCCTCAGCTGAAGGATAAGGTCCTCCCTGGTGATACGCTTGCGCCCTAAAAGTCAAATTTTGCTGAGGCATATGATGACTTTGAAATCCGGGTTGAGACATGTTCTGAGTAGAACTATATGTGTAACCGGGGTTTTAACTGTTGTTGCCTAGGTAACCTTGGGTCATTGACCCAATTAGCCTGTCTGCAAAGTTCGACGCGACTGGAAATTCTTGATAAGTTTGCAAGCGCGGGGTGTTAGGCAGGATGTTGTAAATGTATCCTGACTGCGTATAAATCAGTTCAAAATTTTGGGCTTTACTGATTGCATCCTCTTCGGATGTGGGGTTTTTCTGCGCCACATCCTTTGAAATCTCAGTCATCAGAGTTTTCAAGAATAAATCTAAGAGGACCCGATCGTCGAGTTTAGCTTTACATAAACTGTGACGCCACCTCCATTCATGAAGATGGTACAAGATATGGACAGCGAGGGTTTGTCTAAAATGAGTCAGTAATTCCATTCCCGAATCATGGTGAATGGGTAACTGAAAATATTTGAGGAATGCAGTAGCAAGGGCGCTAAATGTTCCATGTGAATCTGAGGGTTTCTCCACATACCATTTCGCAGCTACTCCTCTAAGAGTGCATTGAAATAGCCTCAATCGAATAGTGTTGTCAACGATATTATTTGATGAGCACCATAGGTGAAAGGTCATTACATGATTACCTAGGTCTTCCGCTTGCTTGCCTTCAAATTTTGGTATAAGAGAAGGGAGTTTCATGGGCATGATAGGCCATGTAGGATCATGCACGATGGGGTCATTCGTTAGATTGGTTAAAAAGGGTTGATTCAACGAAGCTAAGAAAGGTGACTAGGAGGTTGATGCCATTGCAATGTGTGAATACACGACATTCTGGTTAGAATGAGGGTTATTCTATGATGTACCCTGCTATGTATTCAGCTGGCTTCCCAAATGGGATGCACTCCTCTGCCCCCTAAGGGTCGAGGGAGGAGTGGTGTGTGGTTTGGTTTTGGGAGACCCACTAGGGTTCCCAACTATGGTTTTACCAATGAAGAATGAACCAATGATAGTGGAAGTGTTTTGTCTTTGACGCCTAAATGGCGAAAGACCTGGAACCCCTCTCGATAATGGGGGGAGGTCCAAAAGACACCTGGATCAACGAGGTTCCATTGGGACCGTTCAGGTGTCGACCAGGTTAGGTTTTGGAAAAATTTGAGAGGATAGAGTCTATGATCAAAGAAAAATTATGGCCACATACATAAAATAAAGCAAAAATAAAATAAATTTTTCCTTTAAATTAATCTATGTGATCAATCAAGAAAAAAGTGGTTTTTGTTTGTTTGCTTATGATACTCAAAATCCTAGAAGACCTATTGTGTCCTCACACACTCAAAAGTAACTGGGCCTTGATAATATTTCTTGTGAGTGCTGGCACAACATCCCGTAAGAGTTGGCGACGCCCCCAGTCAGCTGAAGAGAATCCACCAAGGTAAGGGTAAAGGGTCTGGCGCTTGCCTACACTGTCACCTATAGGGTAAAGGATGCCCTAGTTTTTGGCCACTAAGAATCATCGTTCCACGTGAGCGTTTAAGTCTTAGGCTTCTTGGTAGTTAGCTAACAGTACCGATTATCATTCGGGTCAGGTAGCCCCAACTGATACCGCACGCACTGTGCCTAAGCCTAACCCCCTCCGAATCGGGTCTCTTTCATGCTCAGGTTTTCTTTGCCATGGGCTGATAGGTGGATTTGAACCTCCCTAAACACACAACTTCTATGTTTCAATATGAATTATGATCAAGGCGGCTTGTTGGATGCCTACCCCCTTGATCCTAACTTAAGCTATAAATTCTTTTATGGCCCCTGTGGGGAGAATTTAGTGAGTTTGGTTAAGTTAGTTTTAGGTGTCTTTGCTTTGCTTAGTGGGTGAGAATGTGTGAGCATAAGGTGAACAAGCACATAGTTTGAACATGTGGATATAATTTATCCTTTACAAAATCCCCTATTTAAACTATGTTATATTATTCCTGGCTCAAATGGAAAACATGTGTGCATAATGGGTCGCTTTCAAATTTTCCTAGTTAATCTATGTGACTAACTATAGGGAGATGGTGAATTGTGAATATGGATCGTTCATATGCTTACCTAGGATCACCAGAGGGTGCAAAGGTAGCAGAGATTACTTGCTCTTCTATAGACAATTCAATCCTAGTCCCGCAATTCCTAATGCAAAAATTGAACTAAATAAAAAAAACTCTACACTAGAAAAAAGAAAACTAGCTATGCATGTGTGCTCTTGGGCCACTTACTTGGACTAGTTATCTAGGTGTGAATACAAAAATTTTCAAAACATAAATTGTTCATAACGCAAGTTAATTTTCCCCCTACTTAAACTATGTGGAAATTTTTGCAAAATCAACTTGAATCAAAAACTGACTCTAAGCCTACAAAAAGTAGCTAAAAGTGAGTTCTAACAAGTTGTGGGGTATCACAACAAGTGCTAGCATATACATTAGGGACTGCCAAGCACCTTACAAGCAGAAAAAGACATAATATTGGGAGAAATTTCTCATTCTGTGAATTGCACGCAAAATGTCGTGACAGGTGCACTTCCTGCGCGCAGGTCAGCACTGAACGTGTGCCCTGCGTGTATGTGAGCAAAAAACATGCACAAATTACTGCAAGTAAAAAAATTATGAGTTACTCTTCTTCAGCCTATCACTCAAAGTGAATCTAGGGACTGCAAGATAGATCAGAGGACTATCAGCGCCACTCTCCAGCATAGGCAAAGGTCTCCTGCAAAAGAAGGAACAACCACATAAACTTGGTAAAACGTTAGTGGAGTCGCCAATCCTGTTGTGGTGGATTTGGTGCACGGATGTACGAAATATCACCGGTTTAAGGGGTGTGGTTTACCCCTTTAAACTATAGGTAATAGGTAGAAAGTGGTGGAGTTCAAAAGCATACAGTCTAGAGGAGAAAGCATGCAAATGTATACTCAAATTAAACTAAAACTAAAACACAAATATATAGAAGCTATTGAAGAGAGTCAAACGATAATAATGCAAACGGTAGCTCTAGGCCCCTTCTTATTAACCATTTGATACGAAGAATAAATTTTACCCACTTTCCAAAGGGCCCCTAGATAATGGTTCTAGGTCCCGATGCAAGGATGTCTTTTTCCAAGCTCGCCTCGATGCAGTCTCCCTCTCTCTCTGCTGTGATGGACTAAGATTGTTGGATGGCCAACAATCGAGTCCCCTCTATCTCCAGCTCCAGGTCACACACTACTGGTATTTCTTGGGAAATTTTAGCCAGCATAATAATGTGATCACCCATTCTTCATCTCATGGTGGCTTTATATAGGGGATTTCAAATCCTCCTTCCCTCCCTTGGTACATGGTGGATGGTGACCCAAGGGAGAGGTATGATTCCATTGTGTGCTCACATAGTGTCTAAGGAGGCGCTGGTGGCTGTCCTTAGGCGGCTTCATGTAAGGAGTAACTTGTCCTTTGCTTTTATGTGGTCCCGAATAGTGACATTTCACCACTCTCAGGAATGTGCACTTATTGGGAAAAAATGTGCGCAAAAGGCATTCTTCTCAAAGGATTGTGTGCGCAAATAACATTTTATGACTACTTCAAATTTGATTTCCTTTAAACCTTTGAGATTTTAAATACTTTCTAGATTCCATAATCTCTTCCTGCCCTGTAAATCCTTTGGCTTGACATTAATCAATGTCATCTTCTGCTGTACGATTTTCCAGTGTTAATAAACGAAATTGTGCTGCTTCTTGGTGAACCTTCGTAGTTCTTCTTGCTGCAAGATCGACCACAAGCTGTCCCAATCTGGGAGGTCCACTCTGCCCAAGATACTTTGGACAAAGGTTTCCCACTCATCTGTGACAAAATTGAGGACAATCCTGACTATCATTGCTTCATCTACGGTTGCACCCATTGTAGTCAGCTAATCCCTGATTGACTGCAATCTGAAGAGGAAATGCTCGATGTTTTCTCCCTTGGTCATCATGAATGACCTCATTTGGGCCTCCAACAACATCTTTCTTTGGACTGATTTTCCCTCATATAGGGAAGTCAAGCCCTTCCACATCTCATTAGTTGTCCTCTTCTCGACTATGTGTGGCACAATATGATCCTTGATACTATCCATTATCAGCCGCTTGGCATGCCCAGCAGCTTCTCTATGCTTCCATAGGTGATCTACATATGTCGGTGTGGCTAAGGTCTACTCTGCATGGTCTCTTAGACCATATGCCTCAAGGACAATCAGGATCCTTGCTTTCCACATCAAAAAGTTTGAGAGACCCTCTAGCCTATCCTGATCACGCAGTCCATGAGGAGCCATCTGCTCAGAATGTGTCGACGCTCCTCTTCTCTATGCTAGAGATCTGGATCTAGGGTCCTTTTCGAACTGGGCACCCTCTGCTCCCTCTGAAACTTGATTTCCCTCCTTGGAAATCTACCAAATCAACTATGATTCAGCTTCCTCTTTGATCCTCTGACCAAATTACAAGTTTCCTTTGGCAAGAAACTCTCCGAGAAGTTGATCTCTTCCCAAACTTTGTCACTTGTGCTAAGGTTAAAAATCTAAAAACTTCAGAGGTTTAACCCCACTAGCTCTTAATTCTGAGACTTTTACGTGTGCAGCGGTTAGGATCTGAATCTTTCTCTTCCAGCTTCAAACCTAACCGGCACTTTTTTTGAAATTTTGCCTCTTTGCGTAGTAATTGTGTGGGCTTGCTAGGACGCAATCCATACTGATTATCACCCTTCCCTCTGCGTGAATCTCCTCACGAAAAATGTGTTGTCCCCTTCGAGATCTGCTTTTTCTTTGCCTTTCTGATTCGTCCTTCATATGCTTCAGCTAGTGACCCTTATAGATCTGCAATTGCTATGATACCATGTAGAAATTTTTGAATCTTAATTCTTATGCAGAAATTATTTATGTTAAACCGGTTAAGCTTCTCCTACTTATAAAGTTATCAACTAAATAAGTTCAAGTTAACATCAAAGAAAAACACATAACAGATCTCTACCAATTCAGATCTAGAATAAGTACATACACACATAGACAAAGTGACATAGTTATTTATGGAAAAACTGTCCCCGGAAAAACCCAATGTGGGAAAACCGGTCTCTGGCTGCTAGAGGGCTCTATTATTAAGAATATTTCTGAATACACAACTCTGGGTTTCAGATATGGAAAACCCTACAGAGAAAGCTCTAGATCTGCAGCACCTGGCTGATCTAAGACCAAAAATACTGACTGATCCACACCCTCAAACGGGATTTACAGAACTCAGCAAGAGCTAGGCTTAGAAACCCCAGATTTTCTCCTGAAAGACACTGCGTCAGCCTCTGAAGGCCTCCAAATGCTCAGTGTTGTTACTGGAAGGGACTGCGTTACCCCAGACTGGGTGACGCAGTCACTACACTTCCCCTAAGGGTCTCTGTGTAACCCCTGCAGAGTTTCCTGAAAATCACGTTGTCCTTGCTGTTGCTGCTATTGTTGCCTTCCTCTGTAGTGTCTTTCCTGATCTCTTCTCTACTTCTTGTGTATTCTAGACCCCGGGATCAGATCATCCCCTTGGTCTAAATTCCCCTCTCTGCAACTGAAACACTAGAGAATTTTTAGCAACCCCGCCCTAGAATCTCAACATAGCTTCAGTGCTCTGCCTCTTTGTATGTTACAAATGACCCCAAGCCTTTCCTTTATACTTTTCTCGTTGACAAATCAACGACCAAGATTAAATATTTAATCAATGGCTAAAATTAAAAGAAATCTTGATCTGTGTGACTTAAGACAATTTCATCACATGTTTAATTAAATTCACTTTAATTATTTTATTTTCCTAAGTTTT
Source organism: Pinus albicaulis (assembly GCA_034641835.2). NCBI lineage: Eukaryota > Viridiplantae > Streptophyta > Pinopsida > Pinales > Pinaceae > Pinus > Pinus albicaulis. The sequence continues at coordinate 226,584,685 of CM076572.1, read as the reverse complement.
AACTTAGGAAATACATTAAAATAATTAATTAATTTAATATTTCCTAAACCAGATGAAATTTCCCAAATCCATTTCTGGGTCTTGTAGATCAGGTGAACTCTAGTCCTTCCTCAAACTTTGGGACCTAGAGCACAACTAATGCTACCCCAAATACACAAAATCTCAACAATGTTTACATTGGTTGATTGGTTGCTTGGGTAGATGTGGGAGGAGGGTGTTATGGAGCCAGTGGAAGGACTCACATGATCAAGAGAAGGTGCATCTAGAACATTCATAGGCATGATAGAACAATGCACAACACCAGAGAGATGTTGTATAGGTTCAAGGTTCCACCAATCATTAGTAGGTTGTGTGGGAAAATCAATAATTTTAGCAATGATGGGATGAGGTTGCAAGAAGTCATTAGGTTGAGCTAGTGGAGGAGGCAGGGTGGCTTGACTATCAAGGTTAATTTGACCAATTTTTAAAATATAATTGAATTTATTTTAATTTGTGTTAAGTGTATGGAAATATGAATTTGTGCATTTAAGCCTTGCCAAAATACAGTGGGCCTTCTTCCCCTTTCTCTTATGTTTTTTCTTTTATTACGTCTAAAAAATCTCATCTAGAATCCAAATCAAAACATCAATAATAGAAGGTATCATATTCAAAATAGTGAACAAATTGCAATTACGTCAAATACATTAAATATGCTCAACATCAACCTATTATTTTAAAAAAATAACAATGATATGACACAGGAAAATATTATGAAAAAATGTAATCATATTGAAACACTTATTGTCTCTCCAATTAGCATCATCCAATAGTGACACATAATTTTTTCATGGTTGTCACAAGTATGCTATGTGACATACTTCTAACTATGAATTTTAAACTTTCATTATGTAAAGTGAAAATATGGAAGGATTGTGTGAATTCTTTTAGGAAGAGATTGTTATGTAAAGAATGGAAGATGGTAGAATGAGAGTGAAATGAATATCATCAACAAGCAACCTTTCCATGGTAGGTAAATGAAAGGGGGGAGGGAAAAACTTTGATCCAAGAAGCATGTTAAGCCTCCTGGAAGAATGTTTTTGAATTTCCTTAAGTGTTAGGCTATCATAATACTTGATTGAATCTATAGGTTGGGCCTATGTTTAGGTACCTTAAAACTTTTTTTTTTTCATTCCCTTTTAACATTGACTTCCATTAAGTACCGCAAAATAACCAACAATGCATGTATCTCACTTAAGGAATGAACCTTGATATATTTATTGCATAGAGGTGTTAATAGGAAACTAAGGTTTCTATTTTCTTTTATAAGTTTTGGACCCTTATTAATTTTTTATTCCACAAGGTTTTAAATAATCTTTCTAAAGTCATGTTAATTGATATTATCCCTATTGATTAACCAATATCACATGCATGCGAAACCAAGTTGAGTTTTAATGCATAGGCACATATCATAAATTTATTGTAGGTAACTCTCTTAATATTAAACAATCCATATATCAACCTTAAGTGTGACTGGGATACAACGCTCAACACTACTTTCCTTGTCATTCATCGACAATAACAAATTGTAGCCTCCTTTTTCTTAAAAAATAACTAAGAGTTTATCAAATATTCACTAGTACTTTACACACATAACTTTATCAACGTTAAATAGTTTGAAATTTCAAAACTACACACTTCAACATTCCATGTAATTTCCTAAAATAATTACTCTTATTAATGACCCAAACACTGGTCCCTTTAAACCAAGAGTTATTTATTCATTCAAGAAGAATTTGCACCCAAAACATATGTTGACCTATAGTCGAAACTATATATTTCTATTTAATATTTTAAAACATGGGATTTTGATACCCAACATAGCATGTAAAGAAATATTTTTATTCATGACTTGAACTTTGGCCACTTTGGACCATTTTTTTATAAAAGATTCAATTTTTTCACCTATAACCTTAATCACGCAATAATTTTCTAGCTAAATAACTCAAAAACAAGGGAGGTTCAAAATTTTAAATAGTTACCCACATACAAAAATAATTTCAACTTAGTCCATGAATCCTTTTAAAACCAAATGACCAACTTGTAAAACAAAGCATGCTTTAGGAAAGAAACTCTCATGGAAAATGAAAATATGAGGAGTGAAACAGTGAAAGCATCCTTTGACCATAACATTAAAAGAACCATTTTTCACCAATTTTCTTATTTGAAATCCAAAATTAGAGAGAGGGAGGAGAAAAGAACTTGAAACCATATGTTGTTTGAGGTTATTTTTATATTTAACGACAGAATGAGAAATCACAACGACTAAAATCAATAATAACCTCTTGTAATTGTGAAAAATGGACCTTATACCTTTTGACCAAGAAATTGAGCATCTAGGGACAAGAATAGTTCAAAATGATCCAAAACAGAGTCAACCGTCAACCAGGTACTTCCAAAATGAAACTACAAACTGTGGCTCGTAGGGATAACCACTTCCCAAGGCTAGCCAACTGTAAAGCTGACATAATAAGGTAACATTCCAATCTCATTAATGCATGGGCAATAGTGGCCAGTAGTGGCCATGTTAGTCCTCATCCTTAGATCTAAATATTGATCAAAACAAATAGAAATTCCAACCCTTATCGAAACCAATGTCAATCATATCAAATTTTAATATGATAAATGCACATAATGTGGCGATAAATAGTTGCATATTGATTGATAAGCTTAAAACACTATGACATATTAATGTCAAAATAATTGAAGATATCCAAAAATTTAAACCTCATGTATAATGACCAAAAGTGTGTGTTCCATATACCATAGCTTGTACATGTTTCTTGTTGTATGTTTTTAAGTCATAAACATTGAGTTATGGCTATAATCATAAGTGCCAAAACCCTTTTTACAATTTTTTTATTTTTATTTTTATTTTTATTTATTTATTTTTTATTTTTTTATTTTTTTTTATGAACCAGTTCCCTTTTGATATATAAGAAAATAAACAAAATATGTAACCAATATCTAAGAAAAATGTACATGCATATGAATTGTAGAAGAATGTGCATCCTATTCAAACATTGACCCTTGCTTCTCCATTCGATGCCATACTATAACTACATGGATCAAAAACTCCACCATGAATTGAGATGGATTGGTGCCATGTAAAGAGAAACCATATCATAGCATAACACAAGCATAACACAAGTGACTTTAGCTGATTTTCTTTTCTAGGGGACCCTACCTACCTATGTTAATTATTATATTTGCACGTAAGTGGAAAGAATTTGCACTATTTTTCAATTTTTTTAAAAATCACAGTGGCGTAGGTGTCAACACATGGTAACTCCCCATCGTAGTCTACTTGTAGTATACTAAAACTCAGAATCAATGGTTTTGGAGAAGATGCATAGTTTTAGGCTCTTTCTTTTCTTTCAATGTTTGTTAGCATTGAATATTTTAGAGAAGTTTTAATAAAATAATTTTGGAGTATAATTATCTAAAAGGGACACTCGAGAAGCAAAGGAAGGGAAAATGACATGGAATAACTCATCCAGTCATATTGTAAACATGATATTCCTCTAATCAGACAATAATTACCAAATAGTGTAGATTGGAGAGCAGATTTAGGAGATCAATTAACAATCTTTTATTCAAAATTTACTATCACTAATAACCTATAGTAAAATGTCACATAATACATGTAAATTAGTTTTAATTAACTGATCCAAACCTTTTCATCAAGAAAAATTAGTGAAAATAAGAAAGGAAGGCAAGAAAAAAATAAACTTAGTAGTTGAATGAAATTCAAAATAAATGCATTAAAAAAGGAAAAATAAGCATTGCAACTAGTGAAATATATACAACAAACTTAAAAAACAAAATGGAGAAATTTTTAATCAATCTTTGGTTCCACATAATGCTTTATATGGGAATCGTTCGTGGTGTATGAAAGCATCATGTTTTCATTGTCCTTAAGTACATAAGAATTTTTCCATCGACAAATGCGATCATGTATAGACCTAATTTCAGTTTACTCTTATATGCATGAACATAATCCCATAACAACATGTTTTGACCAGCTTCAAAGATAGTCATCTTTGAATTGTTATCAAAATATTTTTAGTAGTTTGTTGCCTACGCTTTAATTATTCAAAGAAAAATCCCTCTACTCTTCTAGGGCCAACAAGTAACAAAACCTTTGAGATACAATAATGGATTTTAGTTCTTCTGTTTGTAATGTCAATCTTATAGTTTTAGTTCTTCTGTTTGTAATGTCAATCTTATAGAAGTGAGCTCAAGCTCAACAAGCATACCTACTTTTGATCCATATGTCAATTGAAAGAGGGTAAAGCTAGTGATAGATTTTGTGGTTGTGTGATCTTCCCATAAAAAAAAATGCATCAATGTGTGCCACTGGTGGGATTTATCCTTAATTATTTTATTTATTGTCTCTATCAATTTTTTTTGTTAGACTCAACTTGTCCATTCCACTGATTTTAGTTCTTCTGTTTGTAATGTCAATCTTATAGAAGTGAGCTCAAGATCAACAAGCATACCTACTTTTGATCCATATGTCAATTGAAACAGGGTAAAGCTAGTGATAGATTTTGTGGTTGTGTGATATTCCCTTAAAGAAAAACGCATCAATGTGTGCCACTAGTGGGATTTTGTTAGGTCCCTATATTACTAATTTAGCCCCTTATTGTTATTAGTGTAGCCCCTTCTAACCCCAATATTTTTTTTATTGTGCCCTTACATTGTTATTGTTAGGTCAGCTAGGATTACATTGTGGCCCCACTAGGATTACATTGTGGCACCATGGACTCCTATATATAGAAAGGAGGTTTTTTCATTTGAATCATCCAAGAATTGTTCATTCATGTAATGTATTGGAGGTTTCCCCCTCTAAGTGGCTTATTTCTAAGGCATTGATATCTCTTTTCTTCTATTTTGGAGGTTTGGTTTCACAACATTTGGTATGAGAGCTTTGGATTCTAGAGTTATTGCTGCTCCAAACCGGTCATCGTGGCATTTTCTCTATAAATTTTTTTTTACAAAGATTCGAAAGCTCACATTTTGAGAGGGTGAAGCCGAAATCCTAAGGAAAATCATCGTAAAATTTTAGAGCCCGGTTCGCAATATTTCTGGAGATATGATCTCAGGAATTTAGGGATTTTTGCAGGCTCGTGAATTTAACCTAAACAGGTCATAGAAGAATTTGCGCTTTAAATTTTTATTTTTAAGCAGAAGGCTCGGAATCTAAATTTTATAGAGCGCAAAGCTTCGAAATCTGAGAACATTGTCATGAATGGATCATGGTTCGCAATATTTTCGGAGATATGGTCGCATGAAATTTAGAGACTTTCAGGCTCCTGAATTTCATCTCAAAGAGGTGATCGTGGGAAAATATTCATAACTCTCTCTCTGAGCACCGGATTGGAATTCTGTAAAAAAGTGGACACAATCACACAGAATGTAGTTTTCTATCTATCAATTTCAGAGCCGAAGGAGGAAGTAAAGCCGAAGGAGGAAGTAATGACATGAGGCAAGTCATACAATTTCTCTCTACTGAACCAATACATAATTAGGTCATTGTAGGAGATTGGGCACAACTTTGTCTTCAAGAATCAAAATCAGGTCAGACTTGTGGCATTCGAAAGAGGATTTAGAGGGCTACCTTAATGCCAAATTTTAGATATTGAAGATCCAAAATCATAGAGATAATTCATTTTCAATATCGCACTCCTCAAAAGCAAGAAAAAGGTGTGTATTTTTTTTCGAATTACATAAGTCTCATTTGAAAACAAAATAGTTGGAATTTATTCCAAGAGCATATTGAAGAATAGATATTGGTATTGGGTTCTAAAATGGCCCATAAAAAGAATTCAACACCCATTAAGCCTTCAGAATGCTCTACTATGACTCATGAAGACGAAGAAACACAACATGAGATATCAAAATTACAAGAGCAAGTACACCAAAATTCGCTATCGCAACGAGCAACAAAAAATGAAATGTAAGTTTTGAAGAAAGGCATGGAAACTAAGATGGATGGTTTGAAGAAAGGCATGGAAACTAATATGAATGGTTTGGAAGCTAATATGGAAGGCATGGAAGTGGGCATGGAAGCTAAGATCGATGAAAAAATGGAAAACATAAAAGTAGACATCGAAGTTTTGGCAAAGTTGATACAAGAAATGTTTCCTAATGGCGAAAAGATAGTAGAGGAAACTCATGATGAGAACAAAATAAATGTTAATCATGATTTCATAAACTCTAATAGTGGACGGAAGAACCACCATATTTCAAAGATGGATATGAGGAAGTTTGATGGCAAGGATCCCGTAACATGGATACTACAGATGGAGCAATATTTTGATCTCAATAGTGTGCAAAACACACAAAAGGTACGCATTGCAACTTTACATTTTAGAAAAAAATACATTTGTATGGTATCGATGGCTTTTCTCCCATCAAAAAATTGTCACTTGGTCAATTTTTCTGGAAATGATAGCACATTATGAGGATACAAAGAGAAACACCTTCTTTAGCCAATTGATAAATCTAAAACAAAAGGGTTCAGTGGGGGAGCACATTGAGGACTTCCAAAAATTGAATATAAGGGTAACTGGTATTTCAGAGGAACACATGGTTGATCTCTTCATAGGTACTTTAAAGGATAACATCCAACATGAAGTTCGCATTTTGGAACCTAATTCCTTGGAGAAGGTATTCAGGTTGGCAAGAAAAATTGAATGTAGAATTATGGCAACAAGAAAGACTACCACTCACTTCTATAAAGAGGGAAGTGTTACTACTCATAGATTTCCACAACCTACAAGGTTGACACCACAACAATTGGAAGAAAAGAGAGCAAAAGGGCTTTGCTACAGTTGTGATAGAAAATACGCTAAAGGTCATAAGTGTGCTGAGAAGAAATTATTTTACATAGGTTGTGAAGGGGAAGAAGAAAATGAATAAGAAGATGATATACAGGAACCAACCCTAGAAGAGGAAGAAATGAATCCGACCATATCGTGTAATGCAGTGGCAGGAATTACCACTCCTCAAACTCTCAAGATAAAAGGACAAATCAAGAAGAAAAAGGTAATAGTGTTGATTGATTCAGGTAGCACCCATAATTTTATTCGTTGTAAGGTAGCCAAGGAATTGAATTGTTTCCTATACCCAGCACCAGAATGTCAAGTGATGGTTGCAAATGGAGGAACTATAAATTGCTCTGGAAAATGCCATAATATCAAGCTAACCATGGGGGAATATGTATTGACTAGTCCAATGCTTTCCATTCCTATGGTAGGTGCTGATGTTGTACTAGGAGTACAATGGTTACAATCTTTGGGGACGGTAGCTTTTAATTTTCAAGAACTTTTCTTGAAATTTTTTTCCGAAGGAAAGGAAGTCGAATTACGGGGTATTGAAGGGAAGCCAGGAAGGATAATAAGCTCTAATGTCATGACAAAGCTTCTAAAGAAAGAACAACGAGGCGTAATTGCACAATTATGCTCACTAGAAGTTCCGACATCAAAATCATCTATTTCTGCAGATCTCCAACAAGTCTTTGACAATCATTCCAAGGTGTTTGAAACTCCCAAAGGACTCCCACCTATACGTGATCATGATCATGCTATTCATTTGATTCCAGGAAGTGTTCCTCCAAACATCGGGCCTTATAGATATCCTTACTTCCAAAAGAGCGAAATTGAACGTCTGATTGCAGAAATGTTAGAGGCGGGTATAATTCAACCTAGTCAAAGTTCTTTCTCTGCTCCTGTAGTATTGGTACACAAGAAGGATGGATCATGGCGAATGTGTCCGGATTATAGGGAGCTCAATAAGCTCACCATTAAGGATAAATTTCCCATTCCTGTGATTGATGAATTATTGGATGAATTACATGGAGCAATTTATTTTACCAAGTTGGATCTTCGTTCAGGATATCATCAAATTAGAATGAAGATCGAAGATATTCCAAAAAAAACATTTCGAACTCATGAGGGTCATTATGAATTTTTGGTCATGCCTTTTGGCCTTACCAATGCACCTTCTACATTTCAAGGGTTGATGAATTCCATTTTCAAACCCTTCCTTAGAAAATTTGTGCTAGTATTTTTTGTTGATATACTAATCTACAACAGGTCTTGGAAGGATCATGTTCAACATGTTGACAGGGTACTCAAACTATTGCAGGAGAAACAATTATATGAAAAAAAATCCAAATATTTCTTTGGAGTACAAGAGGTGAAATATCTGGGTCATATTGTATCTCGCGAGGGTGTTAAGGTAGACCCTAACAAAATTAAAGCCATTAAGGAATGGAAAGTCCCCACAACTATAAAGCAGTTGCGAGGATTTCTCGGTTTAACAGGGTATTAAAGCAATTTTGTTAAAAATTATGGGAGAATAGCAGCACCTATAACGACATTATTGAAGAAAGATGAATTTTCATGGACTCTTGAAGCAACTAAGGCCTTTGAACATCTTAAAGAGGCAATGTGCCTAACACCGGTCTTAGTTACGCCAGACTTCACAAAAACCTTTATTGTGGAATGTGATGCCTCGGGAAATGGAATTGGTGTTGTTGTAATGCAAGAAGGAAGACCCGTTGGTTTTGAAAGTCGTCCAATCAAAGGAAATTATTTACATAAAGCTATTTATGAGAAGGAAATGTTAGCAATACTACATGCACTAAAGAAATGGCAACCTTACCTAATGGGAAGACACTTCAAGGTAAAAACTGATCATGATAGTCTTAAACACTTTTTGGAACAAAGACTATCTTCAGAAGAGTAGCAAAAAATAATCTACAAAAAAGGGAAGCTAAATGTTGTTGCAGATGCACTCTCAAGAAAAAATTAAGAGGTGGAAACATTGCTTTGTGCCATTTCTATTATCCAACCAGATTGGATAACCGAAGCAAGGGATGAATAAGTGTGGAAACTCATTCAAAAGTTGCAACAAGATCCTAGTACATCTGATACATTTATTTGGAAAAATGATTCCTTATGGTACAAAGATCGCTTATATCTTTGTAATAGTTCCCAACTAAAACAAAATATTCTTTTGGAATTGCACACTTCTCCTTTAGGAGGACACTCAGGATTTTTAAAAACTTACCATAGGGTGAAGAAAGAATTTTTTTGGGATGGCCTTAAATCTGATATTCAAAATTTTGTGGCGGAATGTTTGATTTGCCAGCAAAATAAAGTTGAAACAATTAAGACCCCGAGTCTTCTACAACATTTATCCATTCTAAGTCAATGTTGGGAGGATATTTCAATGGATTTTATCACAGGTTTACCGAAGGAAAGAGTGCCATCATGGTGGTAGATGATAGACTTACCAAGTATGCACACTTTTGTGCATTATCTCATCCATTTAAAGCAAGTACAAGATGGTACTACATTTATGGAAACAATTTAAAAGCTACATGGAAACCCAAAGGTTATTGTGAGCGACAGAGATCCCATTTTTACTGGAAATTTTTGGACGGAGTTATTTTCTTGTTTGGGTACTCAATTAGCTCATAGCTCATCTTATCATCCTCAATCCGATGGTCAAACTGAGATAGTAAATAAATTTTTGGAAGGATATCTTCGTTGTTTTGTATCCGATAAACAAACACAATGGGTCAAGTGGTTACCTCTCGCTGAATGGTGGTATAACACTTCCTTCCATACTACAGCAAAAATGACCCCATTTATGGCACTTTATGGATATCATCCACCATCCATCACATCATCTTTAAGAAAAAATTTGAAGGTTCAAGCAGTGGAAGATCACATCGAGCATCAGCAAGAAGTTCTCCAACTCTTAAAGGATAACCTGAATTTGGCACAAAATCGAATGAAACAACAGCAGATCAACATCGCAGCGAGAGAAGTTTTGATGTAGGAGATTGGGTATTTTTACGGCTACAACCATATAAACAAATGTCCCTCAAGCAAGCTAAGAAGGATGATAAATTATCGCCAAAGTACTATGGTCCTTACAAGGTGTTGCAAAAGATTGGTACTATGGCATACAAATTGGAGCTTCCTGCTTCTTCGCGAGTGCATCCAGTTTTCCATGTTTCATGCTTAAAGAAGGTTATAGGTGAAAATCTTCCAGTTCAAACAATATTGCCAGAACTTGATGAGAAAGGAAAAATCATATTGGAACCTGAAGCGGTCACGGAAACAAGAACTCGACAACTACGGAATCGATCAATTTCAGAGTATCTCATCAAGTGGAAGAACTTACCCACCGAAGATTCTACATGGGAGGATGAGAATTTTATACAGAAGCACCCAGAGCTACTCAAGCGTTGAGGACAACACTTTTTTGAAGGAGAGGGGCATGTTAGGTCCCTATATTACTAGTTTAGCCCCTTATTGTTATTATTGTAGCCCCCTCTAACCCCAATATTGTTATTATTGTGCCCTTACATTGTTATTGTTAGGTCGGCTATGATTACATTGTGGCCCCATGGACTCCTATATATAGAAAGGAGGTTTTGTCATTTGTATCATCCAAGAATTGTTCATTCATGTAATGTATTGGAGGTTTCCCCCTTGAAGTGGCTTATTTCTAAGGTGTTTATATCTCTTTTCTTCTATTTTTGGAGTTGGTTTCACAACATAGAAATGAGCTCAAGCTCAACAAGCATACCTACTTCTGATCCATATGTCAATTGAAACATGGTAAAGCTAGTGATAGTTTTTGTGGTTGTGTGATCTTCCCATAAAGAAAAATGCATCAATGTGTGCCACTGGTGGGATTTATCATTAATTATTTTCTTTATTGTCTCAATCAATTTTTTTTGTTAGACTCAACCTGTCTATTCCACTAAGGGTACTAAGTTGATGAAGTGAAATGCTTAACTCCATATTTATTGCAATTTTTGTTAATGTGCCAAATATGAATGTTGTTCCATTATCTAAGACTAATTAAATATGCCAACCAAATTTTGAAAATATATTAGACTCTAAAAGAAATACCCTCTAATTCTTGGTATGTTTCAAGGGAACAACTTTTTCCCACTTAGTAAAGTAGTTAGTAGTGGTTAAGAGTAATATATGGTATGTTGAAGAAGGAGGGTTAATAGGACCAATAAATTTTGATCCCCATTTTATAAAAGGAAATTCTAGGACTACTTATTGCAAAAAAATGGCAAAGAACATCTCATGCCTAGAATACCTTTGACATTTATCACAAGATTGCACATACTTGTACAAGTCTTAGAATAGAGATGGTTTGTAATAACCAATTCTCGGATTTTTTTGTGCAGTAGCTTGTGCAACAAAATGCCATCTATATAAAGTGATTTTATAAAGTTAGAAAGTGACTTATTATAATTAATGACTAAAAAATTTCTTTTTATAGAGTCTGTGACTTTATAAAGTTGGGTCACTTAAGTGATTTAAGTGGGCCCAATGTGAAACTAAGCCATGACCATTGATATTGATATGGTTAGATTTGATCTCAGCCATTCAGATCTAGGGTTACCAATTTTAGTCATTGGTGAGAAATAAAAGGAGAAAGGGAGAGTAAAAATGTGCATTATTCTTTATGAGACTTAAAAAGAGGAGAAAGAGATCGAAGGGAGAATTTTGACAAAAGGAAGAGTATTACAGCAGCTAGGAGAGCAAGGAGGGCACACATTCCTAGGTAGAGAAGGGAACACTTTGTTGGAATGAATTTTGAGGAAGTGGATAAGAACAAAATTCAAGGCAAAGGATAGGGATTTTTTCGAGTTGTAGACCAAAATGAGCTTCAAGGGACCTGGCACAAATTTCGAGGGAGAAATTCAATAAGGAAATTTATGCAATTGAGATGTGATTCTCAAGAGGGATAAGCCACAATTTTTTGGGCATATTTAGGCATGAAAAATGAGGCTTGAACAACACATATTTTGAAGGACAGATAGAGTTGAGATTGGCATAATTTTTTGTGCATATTTCACACAAAAAATGGGATATGTCGGGCACTAAATCGAGGATTTGTAGGCAAAAATTTCAAGGAACAACTACAATACCTTTACTAAGGAATTCTGAGCATGAAATCTAGGAGATATGTTGGTTTTTTGCTTTCATTTAATGCCATAATAAATTCTTTGATAAGAAATAAATTTCTCTCTCATTAGTTTTCCCTTCGAGGTTTTTTTTATGGGCTTTGCCCAAAAATATTATGTGTCAAATGTGTTTGTCAACTATTCATTTTCAATTGTTAAAATATTAGATTCATCATGTGTCTTTCGCTTCATAAAAATCAAATTGGATGTGTTTAAGTTAATGCATTAACTATGAAATTTTATTGGAGACTGAAATCAGTGTATTGGCTAAGTGTTTGACAAAATTCATACAAGAGAAAACTAGACTGTAGGTGAAATTTCAACATGGTATCAAAGCTAGGACTCTGAGGGATAGTGAGAAAATTTTGATGTAGTGATATTATAGGGATTTCAAGGGGTTTTGTTAAGAAAAAGAGAAGGGAAAAGTTATTGTTAGTCAATTTGGTAAGCATGTCAATGGAATGTTATGGCCAAGATTCTCTTTCTAAATGCTATCAAAGACCACATTATTCTCCATGTTTTGGGGAATACTTATGCCTTTGAAATCTGGGTTTCGTTAATTAAAGTTTTCCAAAGCACTAACGAGAATAGAAAGATGGTGCTATGGAAAAAACTAATGCGAACCAAAATTACGAAAACCAATATTGTATACTCATACCTCACCAAGACCACTCAATTAAGAGATGATTTGGCAGTCATGGGAGAAATTATCTCTGGTGAGCATCTAGTTAGATCAACTATGAGTGATATTTCCAAGGAGTGGGATGCCTTTGTTGATTTTCTAGTGCAATTAGGGTTATCACAATAGTTCTGAAATTCTGATAATTACTTTTGATGTAGATATTATTTCAAATTGTTCCAATATATCATTCAACAACCATACTTCAAAAATTCAACAATAAAGAACAATAGAACAATAAATATCACAATTCACAAAAGAGAGACAATATTTACCCTGGGAAAACCCACTATGGGGAAAAACCCAACAAATTTTCAATAGAGAAATTATTCTTGTTCAATAAGAGATACATCTAGACTTATGGAGAAACTTGGTCTTCTCCTCCAAGTCAAGCCTCCAAATCTAATCTAGAATTTCAGCCCTTGCAAGTCATACAAACTTCATGTTACTCATGCGCACTTCCTATGACTCATGCACACTTCCTGTGACTCATGAACGCTTCATGTGACACTTGTGCACATGACGTTCCTTGCATGGAATTACTATTACACATGTGCACTTCATGTTCCTTGCGTGGACTTCATGTTACACATGCATGCTTCTTGTTCCTTGCGTGGAACTCTTGTTCCTCATGTGGACTTCCTATTACACATGTGCATTTCTTGTTCCTTGTGTGGACTTAATTTTCCTTCACTTGCTTGCCTAGAATATGCTTATGAGATGTGACGTGAATTTCCCTTATGGAGGAGGTTGAGATACCTCTATATATTGATCCATTGGGTTGAATGGGTGTGTTATTTTCCCTAGGTCGACTTGACTTGGAGGGAGGCCAACTTGACAAACCTGGAGCCAAAATTTTCAATTTAAAAATTCAAATTTCTTCTTTTAAAAATCGCAATGGGACTTTGACTTAAACTATATTTTTTTTTACTCAAGAATTTAAAATATGCTTTACAATAATAAATACAAATAAATCAAGTGGCCAAATATACATTATGAAGACTGACCATAGTTACAAATTCAACACTTATGTGTGTAGAATAGCTCTAGATGTGATGCTCTAGTGACAAATTTGTAACCAAAAAACCATTTGATGCCTCAAACTACTTACAAAAGGTTTCAAACCCCAATTCTCCAAAATGGGACCCAAGATAAAAATGGCATTTTGAGCTAATTCCACCACTTTCTCCATTCTAAAATAATCAATATGGATGAAAAATAGTATAATGATCCAATTTGTACTCTACCTCCCAATTTTTAGAGGCATTTTGTCCCAAAAACCTTCTACTAAATGAGGTCAGGAAATTTTTCCTCCACATCCTCTCGAATGTACCATTTAGCATTACCTAAAAGTTATCCTTTCAACCCAATCTTCCAAAGGTCATGTTATGCTTAGCTTATATTTCTAGACCTCTTCTACAAAATCGCATCCTATGTTTCTTCTTAAGGCCCACAGGGAAACTCAATCGGAAATCACCATGTTATGATGTATTATGTTAAGGGTAGGCTAAGTGGTTAATACTATTAGAAACTAGGAAAATACTAAGAGGGGGGTGAATCAGTATTGTAGGAATTTTCAAACTCTCTTTTACTCATGTAGAATACTGGGACACCAGTAAACACTTCAGCAATTAATCCATACCAATATCACAAGAATCAATCATTAGAAGCACAAATGGAACACATATTCTTCAAATTACTTCACAAAGGAAAACTTCTACTTGTTGTTACAAATTACTCTAGACCCACCCAGAAGGAAGCTACTACTCCCTGATTTATCAACTACAACTGAAAGGAGCTACAACCCCTAACTTTTTACCAACCACTATTGGAAGGATCTACAACCCCTAATCTACAAGCTACAACTTGATTGACCTCAATGATTCACATTTAATACAATTTTCAGACATAAATCACGAAGGTCGCTTCCTTACATATGAAAATAAGTTTTTCACTTCAATTTTTCACCATAATCACCTTCAACAATCTCTTATCACTAATCAAACCACTAGCATTCACCAACACAACTAACACAATTTTCACACCACTTGCACATATGATTATGCTTTTAAATAATTTGGATTGATAATTTTTTAGTTCTTTTGAAATTTAGTCATATTGTACTTTTATGCTTGCGTGAATCTTTATTTTTATTCATCTCACACTTCTTTCAAGTATTCTAGAATTTTTATCAAGCTTTAGGAGTGACTTTCTAAATCTGGCATATCACCAAATTTAGTCATTCTACTAAACTCGCCTTCAAAATATCAATGTCGATATTCTTGTTGCCAACTCATTCATGCCCTTATTTAAAAGCTTTATTCCTTTGCTTAATATGGCATATAATGCTAAATTCAAAGTTTTGTCAACTCTTTCATACACTCGAAGGCCTTAACATTGTTAAACCTTCAATATAGCCCAAAGCACTTTTACAAAACTCTGCCACATACAACTTACCACGGGCCCATTATGCTTTAAGCATCGAGGGCTAATTTAACACTGCAAATTTATGTTCGCTTGGTGACAATGCCACATATAATCAAGTCTCGGTGCCAGCCTTAGCCCCCAAACTTTATTTCTCAGCACGACTTTATAAACATTTCTAGGGTCGCCAATCTGGGAATACGTGTCATGCGAGTATGTTGCATTCCTCATGTACCTTTACCATTGGTCCTTGCTATCATTATGTTCAGTGCCATTTCCAGGAGCCTCGTCACCCAAGAGCTGCCTCCCATGAGCCATTTTTATTTCCTTCCGGGGTGGCACATCCGGGATGATGTTTTCTGGCTGCTTTCATTATTGGTTCTTGGATAACACTGTATATGCTACAATTTCTCGAAACTGAGTCATCCTGAAGCTATCTCCCATGTGCCCTTTTTATTTCCTTCTGAGGTGGTGCATCTAGGATGGAATTTCACATGTGCTCTATTATTGGTTCCCAATTATTCTTCATACGCCACCATATATTCCACTTGTCCCAATGATTAGTCGGCCTAGAGGAATCTCCATGCGCTCACTTTGAAACCTTCTAGGGTCCCTAGTATAGAATGGTGTGGCCTGGTGGAACTTGTGTTGCACTCGCGGACCAATCATAACCATCCCTGCACTATGTCTTGGATCCCAATGATATGTCACTGCAACCTACTTTACACTATGTCTTGGATCGCAATCATCATCGCCATGTGGTGCTTCCTAAGTGGTGCCATGTGTCTCTCTTTTTTGGCCCACTTTTCCACCTAAAATTTTTGAAAAAACATGCCATGTGTCACATCACCCTGTGTTGACGTCATCACCTTGAGCCAATCAAAATCTGGCATGCGACTTATTTTGATTTGTCCATGTGGCCCAAGTTACAAAGTCAAAGGGGTCTCGGGCGTTGTGTTTTTATGTTGATTTCTTTTAAAATTTTATGGGTCCAGACCTATTTTTTTGTTGTGTCTACTGCCACATATTCCTCGTGCCCTGTCATCCTGGTTGTCTTTGAACTGCACTTTCCTTGGTACTTCCGAGAATAGACCTTCAGGATGAGCTGTTACATATGGCCCCCTACAAATCCTCTGCACCAATCACATTTATTTTTCCCTTTGCCATGTTATCTCGGCGCCGAGTCATCCCAAGTGATCTCCTTTGCGCCTCCTTTTGAATTTTCAAGGGAAGACATTCTAGGATGAGTTTTCCCATGGGGACCTCCCACTCAAAATTTCACCAATCATTTCCTTTTCCGCTTGTTGATGGCATCACGAAAGTGCTCCATTGTGCACAATTTAATGTTTTTGAGGAACATCGATCAGGTTTCCTGGTCATGGGATCCATCATCGACTAATGAAATCTTTCTTTGCTATTGTGTTTTTTAATCCACACCCTCTCGTTTTCCATACATCATGGGATATTACCTTTGTGTGCGACTTTGGTAACATCTAGGGTAATTTTGTCAACATGACCTATGTAATGGAACATTCGTTGGCCAATAAGAACTCATTTTTTTGTTTTGTTGTATGCCATATCCTCTTAGAACTTTTTTTAGTTTCTCTGCCAATAGCTCTTCCAACGATATCCAGCTTCTAAGACTTTCACCAACTTGTCAAGCTTCACCAAGTTAGCTCTACAACCTTTGACTTTGGGGGTTGACACCTTTGACTAGAAATAACTTATGATCCAAGAGGCCATTTATAAACTTGTATATACCATTGTAAGGATCTTTTATATCTCTATCCATCAAAGTGGTTTCCAATAGCACTTGAGATGATCTGCTAACCCAAAAATAGATTCAAAATCACTACACACATTATTTCCCTTTCCATACTTGAGTTTATATTGTTTGCAACCACCTATGCCTTTTCAACAATATTCTTCACCTTTTCCATCATTGACAACATATTTCTAACAAATACGAGATGTTAACTCCCTCTCCACCCAAGTTCAATTCCTCGAAATGACATTTTAATATTTTTGTGATGATGATATAGGAATAGGTGGTCGTAGGGAGTTACTCCATTCATGGTCAATACAAGACGTCTCGGTTCTTGCTAAGTCATATATCTCGATATATTTTTCTTACAGAAAGAATGGATATACTCTTGGTATTATAATGGAAAATGGAAGGTTTGATCCTGGGCCTAGCCCAGATAACTCCAACGAGCTACCGATCCACCATGGTAAAAAAAATATATTCGTAGGCATGGCATCTGGTGTTAAATCCTCTACAGAATGTAGGAGACATTCCTCTTCTTGATCTAGCAAGGAAGGATCATAGAGTTCATATTCACTACATTTAACAGTGAGTAAATGCGCATATATGAGGCTATACTGGTCCTATAGAAATTATCTCCCACTTTCTCTAGTATCTCAAAGAGACCATATCGTAGAGCCTTGATTTTTTTATCTGGACCCTGCAGCATCTCCATATTCAACTATAACCATACTATGTCTCCAACCTTAAATGACTTCTCTGTCTTGTGTTGATCATGCTAACCTTATATTTTTCCTATGATTTTTGCAGTGTCACATTTACTTGTAGATATATTTCCTTTGTCTTCTCAACAAATATTTATGCCTTAAGTCATCTCCTGTAAAATCCCCCCTCACTCCTTCATGTTTTCCATATACATATCCAAAGGATAAGATGTAAAATATCCAAAATAAGTTTCAAATGGGGACTTAACATTAGAAGTGTGGAAAAATTTGTTATAAGAGTGTTGTATATATACTATATTTCATCCCAAGTCTTTGAATGCTTTTGATTGTAACTCCCCAAAAGTTGTAACAAAGTCCAGTTGACTACTTCTATTTGTTAATATGTATGTAGATGGAATGCTTTTTTGGACATTGGATAAACCAACACTCCCTGTGTGTTTCACGACATGGACTAACCACCTCTCATGGATCCTTATCTTTGGCGATGTGATCGTTGACTAACACTTGCGAGTTTTGGTCTAACAGAAATCGTGATTCCCAACAAGTGGTATCAAAGTGTAGGTCAAGAGTTTGATACACACCCAGCTTGCGTTGGGGGGGAAGATTATTGGACATTGCATAAACAAATGCTCCCCGTGTGTTTCACGACATGGAATAATCGCCTCTCGTGGATCCTTATCTCTGGAAATGTGATTGTTGACTAACACCTGCAAGTTTGATTCTAATGGAAATTGTGATTCCCAACATGTTGTAGACCTCTTCAACTTCGTGTCCATCTTCTCACACAATGTAGTCCAAAATTCACCAACAAAAATTATGTTTCTATCTGATACTATGCTCCTTGGTATCCCAAAGTGTACCAAGATCTATTCAAAGAACAATTTTGTTACTTCTTTCCCACTAATGGTATTTTTATATTGAATTAGAACACACATCTTGTTGAACATGTCAACTACAAAAACTAGGTATTCATTTTCCTTCCTAGTTTTTGGCAATCCTCCCATAATTCCATGCAAATTCTTTCCCAAGGATGAGAGGTTAAAGGTAAGGGATGGTGTAGACCCTATTTCATGTTACTAGGCTTGTTGGTACAACAAAGCATGCATACTCTTATCAACCTAGCTACCTCTTCTTGCATTTGGGGCTAATGTGCATACCTATACAAGTTGGTTGTTGTATTCCCTACACCAAAGTTCCCTACAGGATTAGAGGTGTAAGCCTCTCTAATTAGCTATAGTTGCTTTCCTTTAGGAACACATAACTTATCTAACTTGTAAAGTAAATCATTCTGGATATGGTATTCAACTGTGTTGTCACCACCATGCAAATTACTCTAGTTTTTCAATTATTGAAACACCTCCTTGAAGTCGACATCCTCTGTGTATGCCCCTCTATATGCATCATGGGTGAAAGGACCCATGTGCATAAGAGTTACCAAATTTGTGATATTTGGTAAGGGTGGCTTTGAAAGCACGTTTTCCAACTTGTTTTTGTTTCCCTTCTTGTACTTTTTCACTAAATGAAATTGTTGTAGAAACCCCATCCACTTTTAATGCCTTGTATAATTTATCTTACTTTGAGCCTACAGGAACTGTAGTAGTTGATGTTATGTGTGGATTATTGTCTCCTTTTACATCAGATAGTGTTTTCATTTCTTCACATTTTTCACCAGGAAATAGAACTCCTTGTTGTATGTAGGGTAGATGTGAACTTCCCCATGAATACTTCACAATGGTAACACATGGGCCTTCCTCCCTACATCGAGACTTCTACCATAACATACCCACTTTCATTTGTCTCCACTTTGAAGGGTTGCTACAAGTTTGATATGAAGTGCATGCCTGATCTTCTTTCTTAACTCATTTAAGGCCCTGTACTAACCATTTCCCCACTATAAACTCTTGCCTCTCATTGTTATGTGTGGATTGGTGTTACTATTACTAAAAACAAGGCTACGAATTTCCTCATGTATTATGTTGCCCCAATGAAACTCCTAACCTCATAAACATTAGTA
Source organism: Pinus albicaulis (assembly GCA_034641835.2). Lineage (NCBI taxonomy): Eukaryota > Viridiplantae > Streptophyta > Pinopsida > Pinales > Pinaceae > Pinus > Pinus albicaulis. Next base: position 226,565,026 of record CM076572.1, on the reverse strand, counting down.
TGGGTCAGCCATTTCATGATGGCCTCCATATTGATAGGATCTATCTTCAACTCTCCCCAACATATCACATATCTTAGATAAACCAAATACTAATGTCCAAACTCACACTCCTTGAGCTTTTCCAACATTCAGTGCTTATTTAATATCTCTACCACCTGCATCAAATGTGAGATGTGTTCCTACCAAGTAGCATTATATACTAGCATACCATCCAATTAAACAATAATAAATGAATTTATAAAATTTCATCTTATATCATCCATTAACATCGTAAACATAGCTAGGGCATTGCATAGGCTAAATGGAATGACTGACCACTCATACAACCCTTGCTTGGTTTTGAAAGAAGAATTCCAAGTATCTTCTTCTCTAAATCAAACCTGGTGATATCCAAAGTTTAAGTCCAACTTGGTGAAGTAATTGGCTTTCTAAAATTGATCCACTAGTTCATTTGTCTTGTGTAGAGGGTGCATATTTTTTAGTATAATTTTATTTAATTCTTTGTAACCAATACACATCCACCGAGTCTCATCCTCATACTTCACAATGATTATGGGTGACCCACACGGTGAGGTACTTGGTCGAATGACACATATTCCGTTACTTGTTCCAATTTCTTCTTCACCTCATTTACCTCTATAAGAAATTGCTTGTATTTCCCAATTTTTGCAAATGAATATTTCAACAACAGTGGGATCTCCTACTCCACTTCCCTCTTGTGTAGTCCTCGTAAGATCCTGGAGCACACCCTTGTATACCTATAACAATTCTTTTAGTTGTTGTTTTTTCTACTTAGTACACCCCTTCAGGGATAAATTATCTCTCATGGACACTTCTACAGAGTTATTTTCTTGTAAAAACAACAAAACATATTTCTTGCTAGAATTTATCAATTGTTGACCCGGTTGGAACTTACTAGTGAGATCTTTGAATTTCCCCTATGCACGTTGATGATGAAGTATTTCCTATCCTTGATGAGGTAGTATCAGTTTCCTCTCCACATGAATATCACATCCCACATGTACATATATGGACTCCTAAACACAACACCATATACATATAACATAACCACATCCAATTATTTTTCATCAATAAATTCAATACTGATAGCAAATTTGATTCTACATTGTCTAGTTACCTTTATATTTTCCTCCTTGTTGACCCATCCCATTAGATATGGGATAGGATGGTCATGAGTCTCCAATAGTAGTTTCTTGACCAGACCTACTGCTATGAGATTTTCCTATGGTCCTAAGTCAAATAGATCAATATTTTGTGTCTTCTTGATTGATATCTTTAAATGGACGAGTCTGGTGAATTTGTTCACTTCGTGTCATTAAAGGCTACTCAGATTTGCCCCTTTCTGCACTTATGTACATATTATCTTCTCATCCACATGTTCTTTTCTTTCCACTTGGTTTCTCGAATCAGTGGTCATGACATTTTATTCTCATCATCTTTCTTTTTGTTCTATAAGTTGAGCTCTAGATGCAAATTCTAGCACTTTTCCTCTATATGGCAGTCAATTTTACAATGGTTGCACTGGTTATTAGGATATTTCTGTTGGAGTGTTATGGCTATTGTTCTTTTATATTTTATCCCTTTCCACTTCTTCTTCCCCTCCTTCAAAGCTTCTTGGTGCTCCTTTTTTTACCCACTTTATTTCCCTTTCTTCTAACCTATGTTCTCCAGATATTTTTCCTGTACACAAGCCTTGTCCATTGTTTTGGGTTTTAAAAACATCACTTACTTCTACGTATGGATTTCTAGACCCCCCAAATACTTGAGGAGTACGTATGTTTTATTTGGCGAGATACCCAACATTATGACCATATTTCTAAACTTTGTAGTGTACTCTTATAAGCTTGCCCCTGTCTCTACCTAAAGTAATGCCATTATATCCACTGGTCCTCTACATACTTGATAGCGTAAAAATATTGCTTTATGAGAAGTTTGAAATCCTTCCACTTAATAACTATAGGATCTCCATCCAACCTCAAGGTTTCCATGTGGATTTCCCAATAGGTCAGGGTATGGCCCTCTGAGCAAATAAAATGCTCAAATTTTCCTCTATAATATTGATGAACACTAAAATAAACTTTTAATTACTGCAACCAATTATTTAGATTTTGAGCATTGATCTCACCTTGATATGGCTTGATGGCAACCTTCACTTACATTTTGAATAGGGACTGTGAATGGTTCATATCACTTGAACTGGGTTGTTTTTTTGCGATTTATTTCTTAGATTCCCTCTATAGTTCTTCTCGATTTTCCTATTTCCATTCTTATCTAACCTCCACTTTAGAAAATTCATATTTTTATAATATCCCAAGATCATTGGTCAAGGTCGCCATGAGGATCCTCGCATTACAGTTTATGTCTGCAACTTGAGCTTCCATGTGCGCAAACCTCTCCTCTGCAGAATATTGAGGGTTGTTAACAAATTTTTCAGCCATGGATGGGGTTTTATTGTTTTTTTCTTACCCAATATATATCCCCTGTAAATTAATACAATATACCCAAAGGAACTTTCTTTGATATCAATATGATCCATAAATTTTCATGTATATTCGAATAGATAGTTCCTCACAACATATCTGATAAATTTATACTGATATTTTGAAAATCTATACTATGAGCGTTATTTTCCTTAGAATTTTGGATTTATTAGTTTTTTTTTATTCATGTAATATTTAAAATGTATAAAATAGATAAAATACAAAAATATAATCACTCACAACCATAAAAACCCAAGCTATGTCCTAGGAAACCCCTTCAGGAGAAAACCCAACTGGAATGTGAGGTTGCTCTGCTCTCTATTTTTCTAAATGGAAATGGATGCAAGTACAAAGGATTGAGACATGCGGCCTATGGCTTGTTATGGTGTAAAAGCCCTATTTATTTTCCCTATCATCTACTTTATCCACTCTTAGGTACTTTGTTAATCTATGGAACTATAATGCACTCGAATAGAATGAAATCACTTTTCCTCCTAGTGGTCCGGTTATAACGTATATCAATATCTTATTGGGGATTAGGTTTGACTCATTCCACTCTAACTACAGTTACAATATCGACTCTTCTATAGTATTATTCATCATGATGACATGGTTATCCCCTTCTCCATGAATAATGGGGGTTTGACATGGCATCCTCTCGAATCATGGTGCTCAAAACAGGAAGGTCAACTTCTGGGTGGCATATTTTTTTCTTACAAACACTAATTGAGGTGATTATTGCACCATTGGAAAGGTATCTTTGCCTAGAATAGAAAAAGTAGTGTAGTGCTTAAGGTGAAAATTTTCACCCCCCAAAAAACATCCTTTGATGCCTCAAATTGCTTCTGAAATATTTCATGCCCCAATTCACTAAATTGGGACCGACCAGTAAAAATGGTCCTATGAAATAATTCCTCCACTTTTTCCACTTTGAAAGAATCAATATGGATTAAAAATAATACATTGATCCAATTTGGATCATTCTCACATCCAAGTGAGTGTCAGTCTCCCTTCTCTCTGCCTGCTCTTACCTTCCTTCATAGGTTTCTTCCTTGATATTTTTCATGTCAGATCTATCCACAGTGGTAAAATCATAAGCTTCTAGTTAGACTCTAGAATTATTTGAGTGTTACTCTTCTCAGACCTTGGATGATATGATTGGGTTGCATTCCAAATTTTTCCATAAATATGGAAGTTGTTAAAAAGTGTAACTAGGTCGGTCTTCATGTTGACTATGTATTTATGTAAAGAAGAAGACAAAGATAATAAAATTTAATTTTTGTGTACTTGCTTCATGGGTTTCACGAGAAATATTTATGATAGGTCTCTATACTTCTTCTTGATGTCTAGTAGGGTTTGTCTTCTGTTTATAAATATATTCAGTGTCATGTATATGAAGAAGCTAGTCATCATTGAATTCTCCAAGACCTTGTCCGAAAATATGTGGAAGAATGGATTGAAATAATAAACGTTGGAAATCTATGATGAATTTGGTCACAGCTAAGTCAGCCTACAAGCTAGTGGGTGGTCAGCCTAAAATCAAGAAGACTGCCTCTATATATACGCTGCCTCTACGGTCAATTAGACACCAAGTAATAAAGCGGATCTCTCACAGCAAATGCAATCAACTCTCAAATGGAATGCCGAGAAAAATGAAATGTGTTAATCATTGGAGTATAATGAAATCCCCTATGAATTTTTCAGTGCATCTCGATAATTAGAAGTGCGAAGGATACAATTTTTGGTGCATCTCGGTAATCAGAAGTGCTAAGGATATGAGTCAGATTTGCGATATAAATTATGTGTTATATACGATGATATTTGTGATATAAAGTGTAGGTTATATATGATATACAATGCGAATAAAGTGTGGACAATCAATTATATACGATGCATATGTAAATTGATACACAGTGCGGATAACAACTATGTAATGTGGTCACTACATGATGGACAGTGTAGATAATACATACTATGCAGTGTGTAAAATACATGTTATGCAGTGTTGAGTATACATAGGACATATATTTGAGGTATACCTGTAAAGAAGTGCAATGAATACACATGAAGAAGTGCGGAGTATACTTGACATTATGAAAAAATTGCACCGAACTTAAATGAGGAATTTTGAAGTCAAAAATTGTCTGAAATGTTAATAGTGGTTTGCAATGTGAATATCTAAAGTAAGGGTTACTGCTGGATAAGAAAATAGAGGAAGGTAAATTTGGGATTTACCTTCCCTGTCACAATTAATAAAAGAAAGGACAGTGTAGACTGGTGCAAGATAGAAAGATCAGCATGGAATATCGTCAAAGAAGAAGTAGTAAGGTCTTGGACGCATTCATAGGTTAAAGGTCTAAGTCTGGGTCATGGTACTTTTCAATTGAAGATCTATAAGAATAATTCTTTGCGGGTTTTCCTCTCCAAGAGGGAGAGGTTTTTCCCTGGCTCCCAGAGCCTAAGTTTGTGTCATGTTTATTTTTGATAATTGACTTGATGAAAGACTAAACAAGATAAAAAAGAGAAGACATAAGCAAGCTCACAAGTAACTATCTAGAAGAGAATTTGTATTAACCTACAGCCCTACAAATTCTTAACATGGTTTCAGAGCTAAGGTGCTAGAAAGGGCATAGAGACACTCAAGGATCAAATTTCATGGATGGCATCAAAGTAAGGATTTGATTAGAAGAAAGGTCAGTCTTCCACAACAAAAGAAATAAGACATTATTATAGAACCATATTAAATGGGCCAGCATATCATTGTTATCTCAAAGTATTTCCATCAAAATCTTCAAGGCAAGTTACCTATCATCCTTGATCTTTCAAGGAAGCAGCAGAATATCCTCATCAATCACCTTTCAAAGGAAGCTTCAACCATCTTCAAAGTAATAAAGCTGATAGAAGAAGAAAAGAATCTACTCAAGTAAGTATATCTATCACTTTATATGAATCTATTAAAATGCCTCCTTTGAGAAGAAAGAAACACATTGTTTGGGGTTTCAAACTCTCCATAAAAGACAAGGACAATGAAGTCATGCCAAATTCATGAAGGGATATATAAGAGCCCAAAAGATTCTTATATAATCCATAAAGGACTCTATCATCTCTGATGTACCAAATCTAAAATCATAAAAAGGAGTATATAATAAATTAGTGAAGCTATTCTCTGTGAGATTGAAGGAGAAGTGATCTCTTTGACCAACTGCAAGAACTAGGAGAAGACTACAGTGGTGCTAAAATCGCTATAAGAAGAATGGGGAAATTTCAATTCACAATTATATGGTAAAATAGAAGTCATACCATTCCATGATTTAGGGTCTCTATGTAAATAGAGGAAACAATATTGAAAGCCAAAGTTGTTATAGGATCAAGTGGAGGAAGCCTTTGCAGCCATGTCCAAGAAGAAAGGAAGATTTGGTAAGTTTTGGTCCTAGGAGTAAAAGAAGAAATGTGGACGAAGCACGATGCCTTGGATATGATGAACTTGGGCATTTAAATAGAAATTGTTCTTAATCTGAAAAAGGACAAGAGAAATAGGGAAGAAGCCCGTGTCTCTAAAATGAGGAAAGAGTCTGATAAGAAAGAAGAAGCAAGGGATCTCCACTACAATTGAGATCATTTTCTCTTTTAAGTGATTTATGTTGAAAGAAATGTAACATCCTGATGAAGGCATGGTAGGAGCTCCTGGTGAATCATCCCCGGGAAAACCTCTCTGATAACATTACTAATGGAAACTAGTCATCAAAAGCAAAGGTCATCATGAAAACAGATTTCTGGGATGTGAGAGACCAAGAGAATGAAGCTCTTCATTCTTGAGAAATTGCTAGAGGATGACTCAAGGGAAAAATGGTGTGAGGTATGTATATATTTATATGCTAACAATTGGATGATGTGAAGTCATGTCATATGGTTGCAGGTAATTAACTTCTGTATTTAGAAGTATGATCTATGGAGGAGTATCTCTCAGTGCACGGACAAGATGAAATCAACATAATATGTCCTCATGGAATATGAGGTGGTTGTATTTGAATGAGAAACTAGGAAGGTTGTAAGTTATTGGGAATAGAGAATGTGCATAAAGGAAGAGATCATGAAATGAAACCATATCAAGAGGCGGTTATCATCCGGAAGTTAAGAAGATGTGACTAGGAGATCTCCTAGAAAGATATGTAGACTCTGACAAAAGTCTGGTAAAGAAGAAGGCCCTTGGAAAAACATATCACTAGGAGACGTGTCAATTTGTATGAAGGATGTCGATGCCTACAGGAAGGTGTCATGATGAAATATCATCATTGAGGTAACTTTTGTTTTAAAATTTCATATGTATATGTTTATCTGGATGAATTTGTGCAGGGTTACTAATCATGAGAAAGGATGTATGATCCTGGGAGATGATTCGAAGGAAATCAGCATGGCATAAAAATGGACTAGATAAGGAAGCCTAATGAATCATTTTCTGACAAGCTGACATGACTCAGGATGAAAGTGATGGATGATCTGTACCCTATGAAGCTAAAAGTTGAAGATTCCTCAATATCTAAATCCATGACATCGAGGACAAGATTTCTTCATGAGCAGCTGGGTGTCTCACCATTGTTGCTAGAGGTCCCTGGTTAAGAGGGAGCATGATGGTAAGTTTCTTACTTGGAAGAAACTTGGTGATTCCTAAGAATGAGCTTAGGTACATTCCTTGTATAGGAATGAGTACATTCCCTTGTGGAATAGGTCCTCCTTGGTTGAGAGGGAGAGATAGACACATCATTCTGGTCTTCACTTGGAAAGACAGAATGGAGGATTATGTAATCATATGGTATTCGATACTCTTTGAGAATTTGTTAGGGCATTCAAGATAAGAGTAGTCGGGGACCGATATTATTTGAGGGCTAGCTACCCAAGAGAAGAATATTCCAAGAACGTCATACTTTGGGAACACTCGGGTGGATTATGTACCTTGGAGAGACAATGACGATGGTGTCTATAAGTCATGTGTCTCACCAGCATTGTAGCCCATTGTCTCGTTGAGAGATGGGGTTGTTAGTCAAGGCCTTGCACTAGGACAATGCTGGTTAATATGATGCTATACAGATGCGATTACCAATCAGAATCTTCTTATTAGATTCTTCAGTGTAAAAGTGACCATGTACCTGTATGAATACCTCCCTAGTTAAGAGGGAGTGTTGAAAAGTGTAACTAGGTCGGTGTTCATGTTGACTATGTATTTATGTAAAGAAGAAGACAAAGATAAAAAATGTAATTTTGTTGTACTTGCTTCATGGGTTTCATGAGCAAGATTTATTATAGGTCTCTAGACTTCTTCTTGATGTCTAGTAGGGTTTTTCTTTTGTTTATAAATATATTCAGTGTCATGTATATGAAGAAGCTAGTCGTCATTGAATTCTCCAATACCTTGTTTGAAAATATGTGGAAGAATGGATTGAAATAATCAACATTGGAAATCTATGATGAAGTTGGTCACAGCTAAGTCGGTCGACAAGCTAGTGGGTGGTCGGCCTAAAATCAAGAAGACTGCCTCTAGATATACACTGCCTCTGCGGTCAATTAGACACCAAGTAATAAAGCAGATCTCTCGCAGAAAATGCAATCAACTCTCAAATGGAATGCTAGGAAAAATGAAATGTGTTAATCATTGGAGTATAATGCGATCCCCTATGAAGTTTTCGGTGCATCTTGATAATCAGAAGTGTGAAGGATACTAGTTTCGGTGCATCTCGATAATCAGAAGTGCGAAGGATATGAGTCAGATTTGTGATATAAAGTATGCATTATATATGATGATCTCTGCGATATAAAGTGTGGGTTATATACAGTATACAATGTGAATAAAGTGTGGACAATAAATTATATACGATGCGGATGTAAACTGATACACAGTGCGGATAACAACGATGTAATGCGGTCACTACATGATGGACAATGTGGATAATACATACTATGTAGTGCAAACAATACATGTTATGCAGTGTTGAGTATACATAGGACAGAGAGCTGAGGTATGCCTATAAATAATTGCGATGAATACACATGAAGAAGTGCGGAGTATACTTGACATTATGCGAAAATTGCACCGAACTGAAATGAGTAATTTTGAAGTCAAACATTTTCTGAGATGTTAATAGTGTTTTGCAATGTGAATATCTAAAGTAAGGGTTACTGCTGGATAAGAAAAGAGAGTAAAGGTAAATCTAGGATTTACCTTCCCTCTCACAGTTAATAAAATAAAGGACAATGTAGACTAGTGCAAGATAGAAAGATCAGCATGGAATATTGTCAAAGAAGAAGCAATAAGGTCTTGGAAGCATTCATAGGTTAAAGGTCTAAGTCTGGGTCATGGTACTTGTCAATTGAAGATCTATAAGAAGAATTCTTTGCGGGTTTTCCTCTCCAAGAGGGAGAGGTTTTTCCCTGGCTCCAAGAGCCTAAGTTTGTGTCGTGTTTATTTTTTATAATTGACTTGATGAAAGACTAAACAAGATAACAAAGAGAAGACATAAGAAAGCTTTCAAGTAATTATCTAGAAGAGAATTTGTATTAACCTACAGCCCTACAAATTCTCAATAGAAGTTACTATCACAACCTTCCCATTAGATATTTTCTTGGGAATACTTGAAAATCTAGATCTCATGAATATTTGGCTCAGCCAAACAATTTACTAGCAATGATCAATTCCCTAAATGCCTTTTTTGTCTTACCTGTGTCTTATAGTTTCTCATGGTTTGTATCAAGGCTCTGCTTCTTCATCAAATGTTATTAAAATATAATTACAATTGTTGTGATTCTTTTAACCCATTTACATTTATTTTCCCATACGGGCATCATTAACATAATTAATTAAAATTACAATATTTGTAAGGGATTAAAGACTAGGATATTACAACTTTCAACACCCAGTTAAGTATGGATTTTGATTTAAGAGTGAGGTGTGAAATTGTACATTGGGAGAAAACTCACTATTGTGGGAGGTGGATTGTCATGGGCTATGGAAATAACCATATAAGGGATAGGCACACTTGATATCACAAGTGGGAGGACCTCTTGCCAATGTGTAGGCCAAGATTTGTTCGTGTATTGTTAATAGCTATGTCTTATAAGGTGTCGATGGAATATTTTTATGAATGCATATTATTTCTTGCATACAAGCTTGAGATCTCTATCATTTTTTAGGTTGCAATACCAAATTATTTTGATAACTATTTTTTTCATATTATTGTTGCTATTATTGTGAGTTTGGTCTCTTGTCACATCCTATCCCTTAGCTTGAGTGTGGAGCCTTGAGGATTCCTATGGCTGGAAGGATAAATTGCTCCTTTGTAATCAATTTCTTCTATGAAGAGAAATATCCATTTTTTAATTGAAAGATTGTCATCATAATTTACAAGTACTGATATTGTTGACTACTTTTTTTTCATTTTTTCATATAAAGAAATATATGCACATATTTAATTTCTTTTCATTTTAAGTATTTTAAAGTACAGTTGTCTTTTAGTTTCGATAATCATGTCGTATTGTAAAAAATGTTGTTGATGTACCAACTCACTAAAATAATATATTGTATGTGCTTCGTTCCTAAGCACTATGACTAAAAACATTACACTTGGAAACGAGGTACTCCCATAAAAGTAGAGATTATGGCCATATTTCTTGGGGAAACGTCTAAAAATTCCTCAATCAAGGATATTGGATCTTCCTTTACAATTTTCTTCCCTATATTGTTACGAAATACAAGGAGTGGCATTTGGATCAAGGAATCCATTCCTTAATAAATTATATTCTTGTGGATAATGGCCCATAAAAAACACTTCAATACAAACAATCTTCAGAGGAAATAAATCCAATGGCCATTTTGGTGTCCCCTATTTAAAACTATAAAAGTATACTCCCATCGTGTATTGTTAAATTTCCAAGTTATTTGTGGAGTTTGGGATTGTGTATTCTCGAAAACGGGTTTCCCCCACAATTAATCCTTCCTTTAGGGATTAAATAGATTTAAATAGGTGCAATTCCTACCCTTTAAAAAAAATCCTCTTTGAGCTAATATGGTTTGTACTTCCAACATACACAATTTAGAATCTTGATCTTACCAAAAATGATGTTGAATTCCTAGATCAGAATGAATTAAGATGGTTCTCAATGTCTTGAGCCTATTGGAATGGTTCTCTACACAAAATCCAAGACCAAATCCCAATTGAAAATATTTTTTTGTGTATGCAATGCTATTAACATCTCCTACTAGTACATGTGGCAAGTGCAAGGGAGGTCATCCTTGATCTCAAGGGGAAGCAAGATGTGTCTTATGAATGGAGTTTATGGACAACTACAAACAACCATGCTAGGTTGTATGCTTTAGGTCTCCTCTTTATAAGCATGTATAGAGTAAGGACATTGATTGTTATTGGAAATTCAAGCATAATTATCAATCTTATGAACAATTAGAAAATCCCATCTGAAAACAAGCTAGCCTTCTTCATCATGAGAATAAAAAAGGATACTCTTTGGTTTAAGGATATCACCATATTCCATGTTCTAGGAACTCTAAATCATCAAGCAAATACCCTCACAAATAAGGCCTTGAGATTAAAAGAAGGAAGCCCAAGGAAAAATGGGAGTATTCATTACAAACTATCCCTAATTTCACATCCAAAGTCAATTATGCATGGTGCCATGTACCAAGCTCATCAACAATACATGTCAAGGTACACAATAGTCATAGTATAATAAGAGGGAGGTGGGACGCAAAGCGCATCACTATTACCACATTGCTACACATTCTAGCCTATATGTTCAATGGAAATTTTGAATCTTGTGGAGATTTTAGCCAATGGAAAGGTGGAATAAGGACTCAAAGTGTAGGTGCTTCTTCAAGTGAAGAGACTTGGTGGTGATCAACTTTAACTCAGCTAGAATTTTGGTGGTGCTTATTCTATTTCTCTATGCTAATGTTTGTTTGGAGTTTTGTCCTTCTCCTTGTTTATAGTGTTAGTGTTATTTTAGAACCTCTACTTCACAAGCGTAGAAAATGAATCTCATGTTCCTTCATTTTCTAATTAGACTCTTTTTGAGGGAGGTTCTCAATCCCATTCTCTAAGTTTTGAAAGGAAATTTAGATTGGTTGCTTGTGACCACTGTATTCTCCTGTGTGTTGTATTCTATTATGTAATTTTATTCTTGGCTTGGCATTTCAATCTAGTTTGGTGTGCCCACTAATTAGAAAGCTCGGTCCAGCATTTTGCAAGTGTTTGTTTGTGTGTTTACTATATGTTGATGTTTTGAAATTAAGTATCGCTTCGGCACTACATCAACACCTCAAAGTTCTCAGCGGCTGAAGAGAAGTAACAAGATCGTTATCCCAGTGTTAATAGTTGCATGAGTAGGGTTTAATCCACTCCAAGATTGGTGCAACTCAACCATTTTTCTTGTCAAAGGAGACGCAACTAGATAGGAAATCGCAATCATGACGGACAAAAGAAAAACAAAACATTAACTACGCTAATCCTATGTAAGAAAATTAACAATATTCCTCTATGCAAGAAAAATTAAATGAATTATACCCCATCCTATTTGAAAACAAATATTCAAATACTTAAATGATTTGTCGGCTAAGTGAAGGCATATTTAAAATATTAATAATTTATTGTATGTTTCGACTGTTTCTTTATATATTTGGATATTTATAATTGGAATCTTAATCAATTATATGAAATACAAATTTAATTACATGTTGAATAAAATTATTTAAAACAACAACTAAATATAAGAAAATTGTAGCCAATAAATGATTTTAAACTTAAACATAAATAAATTGTGTACAAAATGTAAAACTAGATTAAAATTTTATATATATTAAAAAAAAAAAACAAAACAAAACAAAACAACTAATGAAGTTTTAAACAAAATAGAAGAAAATATTAAACAAAACCTAAAATTTAGTGTATTAATTAACAAATGATTTACAAGGACCAAATGGTAAAACAAATAAAACTACATCACATCAAAACTTTATATATATATATATATATATATATAAACTCATGGCCAAACAAGAAAATAAATAACACAATTATACATAGAAAAATAAAACTAAATTTGAACATCATTAAAAAGAAGTAAGCCCATATGCCAGGAGAAACATTGAGGCGGGGTATGACTAGGAAAAGAATTCTTTTTGTTTTATTCAACGTCTAAGTAAATCTCTGCAGGATGGTATATATGTGTGAAGAAGAAGGTGATACATAGTTTATTAGTTTTTTGTAGCAATAGAGGTTTTCTAGTCTCGAAACTTTGTGGAGAGGCTAAAACACAAGATTTCTTCATAACCCATAAATGATTTATGGAAATTCCACCTAGAAGTGTCTCAATTAGCATTAATACTCTATTTTTTAATATTTCCTGAGTCTAAACTTAGGAAAAAGGGGTTAATTAATGAGTATTAATTGAGAAAGGTGTGAATTATCTAGAAACTCACACAGATCGATCCCGATATGATCTCGGTCATCGATTATGTTTTAATATTGGTTGTTGGAGTCCCAACTGGAGATTATAAGAGGAGGTCCATGGGTAGATTGAGAACACAAATTTGAGATCGATCTCCTTGGGTAGTTCAATTTTCCAAAGAGAAACAAAAAATGTTGAAACAATTCGAGCCAGAGAAGAGAATCAGAGACGGAGAGGGGCAGGGACAATGCTCTAGAGGAACTTTTCCAGAATCTGAGAGGTAGCAGCAAGTGGAAAAATTAATTTGGGCGAAAGCTACGCAAGGGTTGCGCAAAAGCTTCAACAAAGTAGTTCGAATTAGTTAGAGAGGGATTCAATTCATCTTGTCTTCCAAAGGCTCGGAAAGTCACTGCCAGCAGTGAAGACAGGTAGGACGGCTTGATCAAAGGTTGAAAAGATCCACACGTGCGAGAGGCAGTGCAAGAACTATGCAGAAGGCCTGCACAAGGACCTGGACGGCCAAATTTTCTAGAGGATCCAATGTCGGGATTGCTTGTGAAGTGAGATAATTTTCTGTCTAATTACTTTTTTCGGATACTTTTTGATTGGATAGCAGGTTGGGAATCCATAGATTGTACTCAAATTATATCACTGCTACTTAATAATATAAACCCTCAACTACTGCACCTATTTTCCCAAGTTGGGGTTTTTTTGGGACATTTGTCCAAAAATAATTGTCTCATATTTTTATGTGTGTGTGCCAGTGTTTTATCAGTTTCCATCTCTTTATTTTCCACAATATTTTTATGAAGGTTGCATTGTGATTATTCTGTTGTTTTCATAGCAATAAACCGTTAAATTAATTTACAGTTAGAATAAATAATTCCAATTGTTGCAATAGATATTTCAGTGATGAAATTTTCACATGGAATTAGAGCAATTTTGATCATACGAGGAAGCTCAAAATTGGAGGAAAAAATTTGTTGTTTAGAGGGAGCAGTAGGACGAATTTCTAGGGGCAGCGCAGAGCCTAAGTTGGGCAGTTTGATTTTTTAGTGTAGGTTGGTAGAAAAATTTGGCTTGCCCGAAAGAGTGATTCTAGCAGGCAGAGGAAGCAGCAGTCTAGTATTTTCGTTGAGAAGATTCCATTTTTGGGCGCGTGAGGGTTTTGCAGCGGCAAAATGAAAGTCGAGTGGAAGAGGAAGTGGACACAGAGAGAAAATTTATCTCAGAAGGTTTCTAGTTTAGAAATTCGATTTTCTAGATTCAGTTGGCAGTAGTTGCAAGTAGAATTTCTCACTCCATAAGGGAGTGCAAATAGAAAATTCAATAGTTGAGAAGGGGGAAAGAGGGATATTTTCGTTTAGATTCAGATATGGCCACAATTGGGCTTAGAGATCAGGATAGGTTTTGAGGGAACCTCCAAATTTTTCATCTGGAAGGTTGAGATGTCCATCTTGCTAGATGAATTTGGTCTGAATACCTATGCATAAATGTGGTGGCAGTACTGACCGATGCAGATAACCTTTGAGAGTACAATAAATAGATGGAGAAGGCAAAGCGGTTAATACTGGATGGATTATGTGACCATATAGTCTCACATATATCTAGAGAGAATATTTCCAAGGAGATGTGGTATGCTCTCAACCATCTATATCATAATACTTCCGAGCGGTGGAAGATGTTCCTACGGGAGAATTTGTGAAGCATCAGGGTGCAGAAGGTTGAAGGCTTAGATCCCTTCCTCACTAAGATTCAAGAATTCCACGATCAACTTGCAGTTTTTGGGGAGGCACCTCAACCAACAGAGCTTGTATGGTTGGCACTGAACAGTGTCTCGGAGGAGTGGAAATTAATTTTTCAAAGTATCTTGGGGCAAGACGATGTGGTCAGAACTATAGCAGGATGATTTGAGGCGAGATTTATTAAATAGCACCCTCAACAAAAGCACCAGCAAGGGTGAGAAGGGTGAGAAGGAGGAGCAAAATGTAGCCCTTGCATCAAAGGGTCCTTGTCAGCGACAAGGGGAGAAGAAGAAGAAGAAGGACCTATCTAAGGTCAAATTCTTCAGGTGTGACAAGTTTGGCCACTACAGTATGTAGTTTCCTCTCAGGAAGAAGGAAAAACAGGAGAAAGACCAAGCAGCAACGTCCATAGATATAAACAAGTTGTCCTCCAAGCTAGAGGAATATTTCGCCATGTTTTTAGTTATACCTCTAGGAGTGAGGTGGGACGATATGGAGCTATAGTCCCATAGTTGCAGAGGGTTGGGAAGGGTCCATTGAGTTGTCCTTACATGGATCATTACCTTGTTACGGGGGCCCGCAATATTCAGTATGAGGATGGATCAGTGTCATTAATGTAATCAAATCTCAAAGCGATAGTTGTAGACTAGTTGCATTCAAATGTTGAGGAGCGTAGATGCGGTGTTAACAATAGAGCAGGTGGCTCGGTGCAAAGTTGGAAATAACGCAGATTCTTCTGTGGATAGTGAAAAGGCTAGTAACAGTCAAATGCTCAGGACAGAGATGTAGCACAAAGACACAATTGATTCAGTATTTTGGGAATTTCTCAGTTGCAGGAGCAATAGATGAGAGGGAGTTGCCGTGTAGATGCATTATTGGCAGTATTATAGTAGTGTTAGCAGCAGCACAGATGCAGCATCAGAGTTGCTCAGTGGTTGGTGGGCAGTGGTAAACAGTCACAGTGGTCATACATCAGTAGCATACAGAGGGTGATACAGAGACATGGTGTTGTAGCAATAGTGCAACACTATAACACCTTCCTTTCTAAGAGGGAGTACTAGTTTTTGTAGCATCAGGCGTGTTTTAGTCTCGAAACTTTGTGGAGAGGCTAAACCACAAGAGTCTCCGTAACTGAGAAATCGTTTCTAGAAATTCCACCTAGAAGTGTCTCAATTAGATTATTAGCCTATTTTTTAATATTTCATAATTCTTAACATAGGAAAAGAGGTTAATTAATTAGTATTAATTGATAAATGTGTGAACTATCTAGAAACTCACACGGATCGATCCATATATGTTCTCATCCATCGATCATGTTTTAACCTTGGTCGTTGGAGTCTCAACTAGAGATTATAAGAGGAGGTTGATGGGTATATGGAAAACACACACTTGAGATCAATTTCCTTGGGCAGTTCGATTTTTCAGAGAGTAGAAGTAGTTGCTGGAAGAGTTCAAGTCAGACAAGGGAAGCAGAGACAGAGAGGGGTAGGGACACTGATCCAAAGGAAGTTTTCTAGATTCAGAGAGGTAGCAGCAAGTGCTATAAGTATTCCACGTGAAAGCTACGCAAGGGCTGCATAGAAGCTTCAACAAAGCAGTTTGAATTAGTTGGAGAGGGAGTCAATTCAAATTGTCTTCCAAAGGCCCAGAGAGTCACTTCCAACATCAAAGACGGGAAGGATGTCTTGATCAGAAGCTGGAAAGAGCCACGCGTACGAGAGGTAGTGAAAGAACTACGCAGAGGACATGCACAAGGGTTTGGACGGCTCGATTCTCTGGAGGAGCCAGTGTTGGGATTGCTTGTGGAGAGAGAAAATTTTCTCTCTAATTACTTTTATCAGATACTTGTTGATTTGATAGCTAGCTAGGCATCCATAGATTGTACTCAGATTATATCTTTGTTACTTAATAATAAAAAACTTCAGTTGTTGCACTTGTTTTCCCAAATTAGGTTTTTTTTGGGACATTTGTCCAAAAATAACGGTGTCATATTTTGTGTGTTTGTGCTAGTATTTTCTCAGTTTTCAACCATTTTATTTTCCGCGATATTTTTGTGAAAATTTCAATGTGATTATTTCATTGTTGTAATAAATTGTTAAATTAATTTACAGTTCGAAGAAATAATTCCAGTTGTTGCAATAGAAATTTCAGTAGTGAAATTTTTATATAGACAAGTTTAAATTAATCAACACTGAGAAAGAAAACTATATCCTACAAAACCATTACAAAATTAATACCAGTTCAATTCTAATAATAGTGCAAATAATGCAAAATAAAATATTTATACCTTCGTCCGGGAGTAAACTAATAGAAGTCTACATTCATGTTTTAGGAGGCACTCAGAAGGAATCCTGCAAACCAACAATGATGTCATGCAAGCAGAGATCAATGCACAAAAACGGAAGTGGAAAATAAAAGGAAAAAACTCATTGACTAGTCATGCCCTCACTCACAAATTAGTTAGCATTTGGGAATGAAAATGCAGGATTCATTTTCTTCAGAGTGGTTGTTTGCTTTTATAGATCTCTTCATATTGATGGATGGCTTCGACCCTCCTCAAATGGTTGTCGGATGAATATTGGGTGGTTGCATTAATTATTATGTTTGGCCATTGTTTATTATTTTATACTTTATTCCAACAAGCTACAAACATATCTTTATATTTTTAATGTTTTCCTTGTATCATTCATCCTTGTGTATTATATATTTAAATATTCCTTGATCATGCACAATATTTTCAGAAATATTTAATAGAATTTGTAACCAAAGGTCACATAATCCTTTCTTAAACCCCATGTATGGGTATACTGAGGATCAAACTCAATTGCAATATTCTGATATAAATGAGTTGGTTGAAGCAATGCAGGGTCTAGAGCATCTGGTCGATTGGAGGCCATAATCATTTATATCTTCACTTTGACTTCATATATTATTGGATAACATCTCTCACAGAGTCACTGAGAATTGGTGTGTGGAACATTCCTTTAATATTTTTATCAGCTTGCCTAAAAGAACTACATGTCCATTTTACATTCCTTTTATCAAAGGTTGTGAGCTATCAAATTTATGAGCTATTAGGTGACTAAATCGTACTTCTCCAATGACACAGTGAAAGAGTGTTGATTCATATAGTAATAGGTCATACAGTAGACCAAGCTCCTCATCTATGAGAAGTTGGTGCATTAATAAGTGTTCAAAGACACTTATGGCACTATCAACCACTGAGATATCAGTTTCATTGGTTGCAAAATTGTTTTGCAAAGAGGCTATCTGATGGTACATTATCATCCACCTCATATAAATTTTGCAGTGTCATTATAGATAGTTTCTAGACAACAAACATTTTTATCATTCTGAATCCATCCAAAGTTTGGGTTTACCAAGGAAACCACCACATCCACCCACATCAATATTGTAAAAAGGCATTGGCTGCCAACATCAATATTGTAAAGAGGCATTGGCTACTAAGGTTAGAAAGGCTAGAAATTTACCGGAAAGTTATAATTCATTTTTTTTTCAAAAAATCTGATTGTAGGAGTGTTTGAATTGTTTTTTTTTATGGTAGAAATGGACCCAACACCGTCAAAAACCCTATTGACACCCAAAATCCTAAAATTTAACTATTATGATCCATATTTCCCAAAATTTCTGCTAGCAAAAATCATACCAAAATTTCCACTATTTTCCCGAATAGACTACTCTATGTAAAAAAAGGACCTTCCAAAATATTGGGTAGCGAAAGAATTTTTAATGAAGCAAACAGAGATGGATGTGCATTTACTTTTACAATTGATTTGAGTATTGTCTCTGCCCTTCTCCAATTCTCTTCTTTCTTTACAAATTGTTGTATATATTCTGCTTCCCTCTGTTCAATTTGTACCTGGTAAAGACTAAACAAATGAGAAATTAAAAGATCAACCAAGATCCTTCGGTGTTGAAGAACATTAATTAACGGAGTTTGTTGCATATATCATTGCACTTATTTGACATATTTCAATACTATGAACCAATTTTCTTTGAAAATGGATGCCATAATAGTCTTAAATGTCTTCAAACCAAATTTGTCATAAGTAATACAAATCTATGGCACTACATCTTCAGACCTAGTCGAATTCCAAGCTGTCAATTCTTCAGCAGATCCAAGGTAAAAACAACGTAACATTTTGTTTCATACTTCTCGTCAAATATAGAACACGACAAAGAGGATAAATAGTTATTCCAGCCGTTCAAAGTAAACTTACAGTTGTAACCGTTGCAACATTGTGCCTTCCTTCTTCCTAATTGTGTGTTATAGTATCATTCCATGGCCCTGCATTATAGCGATACTCTGTACTTCTATTCAACATATATAATAAGTTTATATTTTGAAAAATAAAACAATATGTTCCATAAGCAGCGTTGGAAAATATGCTAAAGAATGTGTATATCTCTGTCGGTGACAAACTTCCTCGAATATGACGACGCTCTTTGGAATGCGTTCGACTTGCACACTTGTATGCATATGGGCTTGACGACCAGTTAGCCTTTTACACATAAATCCCCTTTTCTTAATAAAAAATAAAAGTGACATCTCCCACATGCGTGTTGGTAAAATGCAATATGCTATACGTTTTGTATTGTCGTTGCCTTGTTTTCTTTAAATCTTTAAATTAATGCAGACATAACTTCTTCTTTGCCTGTTGTTTGACAATAATGAGATCCCTCAAGTGGCCTCGGAACCTGACTTGGACCTTTCGAAGACATATTCTATTATCGACATCAAAATGGGGAATAAAACATCGACATCATCAAAAAGGAATAAAAATTTATCAAGATAATATATATTCTATTATTGACATCATCAAAAATGAAATAAAACTTTATCACGATAATATATTCTATTATCGATATCATCAAAAAGGATTCTATTATCGACATCATCAAAAATGGAATAAAACTTTATCATGAAAATATATTCTATTATCGACATCATCAAAAAGGGCATCAGGTTGATGATTCGGATTTAATCATCTAGGAGTAAGTAGATGATTGATTTAATCATCTAGGAGTATCTTCACTTGACAATTATCTTTATATTTTCTTTATATCTATGCTTGGATCTATCAAAATGACTATATTTTGCAAGGAGAGCAACAAATAGGTTGGGTCATCAAACTTCCTTGCATGGAAAAAGGAGACATATTTGATCCTTATAGAGAATGAAGTTATTGTTCATAACAATGGTAAGGTCTCCAAACCATCACAATAGTAAGCTCAAGCACTGTTGAATTATATGAAAGGGGAAATAAGGGCTCAAAGGATTCTTATAGAATCCATCAAGGATCCCCTCATACCTTATGTATCAAAGTTGGAGACATCAAAAGAAATCTATAAGAAGCTAGTAGAATTCTTCTTAGTAAGCATTGTTGAAAAAGTAATATCATTGAGAACCGAACTATATAAGATGAAAGAATCAAAGGAAATAGAGATAGCCTCATATCTTACGAGGGTGTCACAAATAAGAGACCAGCTACAAGAGTTGGGGGAAATAATGTACGATAAATAAATGACCATCGTAGTACTCAATGCACTACCTGATGAATGGGGAAACTCCATATCAAGCATTTGTGGAAAGAAGAAAGCCACCCCATTCAGTTAATTCTAGTCATTACGTAAGATTGAAAAAACCATGTTGAAGGAAAAAAGTGATGTGGGATCAAATGAACAAGTTCAAGCATTTGATGTCATGGCTAAGAGAAAAGGAAAGAAAGAATTGAAGCATGTATCATTGAAGAAGTAGAAGAATCTAATGAGAATAAATCCGAGAAAGAAGGGATAGATCTTCACTATTAAGGTTTCTATAGCAAGGAGAACTAGGAGGTGAAAATACATCTACCAAGATTACTATTAGATGGAAAGCATTGTTAGCATGAATCATATTAGAAGATGGCATCATATTAAAAGCATACGATTGAAGTAAGAGCTTATGACATTTTTATAGAATATTGAATGGATAGTTGATGTAAAAGTCTACATGGGTGTAGTATTCATCATAGAAAGGAAGAATCTTTTGGTAACCTAATTGAAAGCATCAGTAACATGCAGGAATAAGTTCATCTAACATGTTAAAATGAAATCATCATACATCATCATCATTATAAAGGAGCATTTGTAGAATGAGGATAATTAAGATCCTCTGTTAGAATATTCATTACAAGGTTCACCTCTCTTGGAAGAAGCAAGTATCTCGTTGACAATTCCACCTTGGGATTCATTGTTTAAAGGGATGATGGTATGGTGACAAAGGAATGTAGCATGTCAAAATGGTTGTATAACTTTCGAGCAAGGAAAGGAAGTTTCCAAAGGAAGTCTATATGACCAAAAGAAGAAAAGAGGCATGTATATGTTTGATATATTAATTCATGGCATTATATAGTTGCAGAAAACATGGGTGAGTACTCTACCTCATGAACATGATCAAAGAAAAGGGATCTCCTTGAAAATATGAATGAAGGCATGGTTCACAAATTGACAAATTGCAGAAAAATTGCTTATGGGGACAAAAGTAATCTTCCTAAATTAATTGACTGACTCTAGTAACAAACAAACAAACTAATAAATCTTTCCCTAAGTTCATTCCTATTTAATCATAAGCAAGAATGATAAGAGATTAAATCCATACCTTTCAAACGAAATTACTGATGAAGATTCTTTCTATCGTTTGATGCAGCTCCTCAATGCTTAGTAACAACAAAAGATCAAGGGCATATGCTAGATAAATGACTCACTACAACTCATACTAGTGATAAAGGAAAGTAGTCCCTAATATCATTATCAATGGAAAAATGGAAGGAAATGCACAATATATCAACTCCATTGAACAATACAGTGGGAAGAAAAACTCTTTTGTATTAATCTCAAGAATGAAGGAGTAACAATACCTTATCCTCGATGGATCCTTCCAATGGTCTCCAATCTTCTCCTTATATGACAAGCCTTCTAGCCCTATTTCAGCAGCATAAGTTTACCTTCAGTAGTCTCCCTAAACCCTTTGGTTTGCATTTGATTTATAGGCCAAGAGGAGGTTTGATATCCTCTTCCTAAGGGATGAGATTCTCAAAAGGATGGATTAGGGTTCCTCAAAGAGATTAATTGACTGACTCTAGTAACAAACAGACAAACTAATAAATATTTCCCTGAGTTCATTCCTATTTAATCATAAGCAAGAATGATAAGAGATTAAATCCATACCTTTCAACGAAATTACTGATGAAGATCCTTTCTATGGTTTGATGCAGCTCCTCAATGCTTAGAATTCAGACCTGCAAACGTAGTAACAACGAAAGATCAAGGGCATATGCTAGATAAATGACTCACTACAACTCCTACTAGTGATAAAGGAAAGTAGTACCTAATATCATTATCAATGGAAAAATGGAAGGAAATGCACAATATATCAACTCCATTGAACAATACAGTGAGAAGAAAAACTCTTTTGTATTAATCTCAAGAATGAAGGAGTAACACAACCTTATCCTCAATGGCTCCTTCCAATGGTCTCCAATCTTCTTCTTATATGACAAGCCTTCTAGCCCTATTTCAGCAACATAATTTTACCTTCAGTAGTCTCCCTAAACCCTTTGGTTCGCATTTGATTTATAGGCCAAGAGGAGGAGGTTTGATATCCTCTTCCTAAGGGATGAGATCCTCAAAAAGATGGATTAGGGTTCCTCAAAGAGATGGAATTAGCTCCATGAACAGAGGGATCATGTTTGAGTAAGCATAAATTTGAAGCTTTCGATTGGGAAATATCCAACCAACAAAGCTTCTAGATTTCACTTTTTATTTTTACTTTTTTTGATTCATGTGTGCAGTTCACAGTGGAAGACAGAGCGCAGTTTTGTGCTAGGTATAATAGTCAAATCTATAGATGCACATAATTTGGCTAGGGAACTACGCAAGTACTCAAAAATAGGTTTTTGGAGGATGTAATCTAGAATTCTCATTCTCTCTTGGATTGTTTAACTTCTAGATTTGCAGGGGAATTCTTTGGGACACTTTGGTGGATAGCGAAAGATCCAGATTGAAAGTCATTTTCCTAATGGTGATAAAATTACGTGTAACATATTTCCCCCTAAAGTGCAAAGTCAGAAAGATGTTTGAGGATAAAGTGCTTTATCATGCTAAAGTTCGGATTAGAGACCCTGATTAGAGTCCTGAAACAATAAATCAAGGGTTACAATAAAATATACAATCATAACTGAGGTAGGCATTCACATACTCAGAGCAAAAATATTTTAATGAATCAGTAGGGAAACACTCAAAGATTGATGTCAACAGTAGATACAGTATGGATGAAACAATCAAATATGGATCTATCTGTACAACCATGAATACATAACTCCACATAGCCTGGATGGATGAAACTATATCCAGGGTGTTGATCTCCATCTCTATTGATCCATAGTAAGAATCTAACCATGTGAGTGAATGTCTGAAAGTCGAACATGGTAGAAACCACTTGATTATCAGTCAATGATGTGAACCGTTAACAAGTGCGAGATAAAACACCAATAATGGTAATGGTTCTCAAGGTACTTCCAATACAATCTATGAAGTGTGAAAATATGTCCTAAAGTCAAACACTTGAAGAATAATTTGATCGAAGGTCAATGATGATAACCTATTGTCAAAGGCGGGAAACATGTTATTAGCGCATGCATGCTCCAAGTTACTAAAAAATGTTTCTAGATCAACTTCCTAGATAGTGAGTTGAATTCGATAGGAAGCGACCCATCGCAGGAGGGCCTACGACATGAAACTCATGTCAAGTTTTGAAGAAAATTTTTTGATTAATCCATCACTAACTTAGGGATGGCTGACACAATTGAAGGCTACAAATTGCAAGGTAATTTTAACTGAGGATGGGCTTCTCTTAAACATATTGGAGATATGACATTTTGAATTGGAGGCATTTGACTCAAAAATAATACCCAAAACTAACTGAAGACTTTCAATGATGTTTGATTAGTTGTGATACAAATGGATTTCCTAACCTAGACACAAACCTAACAAAGTGTCAATTTTAAGAGCGACATACTACCTTTCGTAACACAAAAACAAATGTTTATTTTAAATTTTCCCCCGCCATTACTGGAAAGTACCTCTTTATATGTGCAAGATTGAGGAAGATAACATATGTTTGTCCTTTAATATCATCCTTTAGTTGAGTCCTTCAGAGTATTTTTAATGAACCCTGGGAAGGAGTTGTCTGGTCTTGTCATGATGGAAGATTCCTGCACTATTTATGTTTTACGAGTCCAGTGAATGGATAACTTGATGTCGTTTTCATGTTTAAAGAGTTTGAAAAGATGCTAAAAGAAAACACGTTAATATATTTCAACGTAAAGTTTAGTGAGCCTGAAGAAATTAAAGCTCAGTGTTTTTCATTTTTAGGGAGTCAGGAGAAAAACATAAGTAAACTCTGAAATGACCTATTTCGTGAATTTAGTCTCTCAAGCCCAGAAAAGGGTAAAACAATGTAGGAGAGAACTCTATTGACCATGATTATTCAATGTATACTTTTTTCGTAAATAGCCCATATGATCCATAGAAGGGGTAAACTTATATCAAGTGGATGTTTTTTCATTTTCTTTAACGATTTCAAAAGAAACAATCATACTCAGCAATATTTTCACATTTCGAGAGTCAGAAAAGAGCTTAAAGATAACTCTAGGGTTTCACTTTTTCGTAATTTTTTAAGAGCCTGAAAAAGTGATAAAAGTTTACCCATCGCCAAAATGATTCATTTTCATAATTAAACCTGTGTTCTGCACATTTAAACTCAAAAATTAACGTAATTGTTCAAAAATATTGCAAAAACATTAAAATTTTGAATTTCCAAAGGTTAAAGGCAAAAAATAATATTTTAATTAGCCTAAAATGCCTATAAAAATCCAAAAAGTACTTTTTTTTACCATTTGTGTTTTTACCATTTGAGAGCAATTGAGAATGCATTTTTACCAAAAACTTCAGAGGAGGATTCTCATCAAACCAGTGGACCAATTCACGAACTTTTTTTTTCCGGTAAGAGATATTTCCATTATCTTTGTTTTTGTTTGTTTTATTTTTCATTTCACCACAGATTTAGTGTTTTTTAGGGGGTTTAACGAATTTAAATTCCACCCTTGGGGTGAGCAATTATCCTTCTTTGGGTCTGTGCACCCCATCCATTTTTGTTACACTGAAAAACATGATGTTTGCAGTCTTCCCAAAGGGAAATCGCGCAAATTCTCTTTGTTTATAAAAGAGGGTCACGCGCAACACCAAGGGTTTTGAAAAAATGAATAAAATGCCCAAATGTTTTGAAACATTCATCATATTCTTTTCTAATCATCCTCCGCTGTTATTTTCAGGATTTGATCTTGCAAAAAATGGAGTGGAGGGAAAGAGAATGTGAGGTTCAAGATGTGGAAGCTTTAAATGACCCAATAACACTATAAACCTTAAAAGACTATGGTTTATACAAATTCTTTATGATCCCAGGTATGAAGGCTCAGCTATAATTGCTGGCATGGATGGTAAGAAAATGGAATGTTCAGGGACAATGTTTCCAGATTGGAGACCAAATACTTACCATGGATGCATATAGCATCTATGTTCTCCCGGGCCTTTCACGTCGAGGAATTGATATCTCATTATATGGGCACATGCTAGGTGGAGAAACAACAAAAACTTACCTACGACAACATTGTTTTCGAGGGTCTCAACTCAAATATGGACATATTGACATCAAAACTATTGAGAGACTTCCTTTGAGAACCATTTCCTTCACTATTACATGATTATGTGGAAGTGAAATATTTCATTTTCTCACTAAGGGCCAAATGCAGATTTCGGTGGAGTGTTTGCAACCTACCATTTTCAACTAGTGTGAGGGGGTTGTTTCCAATATCAAAGGGAAATTGACTAGAGCAAAGACTAGAAAAATAAAAAACTTTGGATATGGTGCCATTATGATCTAATTTTCTCTAGAGAGGATTCCCCTTATATCACCACAGGTATCTATAGATGCAAGGGGGCCTCGAGATCCTCATATGTATTTCATTGATGACACGCCACAGGGGTGGTGATGGCCTAGCTGTGAGATACACTCCTCAGGTTTTCGGGTGGTTGGAACGCTGGATCATCATGATCGAGGACTTCCCATATGCGGGCATGGATTACATTGGTGATCCATACATCCCACTTCCTGTAGGAATGCAGTGGGTTAACATTCACATTTTTGTTATTTTGTGTTTTTCAATTTTTTTTTTTTTTTTTGATATCCAAAACTAACTTATATAAAATAATCATACAAATGTGGGCCCTGCCAGACAAGCAACATTACATCAATTTGACATAGGTGGAGATCAGCCAGCATCTCTTGTGATACCGAACCCCGATGCAGTAGAGGCTTTAACTGAGCTTGAGCACAACCTAGAGAGGTTGACTTTGTAAATCCTAGATATTTCGATTGATGATTTTCCTCTCCATTACCATAGGCATACCGTGGGAGTTCCTGGGCCGATCAGTCGCTTGCTACGATGAGTAGCTCGTGTCATTTTTTGCTACCATGATCACCATGCTTAGCTGATAATTATAGGGATAGATTTTTTTTTTGATATATTGCATGTTCAGATAATAAATACCACGGGGCCTCATATGTCTTGGATGACATTTTGTAAAGCCATACTTTTTACAACAATTTTGATTAATGAAAACTATTACTATTATATCAATTTATCTTGTACAATATGTGGATGGATATTGTTTTTATTTCTTACAAATGTTGCAAATGTAGATTTAACACATCATTATCCAATGCATCAGTTAATGTGTTTAAATTTCTTGGAATATGTTGATATTAAAGATAATAAAATTCTCTCGCCATGAGACAAACCCGCAAAAACATTCTTAATGTGGAACTTCTTACTGAATAAACACCGTTTAAATGTAATACTATGAGTTGAGAAACTAACCTAATGATCAATCGACGAATACCAAATGAAATGTCAACGGACAATAGCTCAACAACTACACTATATTCTGTGATGTTATTCATTGTTCGACCAAGGCATATTCCACGAATACTAACTAACTCATTAGTGGGTGAATAAATAGCCCAATCTGCGAAAGACAAATTCCAAGTACTATGAATAGTGTCATGGGCAAAGATAATGTAAGTTTGAGGGAGCTTTGACATCTGCAAATCAAGTATAACACAAGATAAGCAAGAAAAGTAGCAAAAAATCGTAAAAATATGTTAAAATTGCCACACATAAAAAATATTATATAGTAATTTACAAAGTCTTCATGGATTGAATTAAGCATAGTATTTCTTCAGGTAAAGACCATTTATGGGCTTTCCTAAATAAATTCCATCCTAATCAACTAGCTCATACGCCCCTTTTATCAGTACACATTTTACAATATAAGGACCATGCCACATAGCCTCGAATTTACCGGCACCTAATTTATCATGCTCTTGATCATAGACTAAGACTAGGTCATCTTTTGAATATGAGCGAGTATTTACATTTTGATCAAAATTTGCCTTAACTTGTTTTTTTACGAGTCTCACTAGCTAATGCAGCATCATGATGAGTCTCATCTAATCATGCTAATTATAAATAGTTTTCCTCATCTGCAGGAGTGGTTAGTAATAATTCAATTCCCAGTTTTAATGACGACATTTCACATTCAATAGGCAAGATTGCTTCCATATCGTAAACCAGTTGGAAGGGAGTTAAACCAGTTGACGTTTTTGATGAGGTATGATATGCCCACAAGGCTGGAAAAAGCATCACATGCTAATTTTTTTTATGAATTTCGACTATTCGTTTAATCATGGTAGTAAAAAAATTGTTTACATATTCTACTTGGCCATTTTCTTATGAGTAATATGGAGTTGAACTATCATGACACAAGCCTAGCTTTGCAGTAAGTTTGGTCATCATAAAATTTCGAAAATGGCTACCATGGTATGTGACAATGGCTTATGGAACACCGAACCTGGAAATCACATGATTGAATATGAAAATAGTTGTAGTTTCGCTATATCCTTATATGCATGCATCTCCTTGGCCCATTTGGTAAAATAATCCACAGCTAGGATAATATACCCATGCCCCCGTGTCAAGTGAGGATTGCATGTAACGAAATCAATGCCTAGCTTTGAAAAAGGACCAATAACAATGATTGGGTGGATAGGATCTGGAAGTGCACGCATTTTTAAATGGTATATTTGGAAATTGTGGCACTTCCAGATCACAATTATACAATCTTTTAACATCGAAGGCGAGAAATACCTAGCGTGCAAGATTTTTTGGGTAGTGTAAAACCCTGACATATGACCACCACAAGCTCCAGAATGAAATTCATTCAATGCTTTTTTGGATTATTCATGATTCAAACATCATCTAAATATGGAATCAGTACCACGACGATAAAGGGTATCTCCAACAATAGTGTATTATTGGGATTGGTACTGAATACGATGACGGTATGTTCGAGATAATTGTGGTCCAAAATTCAGAGTTGGAAGATACACAATAATAACTCCATAACAAGGGTCTAATGTAATTATAAGAAAAAGTGATTCATATGGAAGAGAGTCCTCTACCACGGTTTTTGTCTCAGTATAGGGAAAATCACATAACAATTCGGTGAACACCAACAATTTCTTGGACTTAGATTTTATGAATTATAAATAAAATTATTGTAGGATAATTATCCATTTAGAATATTTTCGCCCTATAAATTGTCTCGTAAGAATGTAAACCATAGGGTTGTAGTTTACGTAAGAGAATGTAGTGATGAAATCTTTGGATAACTTGAACGGCTGCTAAGGCCAATTTTTATACGTGCATATTTTATCTCAGTTTTTCGTAATATTTCTACTCAAATAATATATCACAAGTTCATCGTTTGATTCATCTTCCTTAACTAAAACCATACCAACAGTGACATCGTATGCAACTAAATACAAAAATTAATCTTGATGATAATAAGCAGATGCAACAGTAGTGTATGAGTTAATGTGTGTTTGAGTGCATCAAAATCTTTTTCAGAAATTTCATCCCCTGTAAATGAGATACCCTTTTTCAACAGTCGAGTAAAACCCTTAGTTAACTCAGCATAGTTTGGGATGAATCAATGTAAAATGTTGGCTTTCCTTTGCAAACTCTGGAGTTGGCACAAGTTGGAAGGAGGAGGAAGATTCATAATAGTCTCTACCTTAAGTGAATCGACACAAATGCCTTCTTTTGATATGACAAATCCCAGTGATCAACCAGATTGTACACAAAAACACATTTATTAGGATTCAAGCGGAAATTTTAATGTCTACATCTGATAAACATAACGCTCAAATGCATTGGGTGATCTTCTTGTTTCAGTGAATGAGTTGGTAAATCATCCAAGTAGGGTTGTACAATATGCTTGATATCGTGAAAAGCGTAAGGCATGGCTCGTTTAAACGTCGTGCCAATATTATTTAATCTAAATGGTTGTTTTCGATAAGAAAAATTCCCCATGGACAAATGAATGTGGTTTTATGCTAATCAGTAGGGAGTATTTTGATTTGGTTGTATCTAAAAAATCCATCCATGAAAGAAAATATTTTGTTACCGGCACAATCGTCAACGATTTGGTCGATATAGGGGGTAGGATAGTTGTCTTTGGGACAAGATTTATTAATATCCCTATAATCTACGCATACTATGATAGTCCCTTTCTTTTTGTTAATTGGAACAATATTGGAAACCTAATCATTCAAAGGAACTGGATAGATAAAACCTACTTTAAGGAGTTTTTCAACCTCAGCTTTGATAGTAGTAGCCTTTCATGGATGCACTGGATGTAATATTTGTCTAATGGTTTTAGCATCCGAGTAAGTCTTAATTTTGTGAACAACAATACTAGGGTCAATTCTTGGAATTTCTTCATAAGACGAAGCAAAAATGTCACAAAATTCTTGAAATAGGGCTTTGTACGTTTGAATTTATTCAAGTAAGCACGAAGCACCTATTTGAATGCTCTATATAGTTCCATATTTGACTGAGTTTTTAATTGGAATGGTTGTAGATATATTTCCTAAATTCTTTTCAGATTCAGATTGAAGAATTGACATAGGGCATTCAAAATTATCTATGATCTCGGGCGAAAATATGGTAGAAAATGAAATCTCGATTTTATCAAGGTTAGGAAGAAAATATGAACGATGATACTTTCATCTGTTGGAAACTTATTATCAAAGGGATGAGGGAATGATATTGGTTCTAACCAAGATAATTGAGAATAATCTTCAGTGATCATATTCACTCGATCAATTTCAAAGGGTGGTGGATCAGAAAACGTTTGAAATTCCTAGTAAGCTAATTCAAATGGGCTTAAAGGCATATTGCTTCCATACAAGGTCAATCAGATTCTAAAGGCACAATACAAGGATACGAAGATTCCATCGTGCTTGATGAGATCATATTAACTTGGGAAATGTTAGAAGAAAGGTTCGGTGGAGTGAATGCAAAATTTCCCATCATTGATGAGTCCTTGAGAAAACTTACACCAATATCTTCATAGGGAGTAATTTTTTTCACCACAAAAGGTACACTACTTGTAGAGTTAGGGTATGAAGTATAATAATATACCTGGTCTATCTTCACTCTTTTCCCTAGATGAGGAAATAGTATCATAAGAAAAAGAGATGAGACCACTACACACATAGCATAAGTCTAACTTTGAGCTAGTAAAAGGTTGTAATCGAGTTCAGCATCAACAATTTCAACCTCGATTTCAACCGTATTACGTTCTAACTCTATGGGTAAATCATTTAAAATCTTGTAAGTATGAAAACCTCTTACATAAAAGGCTTTTAGAGTGGTATGAGATTGATTGATAGTTGGAGAACCGAAATCTTTCCAACAAGAAATAGACATAATACGCGTAGAAGCTCCTTCGTTAATTACTGTACAAAAAATTCGTTTGGTTTTGACGAAAACTGATATTTGGAACACCAGTTGATGTGAGAGTCTAGGTATATGACTTTCAATATCAAAGACGATAAGGTTAGAATCATGAGGATCAATTGATCCAATATCTGAAAATAGTAATTTTCTTTGTGCTAGACATGTTTGTAGCACTTCAAGAGTCGACATAGCTGAAGGAGACATCACCAAATATTTAATAATGTTGTAGTTTTGAGCAACTCTAGCATGTGGGTTAAAATCTGATTTTCGAACAACACCTTTAGGAGTCAATCAAATCACCATGTCATAATTTGGTTTTTCGATCTATAATGGTTCAGAATGAGGAGGAATTTAGGTTGAAGGTTGACTAGATGGACTAACATCGTTTACATTTACTATAGGACCCTTAGATCCATAATCCTTAGATCTTGTGGCCACCATAACTTGCGAAGACATCATCATGATATCTGTCGATGTGTAAGAAGAGGATGGATTATGTGAAATCATTTTACTATCTTGAGAGGGAAAAGGGTCTTTAAAAACAGTAGAACCAGGGGAATCTTTTATAAATTTGGTAACCTCTTCCTGATGTGGGTGTTTTTTTGTATAGTGATATTCATTACAGATTAGACAAGGATAACAAGGTTTATTTTTCTTGTCAAAAGGTTCATTTTTGGTTTGTTTCTCTTTCTGAGAAGCATTCTGCTTTGATTTACCTTTCCCTTTATTTTTACCTCCGTATGGTTGATTCTTTCTATTAGATGATTCTATGGCATTAATTTCAAAACTAATTTTTGGAGAAAGGTTTTCACTGGGTGAATCTTGTATAGCCAAAGTCTGAGTGTTTTTATAATTCTCCTTTTTACCCTTAGACTAATGGATGACATAACCGATTACAACATCAACGGTGTGAGATCCTGTAGGATTTGAGTTTGGTTGATCTGAAATTGTTGGGTGAGATAAATTTAGAATTTTCTTGTACAAAGTTTCAGATTGTGTATATACAAGGTCTAGGTACTAGGCACGAGAAATTACCTGCTCTTCCGTTACAACACCTCCTTTAGAAAAATCCTCAGTAATATCAGGAAGTAATGATTTTGTGAACCATTTAGCCAAAATTTAATATGGAATATAAAATTTGACTAAATTATGTATACGCCTCCATCCATGTATATGATCTGAAATGTAGGTAGATTTTGAATGTTTTAGTGAAGTCAAAAGTTTAGTACCAGTGTCGCATCGAATTGGTAGCTGAAAATGTGCCAAAAATGTGGTTGCTAAGGAGTTGAAATTATGGAAAGAAGCACGTGGTAAATCAATGTACCATTTTGTTGTTGAATTGGTTAGAGTTTGTTGGAAAATGTGTAATCTGAAAGATTCATCAATCAATGAATTCGATGCACACCAAATATGATATGTCATAACGTGATTTGATCAGTCCTCTCCTAATTTACCTTCAAACTTTGATATATCACTTGGAAACTTAGTAGGAATTTCCGGCCAAAATGGATAGTAATAGATAGGATCATTTGTTATTCGGGATAAATCTGGAAAATCTAAGGTTGCAGTGAACGGTAACTGCGGATTCAAGTATTTTTGTGGATTTTGATAACCCTAAGGGTTAAGTCCAACCCCTGGAGGAGGATACCTAGGGTATCATTGAATAGCTTGTGTGGTTATAATTTTCAATCCTCCAGGGTAACCAGGGTGAGCCATACCAAGTTGGAGTTGAAATGGAATTTGAAAAGTATGACCAAGGTATGGTTGACTCTAAAAAGTTGGACTTTGAACCATTTCACCCAAGTAATATTGCCCTTGTGAAGGTTGATTTTTCAAAGGTTTACCTTGAAAAATTTGACTTTTAAAATGTTTTCCTTGAAAATATTGACCTTTACACTATTTTTGCATCATCCCTATACTAGGTTGTTCGATGGGAATTTGTGCTGTATACTGGAAAGTAGGACTAGTTTGATAAGAGGATGTTTGAGGGATAGCCTGTGTAGGTTGTTGAACTGGTATTTGAGATGTAACTTGGATATTCAATTGTGATACTTCCAAAATAGGTGTTTGAGGTGAAGTTGGAACTGGTTGTTGAAAATATGTTTAAACAAAATATTGAACATGTGTTTGAGGACTACCCTGAACAGGTTGGTGAAATGGTTGTTGAATAGGTGTTTGTGGATTTTTTTTGGAAATTTTGTTGAACAATTGTTTGTGGAATCCCATGGACATGTTTTTGGATAGGTATTGAGATAATTTGAATAGGTATTTGTGGAATAGGTTGTCCAGTAGTTTGAACAAGTTGTTAAACTGGCACTTATGGAGAAACTTGAATTGGTTGTTTAACAAAAGTGGGGTTCCAAATAGTATTGATCCTTGGGTAAGGAGCACCAATAAAGGGTTGAGACACAATAGGTTGACTTGGACCGACCTGAGGTATCTGACCATAATTTGCATAAGTTCTGGGCAAAAGGTTTTCCTCCAGCCATAGGATATACCCTGACAACAGGTTGTCCTCCAGGTGGAGGATAAGTTGGTTTCCCCCGAGATGGATAATAAACACCAGTTGGGGTTACTTGATGATTACCTAAATTACCAAATATCATGTTAACTTATTGTTCTGATGCAAAAGGTACTTCAGGCATGGAATTCATGCTCTGAATAGTATAGGTAAATAAACCAGATGACCAAGTAGAAACTTGAGGGGATGGAGTAGATCTTGAAAAAGTTCCAGAAAGTGACTGGTACCGACTGGCACCCAGCATGAACCGAAGGACCACCATAAAATAATGACTCTGTAGAGCTCGCATACGTAGAGGTATTAGTGGGTTGACTCCCAAGATGAATTCCTGACATGTTTCGTCTTGGTGAAAAGTAGAAAGGAGTGTGATAATGTGGAATACCTTCACCTAAAAAGTTCAACGAGGTGAAATACCAAGGATCTGGTTGGAAAGGATCAAAAGGAAGTCTTGGAAAAATTGTTCGTTCACCAGTAATAATAGGATTAGGTGGTGATTCTTCCTCTTCTTCTCCAGTAATATGTTCAATACTGATAAGCCCGGGAGGTAGATCAGTTGTAATTATAATTCTCCTTCGAGGTGAAGGTGGTGCAGGAGTAGGGGATATAACAGTTGAAGGTGAGTTAGGTTCATAAATTCCATATTAAGGTTCTTTAATTTTTGGTCCAATTAGTTTTCTGTCTGAAATTTGTTCGGTATCGTATTCTCTTTGAATAATTTCACTAACATGTGGCCCAGATTGAACCAATCTTGATTCTACTTTGTGAGGTTGAAGAACTTCAGTTTCTACTCTTAGATTCTACAATTGTAGATGTCTCATGTTGATCCGAGGTCCTAGATCCTATTGATTTCAACTTCTTAGCTTTAATCTTCTCCAATTTACCAGGTGTATATTCAGGGGGTAAACCCTGAATTCTGTGTGAACATCTTAGTGAACCAGCCACAATGAATTTTATTAAAGTGTATTCCAATTTTATTTAATAAAATCAAATCAAAAATCAAAAAAGGGGTAACTAGCTATCAAGGATTACTAAGCCACTATAAACTGCAACATACCGCCTTGGAAAACCAAGGGCTTACGTACGGGAAGGAAATCCCTCTGATGTTGTGTTCGGTGTATCACAGATGAAAAAACAGTCGACTCAGTTAATTATGGATGGTATGAAACCTAGAAGAGGGCCTCCAAAATATACTTGAGGTATGTGGAGGTGCAGTTTGTGTTAGCGTTGTCTAATGCGAGCCTGTACGATAGGAAGCATCTCCATATATTTTTCATACATGGAACTTCAATATATATACCCGAAGGCAAGTGGAGAACCTTCACATATACTTATGTACATGGAATACCAACTACCCGCAGAATGTGTCGCACAAAAATAACGACAGTTGTTATGTTTATAGGCATTTGAACATTTCTTCTAACCTTTAACCAATATCTTTGGTTCATTAAAAATTTGATTAATTTTAAAGTTCCTTTTTTAGTAAGTCGATTTAGAGATGTGATGTAAATAATTCCAGTTTTACTTCCAACCCTAATGCAGCAAATATGCAAAAAATGAGCCTTTAATTTCAATGAATTTCTAACTATGGTAAAGAGAGAGTTTTTTCATTTTTTTCAAAGAGAATGCAAAACTCATAATTTCACCAAATTTCATTTCATGAATGCAAATTTTCACTTTCAAATAACCCAAATGCAAAAAATAGCCTTTAATATTTCAATTCTCCGAATAACTCAAAAACCATGAAACTTTCCTCTCACGTACAATCACTCAAAATTTCCAAAATGCATAAAGAAACCAATCAAATCCTTAAAATGCATTTCTTCAAAAAAAATGTTATGAATTTAATGTTGTCTAAAGTATGATTTTGAAAAAACTTCAGCACTGAAAGAAGAATAGCTTTTTTTTCAAGTTCAGTAAAAGAAATTTTCATAAAAAACACCTATTCTTGAAAAACCTTAGCTTTCTGTAATGTCCCCAAATTAATTAATATGGTTAAGAAGAAATTACATCTCTGTAATTTTGGCCATGGAGGGGTATTTTGGGCATTACAACTTAAGAAAGGTGGATGAGAAGGACCCCACTTGGCATTTTAGGAAATGAAGGCTTCCAAAAACTAGAAAAGGAAATAAATTAAAGAGCAAGTGGAATGTGGGGGCCACTCCAAAGGGAATTCGTACCCCTTAGGAGAATTCGAACTTGTGGGAAGAGAGAGAAGAGGGAACTTGAAGTGTGGGGGCCACATGAAGGAGCAGAGGGGGAAGTAAGATAAATAGAGGTGGAGGGCCTCTTTTTGGGGATCATTTGCTAATTTGATATCTAAAACATTGTTTTCTCAAGTTGTTTAGCTGGGTCAATAGAGTGTTGTTCAGCAAGCGAGATTTTTGAGGGGTAATGCCAACTCCTACTTCGGTAGACTTCGAGTGCCACCCTAGGGGAGACACTTCCTTACCTGTGAGTTGGTTCGGGAGTATTATATAGGTGAAAATTGAATATTTTTTAGAGCGGAATGGACGTAGAATGGAAACACACACTTCTTGGGAGAGGGAACTTTAGAGCAGCATTGGCTTCGGGATTTTGGGGGCATCATTACCTTGGATTTTCTACCCCTTTGATAGAGTTTAATGGCCTAAATCAGCGACTAGTCATCAAGCTGAGAATATTTCTTCAGTGCACATGCAGAGGCAGTCTTACTGGATCTTCCAAGTTCCTTGGGGAGCCACTCTTGTTGGTGGGTTATCTAGTGGTTTGGGGGTGAGATTTTCCTTGAGGCATAAAGGAGAATTTAGGGGATAGTTATCTACTTTTGGGAAGCTCATTTTGGCAACATGGATATCGGTCATGCGAAACCCAGCTAGAGGAGGAGCTCACATTATTTCGAGACAATTTTTGAAGGTTGGAACTAGTCCCAAACCTTTCTGCGTTTTTCTGGGTTTATTGAGGAGAGGCCAAGATTAATTTGGCTGAATTTTCTGAGCACTCTAGCAGGGTCAAACCAGTGTCTCTAACCAACTAGCAACTGTTGGTATTTTGCTGCGTTTTGTGGGTTTCTGGTTTGGAGGATTGGAACTAATTCCTTTCCGATTCTTGTGGTAAAAATTAAGAGGGAGCTACAGTAGAAATTTCAGGCCAATCTGGGCAATCCAACAAG
Source organism: Pinus albicaulis (assembly GCA_034641835.2). NCBI lineage: Eukaryota > Viridiplantae > Streptophyta > Pinopsida > Pinales > Pinaceae > Pinus > Pinus albicaulis. Next base: position 226,528,676 of record CM076572.1, on the reverse strand, counting down.
GGATTTGAACCATCTTCAATTAGTAGCAGTGGCACATTTTCTGGGCCAGTGGAAAAGCTAATTTATATGCACACAAGGGAGGTTGAGGAAAGGAGTTTGGGAGTTGGGTTGTGCTAGGATTTTGAGGAGACCATCCGGGGAGCAAGGTTCAGCATTTTGAGGAAATTGAAAGATTGATTCGGCACATTTACGAGCATGTCGTATTTTCCAGCGAGTTTGAGGAGGACGTGGTATTTGGGGTCGATTTTCGAAGGCCAAAACTAGGCCAAACCATTTATGGGTTTTGGTGGGTTATTTGTAAGGAGCTTGGGGCTAATTTTATATAATTTTATGAGCATTGTAAGTGGGGGTTCCAGCAGCATCTTTCTGGTAGAAAATGTAGTTTTCTAGGAGCAATGCAGGGCATCATTGGAGCAGCTTGTTCTCTCATCTAGGCTTTCTATTTTACCACCTATGTTTTTTCAAGCTTGTAATTGAGGCAAGCCCAGGTGCATTCCTTCCACGCCATTGTACACTTGCTCCAATTATTAATAAAATGGCTTAGCTTGTTGGCTTTTCTAGAGTTTTTGTGGGTGTTTACTGAATGTTCTGAAATTTTGTGTTGCATGTATTTTTTTGCTTTGCATGTCATTGTTTTTCCTAAATAGGAACATTAAAATGGTATTAGAGCCTTGATCTTGGCCCAGTTGTGGGTAGACAACAGGAACATGGGAGAATTAGTTATGAATACACAGTGATAGGGGAAACCATAGACAAACCCATGGCTCAAGAGAAATTCAGTGTGCAAAAATTATGAAGTGGAATCCGATGGGACGGTGAGAGGTTGGCCCAGTTGAGGAGGGTGACCGTCCAGACCCATCCTCGCCCTTACATCAGAGACACTATAGGTATGTAGGTCATGGGGGTGCATCCCTCTACATCATGTGGGGGAAGACAACAGAATCAGGGCACCGAATATCCTGAAAAGGAGTATTTCGGACAGGGATAGTCAGAGGGTGAGACAAGGGGCTCTTTTGTTGGTGGAGACCTAGTTTTACGTATCATGAGCCTAACGATGAGGTTGAAAATGATGTTTAGATCCCATAAGATGGTGAGGATCACATCGATATACCCGGTGTGGAGAAAATGTCACTAGTACTAGAGACCTCTTTGATAGCCCCAGTTGACACAATGGTGGAGACGATAGATCCTACATCGAGAGAGCCGTATGTTGAGGAGGTGTCACCCATGGATGAGATGCCGAAATTTGTTGAGGCATATAGAGTTGTGACTGATTCTGTAGGTGATAGATTCATATGAAATTTTCAACATTTCCAAGTTGACCTTCTAGCATTTAGAGACAAGGCCACGAGAGCATGAAATTCCATTATATAAAAAAACAAGGATTTGGAGGGCATGAGAGCGATTTGTGCCAAGTCAGCGGCCAAACTGACTTGTGTTGAGGAACAGTTGGATTCCCTAATAGTCCAGCTAGAGTGCACATTAGAGCATCGTAGCATCCCTCTTTAGACATACATAGATGGGGCTGGCAACACTAGTAGGTTTCCTCTGTGCATTGGAGAGGGAGAACCAAAGCCACCTTGACATATTTTATGTGTTAACTAGGATGATGATATGAGGCAACATGAGTTGCACAGGGTGAAGCATCCAAAGGGTGTATCATCCGCAAGATGAGGAGATTTTTCTATGTACAAGAGTTCGTACATTCGATCCCTCTCTTGGGGTTGGATGGTGTGATATTATGAGTTGGTACCCGATGGAGAGGGATATGGAGATGTTAGTGGACTGGCGTGAATCTCAGCAGGATATTTTAGGCATCGGGATATGGTAAGTTGAGACTAGCATTGGGATCCAGGAGGGGCTACCTATTATTTCCCTGATATTTCAGTTGACTACGACCTTGGTGGTGTAGTTAACCTAGCACTTGAATTCCCACATCCGCTAGGGAATTTTCGTTCAGCACAAGTGGCCAACCAATTTATGCATAGACTCCCTACGTCATTTTTGTATGATGGTCGTACATGGGATCAATGGTTGATCAACATACTCTAGCAGGAGTTTGTTAGAGGAGGTGGCATTGGTACGCCACCATATAGTGCCTTGTTTGGTGTCAGCGACTCTCTATAGTTAGTCGGGACTCACCAGTCACCAAGGAGCAGCAAAGTGGTGACATCGCCACTAGCACATACGGAAATCCTCCTCTTGTGTCTCTAAGAGAGGATTTGGAGGTGAGGCCCATGCATCATAGGGTATGGTGATATGGAAGTGGAGGAGGTGATACCGATAGGGTATGGGTCGACGCATACTATCTTAGTTCTAGATAACACCATTAAGTGGCATGTAGGAGCATGTAGCATTGAGAAGTAGTTTGCGGGCTAGCACGTAGATGCATGGCGGTGTGTTTTGGTGTACAGGCTTACACCATCGAGTGAGAGGAGCATCCATGGGATTACCTTTCGATGTCCATGTAGGCTCTTGGTCATACCCGTGGGGACTTACATACCTCTTTCTCTCAAGCATGGCTTATAGTTTTTGAGGGTCAGGTTGCTGCCCCGTGGTGTCCTCAATATAGGTAGCAGGACATGGGAGGCTCACCCTAGGCATTTGGATGGGACACAGTGCTTCATGGGTAGGAGGGATACGCTCCATTTGAGGCATTTATTGGGTGCACAAGCTAAAGAATACCGGCTTAGGGATGGTGTGGTCTATCGCCAAGGGATCATATGTTCCACCCCTCGGCTCACACTTAGTGAGGTGATCTCTAGGGAGCTACATGATACACTTTTGGTGAGGCATTCTAAAGTGTTACAAGATCCTCAGGTATGGTGGATGGTTGACTTCATCTATAGGAGGGTGCCCAGACTCCGAGCAATGTCCAGGCGTATCATCAGGAGTTGAGATAGCAAATTTGATGGTATGGGGTGGCAGGAGCGGGGAAAATTGGCATGCTTGGGACATATACGTAATGCTTTGGATCCACCTATGGGAGACATACAGGGGTCAAAGATGAGGGTCAGATTGGTTCTAGCAGCTAGAAGTGCTACACAGTGACAACCCGTGGGGAATGAGAGTTGTGAGCTCTCAGTATGGTTGGGGTATCCAAGGATCCAGTTTTCGAGAAGATCACTCCTCTTATTGAGGGTTAGGGTTACAATGAAGGGTGATCCAACTTTTTCCTAGGCTAACACATAGGGAATTGTTAAGACCTTCATTGTACGACAAGGCAGGTTTCTGCTCAGGATCGAGGTTGGTCGTGGAGTGGTGGACTCGAGCATTTAAGAGTTGCCTTGGTAGGTTGATCATAGTGTTGATCATGGTAGATATAGTGGTTGAGTGTTACTGGAGAGGAAGTTTCGTTGCGATCATGCTCAGCAATCAGGCATGAATAGGATGCTAAAATGTTAGTAGGATATGTTCCTTATATGATGTTCAAAGGATTCTAGCATAGTCGAGCTCAGTAGTTCACCTATCCGGAGAGTTGATTTGGATTCTACAGGGGGAGGTCATTCATATCTTCCATTTGGTTTCAGTGTTTTTTGATGGCATGGGGGACTTCCATAGTGTGGCAGGGTGATCAACTTGAGTACATCAAGGGAGGCTCACGCGAATGAGGACTCAACCCCACAGAGGTAGGATTGAAACTTCAAGAGACTAGTTTTGAAGTGCATGAGAGGGAATATTCAGTAGAGTGTTTTCACGAGGAGATGGCTAGGATTTTATACCACTATGATACTCTACTTAGTGGAAGTCTGTAGAGGGTGTTTGGTGCCTATGCTAAGCTGGAAAATAATTGGAGTACAGGATGCCTCACACTGACCAGGATGGCTTGGGACCTCGGTAGGACAAGACAAGGATCAAGGACAACCAATTTTTTGTGGAGAGGTCTATAATGCCCCCAAAATAATTAATATGGTTAAGAAGAATTTCAATTTTTTCCATTTTGGACATGGGGGAATATTTTGGGCATTAGGACTTAATAAAGGTGGATTAGGAGGAACGCACTTGGCTTTTAAGGAATGGAAGGATTCCAAAAATTAGAAAAGGAAATAAAGTAGAGAGATTCGAATGTGGGGGCCACTCCAAAGGGAATTCGCACAACTAAGGAGAATTCGAACTTGTGGGAAGAGAGAGAAGAGGGTACTCGAAGTGTGGGGGCCACATCAAGGAATAGAGGGGAAAGTAAGATAAATAGAGGTGGATCATGGCATCATTTTGGGGATCCTTTTCTAATTTGATATTTGAACCATTGTTTACTAAATTTGTTTAGTTGGGTCAACAGAGTGTTGTTCAGCACACAATATTTCCGAGAGGAAATCTCAACACCTACTTCAATGGACTTCGAGTTACACCCTAGGGGAGACACTTCCTTACTTGTGAATTGGTCCGGGAGTATAACATAGGTAAAAATCGAACTGTTTTGGGGGTAGACTGGACGCAGAAGGGTAATACTCACTTCTTGGGAGAGGGAACTTCAGAGAAACATTGGTTCGTGGCTTTTGGGGCCATCATTGCCTTGGCTTTGCTACCCCTTTGGTGTAATTTATCGAGTTGAATCAATGATTAGTAGTCATCAAACTGAGAATCTCTCTTCAGTTCACACACAGAGGCAGACTTACTAGGCCTGTGCAGTTCGTTGGGGATCCACTAAGTTTTTGGTGTGTTATCTAGTGGTTTGGGGCTGAGATTTTCCTTGAGGCATAAGGGAGAATTTAGAGGATTATGCTTTTGGGAAGATCATTTTAATGCAGGGATATAGGTGGTGCGAAACCCAGCTAGAGGAGGAGCTCACATTATGTGGAGACAATTTCAGAATATTGGAACTAGTCCCAACCCATTTTGGTTTTTCTTGTGTTTATTGGAGAGAGGCCAAGATTAATTTGGCTGAATTTTCTGAAAGCTCTAGAAGGGTCAAACCAGTGTCTCTAACCAACCAGGAGCTGCTAGTAATTCGCTGCATTTTGTGGGCTTTCTGGTTTGGAGGATTGAGACCAATTCTTTTCTGGGTCTTGTGGGAAAAATTAAGAGGGAGCTATAGCAACAATTTTAGGCCAACCTGGGAAGTCCAGTAAGGGATTTGAACCATCTTTAGTTAGCAACAGTGGCACAATTTTTAGGTCAACGCATAAGCTAATTTCTGGGCATACGTGGCAAGTTGAGGAAAGGCGTTTCGGAGCTAGGTTGTGCTAGTAGTTTTAGGAAACCATCCGGGGAGTGGGGTTCATAATTTTGGGGAAATTGGAAGGTTGCTTCAGCACATTTACGAAGAGGTCGTATTTTCCAGCCAGTTTGAGGAGGACGTGGTATTTGGGGTTGATATTAGGAGTTCATAACTAGGACAAACCCTTTATGGGTTTTGGTGGGCTATTTGCAAGGAGCTTGGAGCTAATTTTATAAATTTTTATTAGAATTGGAAGTGGGGGTTCCAGCAACATCTTTCTAGAAAACAGTGTAGTTTTTTGGGGCAGCACAGGGCATCATTGGAGCAGCTTGTTCTCTCATCTAGGCTTTCTATTTTACTACATGGGTTTTTTCAAGCTTTCCATTGAGGCAAGCCCAGGTGCTCTCCTTCCGCACCATTGTACTCTTGCTCCAATTATTAATAAAATGGCTTAGCTAGTTAGCTTTTCTAGAGTTTTTGTGGTGTTTACTAAATGTTCTGAAATTTTGTGTTGCATGTATTATTTTTCTTTGCATTTCATTGTTTTTTCTAAACAGGAACATTACAATGGTATCAGAGCCTTGATATTGGCCCAGCTATGGGTAGCCAATAGCAACATGGGATAATTGGTTATGAATACACGGTGATAGGGGAAACCATAGAAAAACCCATGCCTCAAGAGAAATTTAGTGTGCAGAAATTCTAGGGTGTAATCCATCGGGACTGTGAGAGGTTGGCCCAGTTGATGATTTTGACAGTCCAGACCCATCCTCACCCTTACAGCAGAGATACTAGAGGTATGCAAGCCATCGGGGTGCATCCTTCTACATCGTGTGAGGTGAGATGACGGAATCAGGGCACCATATCTCTTGAAAAGGAGCATGTCAAATAGGGAAAGTCATAGGGTGAGGCCAGGGGGCGCTTCAGTTGGTGGAGACATGGTTTTAGATATCAAAATCCTGAGGGGAAGGTTTACCATGATGTTGAGAGTGCACAGGATGGTGAGGAGTGCATCAATATACTCGGTGTGGAACAGGAGTCACCAGTACTAAAGACCTCTTTGAAATCCCTAGTTGACACGGTGATGGAGAGGATAGAGACTACACCCAAAGATCCATCTGTTGAGGAGGTGCCACCCATGGATGAGATGCTGGCATTTGTTGAGGAATGTAGAGATTTGGCTGAGTCTACAGGTGATAAATTCCCAGGAAAGTTTCATCAATTCTAGGTCGGCCTTCTAGCATTGAGAGAGAAGGAAATGATAGCATGAGAGGTAATTCTACTGCAAAAAGAGGGGTTGGAGGGAACGAGAGCGCTTTGTGTCGAGTCAACGTCCAAACTTACTCACATTCGGGAATGGTTGGATTCTTTAATGTTCCAGCAAGAGTGCACATTAGAGCATAGGATCGGCCCTCTTCATACATACATATATTGGGTTGGTAGCACTATTAGGTTTCCCCTACACATTGGAGAGGGAGATCCAAATCCATCTCGACATATTTTATGTGTTAACTAGGATGATAAGATGAGGCGACATGAGTTGTGTAGGGTACAACATCTGCAAGATGAGGAGCTTATTTTATGTATGGGATTTCATACATTTTATCCTTCTATTAGGGTTGGATGATGTGAGATTCTGAGTAGGTACCCAGTGGAGTGGGCTATGGAGATGGTAGTGGACCGACGTGAAGATCAGCGGGATATTTCAACCATTGGGGATATGGTAAGCCCAGACCGACATTGGGATGCACGAGCGGCTACCTATCATTTCCTTGATATTTCGGTCAAGTGCGACCTTTGTGGTGTAGTTTATCTAGCAGTTAAGCTCTTGCATCCGCTAGGGAAGTTTTGGTTAGCACCATTGGCCAACCATTTTATGGAAAGACTCCCTAGGTCATTTAGGTATGATGGTCATACATGGGATCAAAGGGTGATCCCATACTCCGGCAGGAGTTTGTTGGAGGAGGTTTCATTGGCAGGCCACCAGATAGTTCCTTGTTTGGGGTTCCCTGCATTTATTCAAGAATCAGTGGTCACCGAGGTGCAGCACAGTAGTGGCATCGCCACTGGCACATACGAGAATCCTCCTCTTCTGTCTCTTGGGTAGGATTTGGAGATGAGGCCCATGCATCAGGGGGTAGAGTCATACAACATTGGAGGAGGCGATATTGGTAGGGTGTGGGTCGACGCGTACTATGTTGTGAAACTAGCTCCAAAAAGAGAAGAAAAGAGATATCAACGCCTTAGAAATAAGCCACTTAGAGGGGGAAACCTCAAATACATTATATGAATGAAAAATTCTTGGATGATACAAATTACAAAACCTCCTTTCTATATATACGAGTCCATGGGGCCATAATGTAATCCTAGCCGACCTAACAATAATAATTAAAGGGCACAATAATAATAATATGGGGGTTACAGGGGTACAACAATAACAATAAAGGGGTTACACTAACAACAATAAGGGACTATACTAGTAATATAAGGACCTAACATGCTCCTCTCCTTCAAAAAGGTGTTGTCCTCAACACTTGAGTAGCTCTAGGTGCTTTTGTATAAAATTCTCATCCTCCCATGTAGAATCTTTCGTAGGTAATTTCTTCCATTTTATGAGATACCCTGAAATTCATTGACTTCGTAGTTGTCGAGTTCTTGTTTTCGTGACTGCTTCAGGTTCCAATATGGTTTTTCCTTCCTCATCAAGTTCTGGATATATTGTTTGAACTGGAAGTTTGTCCCATATAACCTTTTTTAAGCATGAAACATGGAAAACTGGATGCACTCGCGAAGAAGAAGGAAGCTCCAATTTGTATGCCATAGTACCAATATTTTGCAAAACCTTGTAAGGACCATAGTATTTTGGTGATAATTTATTATCCTTCTTAGCTTGCTTGAGGGACATTTGTTTGTATGGTTGTAGCCGTAAAAATACCCAGTCTCCCACATCAAAACTTCTCTCACTGCGATGTTGATCTGCCTGTTGTTTCATTCAATTTTGTGCCAAATTTAGGTTATCCTTTAAGAGTTGGAGAACTTCTTGTTGATGCTCAATGTGATCCTCCACTTCTTGAACCCTAGAATTTTCCCTTAAATAAGATGTGATGGATGGTGGATGATATCCATAAAGTGCCATAAATGGGGTCATTTTTGCTGTAGTATGGAAGGAAGTGTTATACCACCATTCAGCGAGAGGTAACCACTTGACCCATTGTGTTTTTTTATCAGATACAAAACAACGAAGATATCCTTCCAAACATTTATTTACTATCTCAGTTTGACCATTAGAATGAGGATGATAAGATGAGCTATGAGCTAATTGAGTACCCAAACAAGAAAATAACTTCGTCCAAAAATTTCCAGTAAAAATGGGATCTCTGTCACTCACAATAACCCTTGGGCTTCCATGTAGCTTTTGAATTCTATCCATAAATGTAGTAGCAACCGTACTTGCTTTAAATGGATGAGATAATGCACAAAAGTGTGCATACTTGGTAAGTCTATCAACTACCACCATGATGACACTCTTTCCTTTGGACTTAGGTAAACCTGTGATAAAATCCATTGAAATCTCCTCCCAATGTTGACTTAGAATGGATAAAGGTTGTATAAGACCCGGGGTCTTAATTGTCTCAACTTTATTCTGTTGGCAAACCAAAAATTCCGCCACAAACTTTTGAATATCAGATTTAAGGCCATCCAAAAAAAAAAATTTCTTCACCATGTGGTAAGCTTTTAAAAATCCTGAGTGTCCTCCTAAAGGAGAAGTGTGCAATTCCAAAAGAATATTTTGTTTTAGTTGGGAATTATTACAAAGATATAAGCGATCTTTGTACCATAAGGAATCATTTTTCCAACCAAATGTATTAGATGTACTAGGATCTTGCTGCAACTTTTGAATGAGTGTCCATACATCTTTGTCCTTCTTCCATTCATCTCTTGCTTCAGTTATCCAATCTGGTTGGATAATAGAAATGGCACAAAGCAATGCTTCCACCTCTTCATTCTTTCTTGAGAGTACATCTGTAACAACATTAAGCTTTCCTTTTTTGTAGATTATTTCAAAGTCATAACCCAACATCTTTGTGACCCATTTTTTCTGCTCTTCGAAAGATAGTCTTTGTTCCAAAAAGTGTTTAAGACTATCATGATCAGTTTTTACCTTGAAGTGTCTTCCCATTAGGTAAGTTCTCCATTTCTTTAGTGCATGCAGTATTGCTAACATTTCCTTCTCATAAATAGGTTTCTGTAAATACTTTCCTTTGATTGGACGACTTTCAAAAGCAATGGCTCTTCCTTCTTGCATTAAAACAACACCAATTCCATTTCCTGAGGCATCACATTCCACAATAAAGGTTTTTGTGAAGTCTGGCGTAGCTAAGACCGGTGCTAGGCACATTGCCTCTTTAAGATGTTCAAAGGCCTTAGTTGCTTCAGGAGTCCATGAAAATGCATCTTTCTTCAATAATGTTGTTAGTGGTGCTGCTATTCTCCCATAATTCTTAACAAACTTGCGATAATACCCTGTTAACCCGAGAAATCCTCGCAACTTCTTTATGGTTGTGGGGACTTTCCATTCCTTAATGGCTTTAATTTTGTTAGGGTCTACTTTAACACCCTCGTGAGATACAATATGACCCGGATATTCCACCTCTTGTACTCCAAAGAAACATTTGGATTTTTTTGCATATAATTGTTTCTCCTGCAATAGTTTGAGCACCCTGTCAACATGTTCAACATGATCCTTCCAAGACCTGCTGTAGATTAGTATATCATCAAAAAATACTTGCACAAATTTTCTAAGGAAGGGTTTGAAAATGGAATTCATCAACCCTTGAAATGTAGAAGGTGCATTGGTAAGGCCAAAAGGCATGACCAAAATTCATAATGACCCTCATGAGTTCGAAATGTTGTTTTTGGAATATCTTCAGTCTTCATTCTAATTTGATGATATCCTGAATGAAGATCCAACTTGGTAAAATAAATTGCTCCATGTAATTCATCCAATAATTCATCAATCACAGGAATGGAAATTTATCTTTAATGGTGAGCTTATTGAGCTCCCTATAATCCGGACACATTCGCCATGATCCATCCTTCTTGTGTACCAATACTACAGGAGCAGAGAAAGAACTTTGACTAGGTTGAATTATACCCGCCTCTAACATTTCTGCGATCATACGTTCAATTTCGCTCTTTTGGAAGTAAGGATATCTATAAGGCCTGATGTTTGGAGGAACACTTCCTGGAATCAAATGAATAGCATGATCATGATCACGAATAGGTGGGAGTCCTTTGGAAGTATCAAACACCTTGGAATGATTGTCCAAGAATTTTTGGAGATCTGGAGAAATAGACGATTTTGATGTTGGAACTTCCAGTGAGCATAATTGTGCAATTACACCCCATTGTTATTTCTTCAAAATATTTTTCATGACATTAGAGCTTATTATCTCTCCTGGATTCCCTGCGATACCCCGTAATTTTATTTCCTTTCCTTATGAAAAAAATTTCAAGAAAATATTCCCCAATGGCTAGCTTGATATTATGTCATTTTCTAGATAAATTTATAGTTCCTCCATTTGCAACCATCACTTGACATTCTTGTGCTAGGCATAGGAAACAATTCAATTCCTTGGCTACCTTTCAATGAATAAAATTATGGGTACTACCCGAATCAATAAACACTATTACCTCTTTCTTCTTGATATGTCCTTCTATCTTGAGAGTTTGAGGAGTGGTAATTCCTGCCAATGCATTACATGATATGGTCGGACTTAATTCTTCTTTCTATAGGGTTTATACCAAGTGTATATCCTCTACTTTTGAAGTTTCTTCTTCATTTTCTTCTTCCTCTTCACAATCTATGTAAAATAATTTCTTCTCAGTGCACTTATGACCTTTAGTGTATTTGCTATCACAACTGTAGCAAAGCCATTTTTCTCTTTTTTTTTCCAATTCTTGTGGTGTCAACATTGTAGGTTGTGGAAGTCTAGGAGTAGCAACACTTCCATCTTTATAGATGTGTGTGGTGGGATTCCTTGTCGCAATAATTTTACATTCAATTTTTCTTGCCAACCTGAATGCCTTCTCCAATGAATCAGGTTCCCAAACACGAACTTCATGTTAGATATTATCCTTTAAAGTCCCTATGAAGACATCGATCCTGTGTTCCTCTGGAATATCAGTTACCCTTATATTCAATTTTTGGAAGTCCTTAATGTGCTCTGCCATTGAACCCTTTTGTTTGAGATTTATCAATTGGATAAATAAGGTGTTGCTCTTTGTATCCTCATAATGTGCTATCATTTCCTCCATAAAAATTGACCAAGTGACAATTTTTTTTACGGGAGCAATGCCATCAATACCATACAAATGTATTTTGTTATAAATGTAAAGTTGCAGTGCGTACCTTTTATGTGTTATTCACATTATTGAGATCAAAGTATTGCTCCATTTGTAGTATCCATGTTCCTTGCCATCAAAATTCCTCATATCCATCTTTGGAATATGGTGGTCCTTCCATCCAACATTAGAATTTACAAAATCACGATTAACATTTATTTTGTTCTCATCATGAGTTTCATCTACTATATTTTCGCCATTAGAAAACATTTCTTGTATCAACTTTGCCAAACCTTCGATGTCTACTTTTAGATTATTCTTCATGTTTTCCATGTTGTCTTTCATTCTTCATCAATCTTAGCTTCCATGTCATCCATCTTAGCTTCCATGCCCACTTCCATGCCATCCATCTTAGCTTCCAAACCATTCATCTTAGCTTCCACGCGTTTCTTCAAACCATCTATATTAGTTTCCACGCCTTTCTTCAAAACATCCATTTCATTTTTTGTTGCTCTTTGTGATAGAAAAATTTGGTGCACTTGCTCTTGTAATTTTGATATCTCATGTTGTGTTTCTTCATCTTCATGAGTCATAGTAGAGCCGTCTGAAGGCTTAATTAGTGTTGAATTATTTTTAGGGAAAATTTTAGAACCCAATACTGATATCTATTCTTCAATATGCCCTTGGAATAAATTCAAACTAAATTTTTTTCAAACGAGACTTATGTAATTCGAAAAAAATACACACATTTTTCTTGCTTTTGAGGAGCTCGATATTAAAACTGAATTATATTTGTGATTTTGGATCTTCAATATCTGAAATGTTTCCCTACGCTAGCCCTTTGAATCCTCTTTCGAATGCCATAGGTCTGACTTGATTTGGATTCTTCAAGACAAAGTTATGTCCAACCTCCCACAATGACCTAATTATGGACTAGTTCAGTAGAGTGAACTTTTACGACTTACCACGTGTCACTGTTTGCTGATTTGGCTCTAAAATTTATAGACAGGAAACTATAGTTCGTGTGATTCGAGTCACTTTTTACATAATTCCAATCCAATTCTCAGAGAGAGAGTTATGAAGATTTTCCCACGATCACCTCTTTGAGATGAAATTCGGGAGCCTGAAAAAGACCTAACTTCCACAGATCATAACTCCGAAAATATTGCGAACCAAGCTCTGAAATTTTGTGACGATATTCCACAAGATTTAGGCTTCGTGCTCTAAAACTTTCAGCTTCTGAAACTTCGTAGAAAAAAAAGTTACAGCGAAAATTCCACGATGACCTGTTTGGTGCAGCAAAACCCTAGAATCCAAAGCTCTAATACCAAATGTTGTGAAACCAAATCCAAAAAGAGAAGAAAAGAGATATAAACTCCTTAGAAATAAGTCACTTCAAGGGGACAACCTCCAATACATTACATGAATGAACGATTCTTGGATGATAAAAATTACAAAACCTCCTTTCTATATATAGGAGTTCATGGGGCCACAATGTAATCCTAGCTGACCTAACAATAATAATTTAAGGGCACAATAATAACAATATGGGGGTTACAGGGGTACAAAAATAACAATAAGGGGGTTACACTAACAACAATATGGGACTATACTAGTAATATAAGGACCTAACATACTATCTTAGTTTTAGATCCTGGAATTCAATGGCATGTAGGAGCATGTAGCTTTGAGACATTTTTTCCAAACGAGCATGTACATGCATGGCAGTGTGTTGTGGTGTGTCGGCTTACATCATGGAGTGAGAGGAGCATCCATGGGATTACATTTCAATGTCCATGAGGGATCTTGGTCATACCCATGGGGACTTACATACCTTTCACTCTCCAGCATGGCTTACAGTTGTTAAGGGTAGGGTTGTTGTCCTGTGGTGAGCTCAGTACAAGTATTAGGACATGGGAGGCTCAACCTAGACAGTTGGATGGGACACAGAGTTTCATGGGCAAGAGGGAGATGTTCCAATTAATGCATTTTGTGGGTGCGCGATCTCACAGATACCAACTTAGGGATTTCATTGTCTAACACTCAGGGAGCATACGTTCTACCCCTGGGCTCACACTTGGGGAGGTGATCTCTAGGGAGCTACATGATACACTTTTGGTGAGGCATTCTAAGGCGTTACAACATCCTGAGGGATGGTAGATGATAGACTTCATCTACAGTAGGGTTCCCAGACTCTGATCAATGTCCAGGTGTATCATCAGGAGTTGGGATAGTGGATTTGAAGGTATGGGCTGGCAGTAGAAGGGAATGTTGGCATGCCTGGGATAGATACTTAATTCTTTGGATCCACCTATGGGAGACATACAGGGGTCAGAGATGACATCCAGATGGGTTCTAGCAGGTAGCAGTGATATGTAGTGGAAACCCATGGGGAATAGGAGTTGTGAGCTCCTAGTATGGTTGTGGTATCCAGGGATCCAATTTTCGAGAGTATCACTCCACTTATCGAGGGGCAGGGTTACAATGAATGGTGATCCAAATTTTTTCCAGGCTGACACATGGGGATTCGTTGACACCTCCATTGTATGGTGAGGTGAGTTACCACTCAAGATTGAGGTTGGTCATGGAATAGTGGACTCAAGCATTGCAGAGTTTCTCTGCTAGGTTTTTCATAGCACTGATCATGACAGATATAGTGGCCAACTGTTACCGGAGAGGAGGGTTCAAAATGAACATGTTAAGCATTCGGGCATGACCAGAGTACCACGATGTCAGCAGGATAGGTTCCTTATGCAATGGGCAAGGAATTATGGCATAGTCGGGCTTAGTAGTTCACCTACCCAGAGAGTTGAGTTAGCTTCTACAAGGAAAGGTCATCCAGATCTTCCATTTGGTTTCAATGATTCTTTGATGGCATGGGGAACTTCCACATTGTGGCAAGTAGATCAACTTGAGGACATAAGGGGAGGCTCATGCAAATAAGGACTCAAACCCACATAGGTTGGATTTTAACTTCAGCAGAATACTACTCAAGTGCATGAGAGGGACTATTCAGTAGAGTGGTTTCATGAGGAGATGGAGATGATTCTATACCACTGTGATACTCCACTTAGTGGCAATCTGCAGAGGGCGTTTGGTGCCTATGATCAGCTTGACAGCAAGTGGAGCACAGGATGCCTCACACTGACCAGGATGGTTTGGCACCTTGGTAGGACAAGGTAGGGATCAAAGATGTTCGGGTGGTATATTTGGGACCCCGGTATTGGATACATTGATTGTTTGGGTCAACTGACTGTGAGGGTGCTTGTTTCAGGCATTGCTTGAGGACAAGCAATTTTTGGTGGGGAGGACTATAATGTCCCCAAATTAATTAATATGGTTAAGAATAATTTCCATTTTTTCCATGGGGTGGGGGGGGGGTATTTTTTGCATTATGACTTAAGAAATATGGATTAGGAGGACCCCACTTGGCTTTTTAGGAAAGGAAGGCTTCCAAAAATTAGAAAAGGAAATAAACTAAAGAGAAAGTGGAATGTGGGGGCTACTCCAAAGGGAATTTGTGCCCTTAGGATAATTCGAACCTGTGGGAAGAGAGATAAGAGGGAACTCGAAGTGTGGGGGACAGATGAAGGATTATAGGGGGAAGTGAGACAAAAAGAGGTGGAGGGCCTCATTTTGGGGATCCTTGCTAATTTGATATATGAACCAATGTTTGCTCAAGTTGTTTAGTTGGGTCAACAAAGTGTTTTTCAGCACACGAGATTTCCGAGGGGAAATATCAACTCCTAATTCGATGGATTTCGAGTGCTACCCTAGGGGAGACACTTCCTCACTTGTGATTTGATCCGGGAGTATTATATATGTGAAAATATAAGTGTTCTGGGGGCAGACTAGATGTGGAAGGTAAATACACACTTCTAGGGAGATGAAACTTCAGAGAAGCATTGGTTCTGGGATTTTAGGGGAATCATTACCTTGTCTTTGCTACTCCTTTGGTGGAGTTTACAGATTTGAAATAGTGACTATCCATCATGTCGAGAATCTTTCTTCAGTGCACATGCAGAGGCAGTCTTATTGGGCTTGCTCAGTTCCTTGGGGAGCCACTCAGTTTTTGGTGGGTTATCCGGTGGCTTGGGGCTAAGATTTTCCTAGAGGAATAAGGAAGAATTTATGGGATAATTCTCTACTTTTTGGAAGCTCATTTTTGCACGGGGATATAGGTGGTGTGAAACCTAGCTAGAGGAGGAGCTCACATTATTTGGGGAAAATTTTGGAAGGTTGGAACTAGACCCAACCCTTTCTGGGTTTTTCTGGGTATATTGAGGATATGCCAAGATTAATTTGGGTGAATTTTATGAGCGCTCTAGTAGGGTCAAACCGGTCTCTCTAACCAACCAACAGTTGTTGGTAATTTGCTGCATTTTGTGGGTTTTCTGGTTTGGAGGATTGGGACCAATTCCTTTCTGGGTCTTGTGGTAAAAACTAAGAGTGAGATACATCAAAAATTTCAAGCCAATCCTAGAAGTCCAACAAGGGATTTGAACCATATTCAGTTAGCAGTAGTGGCATAATTTATGGGCTAGCGCAGAAGCTAATTTTTGGGCACACGTGGGAGGTTGAGGAAAGGAGTTTGAGATTTGGGTTGTGCAAGGGGTTTTAGGAGACCATCCGAGGAGTGTGGTTCATCATTTTTGGGAAATTGGAAGGTTGCTTCAGCACATTTGTGAACAGGTCGTATGTTCTAGCCAGTTTGAGGAGGATGTGGTATTTGGGGTCAATTTCTGTAGGTCAGAACTAGGCCAAAACATTTATGGCTTTTGTTGGGTTATTTTAAAGGAGCTTGGGGCTATTTTTATAGAATTTTATGAGCATTTGAAGCGATGGTTCAAACAAAATATTTCTAGTAGACAGTGTAGTTTTCTAGGGCAGCGCAGGGCATCATTGGAGCAGCTTGTTCCTTCATCTAGGCTTTCTATTTTACCACCTGAGTTGTTTCAAGCTTGAAATTGAATCAAGCCCAGTTGCATTCCTTCCACACCATTTTACTCTTGCTCCAATTATTAATAAAATGGCTCAACTAGTTAGAATTTCTGGAGTTTTGTGGGTGTTTACTAATTGTTCTGAAATTTTGAGTTGCATGTATTGTTTTGCTTTGCATGTCACTATTTTTCCTAAATATGAACATTAAAATTTCATTAACGAAATGAAATTTTTCAAATAGGTAAAATAAACACTAAATCTGATTTGTTTGAGAGAAGAAAGAAAGGAAGACAAAAAATCAAGAACAACCAATCTTTCTTTTGATAGATCTACAAAACACCAGATGAAGCTTTTACCCCAATTCATGAAAACAAGAAATTTTCAAGAATACACTTTCACCACATTCAATCAAACTAACAGATACTTTTTGAAGGTGCGAACAAGTGTAATCAAGTATAAAAAACAAAAATTCTTGGACCTAGTGGAAGGAAAACTCAATTTTTTGAAAAATTTCAAGTATGTGCACAAGCAAACAATGTGATCCAGTGTGCATATGCACTATTGCTAAGGGCTAAGTGTGTATATTTGTGCTCTGTTGTTAAAGATAAAATGCGCAGTCCAAGAAAATTTTAGAAAAAAATAAAAATACAACCAAACAAACCACAAAATCCAAACTTTCAATATCTTGTAGACACTCAAATACGTCTATGAAAAAATGTTCAATAATTCAAAATGAGGAGATGATGAAGAATGATACGTTCCCTAGTACGGTCGCCAATTTGTTATGGCAGACAAATTTCTTATGTGGAAAAAATCGATCTCCCTAAATTCAATGACTGGCTCTAGTAACAAACAAACAAAATAGTAAATCTTTCCCTGTGTTCATTCCTATTGAATCATAAGCAAGAACAATAATAGATGAAATTCATACCTTTCAAATGAAATTCCTGATGAAGGTCCTTGCTATGGTTTGATGCAGCTCCTCAATGCTTAGAATCCAGACCTGCAAACATGGTAACAACAAAATATCAAAGGCATATGATAGATAAATGACTCAATACAACTCATACTAGTGATCAAGGAAACTAGTAACTAATAGCATTATCAAGGGGAAAATGGAAGAAAATATACAATACATCAACTCCATTGAACAATATAGTAGGAAGAAAAACTCTTTTGTATTAATATCAAGAATGAAGGAGTAACACAACCTTATGCTTGATGAAGTATGGCTCCTTCCAATGGTCTCCAATATTCTCCTTAGATGACAAGCCTTCTGGCCCTATTTCAGAAGCATAATTTTACCTTCAGTAGACTCCCTTAACCCTATGGTATGTGTTTGATTTATATGCCAAGAGGAGGAGGTTTGAGATCATATTCCTAAGGGATGATATCCTCAAAAGGAGGCAATAGAGTTCCTCAAAGAGAGGGAATTATCTCCATGAATGGAGGGATCAAGCTTGAGTAAGCATCAATTTGAAGCTTTCAGTTTGGAAATATATGCCCAACAAAGCTTCTAGATTTCAATTTTTATTTTTAATTTTTTTATTCATGTGCGCATTTCACATTGGAAGACAGAGTGTAGCTTTGCAATAGGTATAATGGTCAAATCTACGTATGTGTATAATTTGGCTAGGGAACTTCGTAGGTACTGAAAAATAGGTTTTTGGACCATGTAATCCAGAATTATCATTCTCTTTCAGATTTTTTAACTTCTAGCTTTGCAAGGGAATTCTTTGGGACACTTTAATGGATAGCAAAATATCCATATTGATGGTCATTTTCCTAACGGTGATAAAATGATGTGTAACAACAAAGATTACTATTAGATGGAAATAATTATTCGCATGCATCATATTAGAAGATGGCATCATATTAAAAGAATACGATTGTATTAAGATCTCGTGAAATCTTTATATAATATTGAAAGGATAGTTGAAAAAAAAATCTACATGGATGTAGTATTCATCATAGAAAGGAAGAAGCTCTTGGTAACCTCATTGAAGGAATAAGTAACATGAAGGAATAAGTAACATGAAGGAATAAATTCATATAGCATGGTAAAAATAAATCATCATACATCATTCTTTGTTTAAAAGGATGATGTTAGGGTGACAAAGGAATGTATCATGTCAAAATTGTTGAAGAAATTTCAAGAAAGGAAAGGAAGTCTAGATGACCAAAGGAAGAAAAGAGGTATGTATATGTTTGATAGATTAACTCATGTCATTATATAATTGCAGAAAGCATGGGTGACTGCTCTACCTCATGAGCATGATCGAAGAAAATAGATCTCATTGAAAATATGCATGAAGGCATGGTTCACAAATTGACAACATGAAATCAACATAATATGTCCTCGTATGGAATATGAGGTGGTTGACAAAGACGATGGAACTATGGATGGAACTTATTAAAGAGAAATATGTGAAGAAAGGAAGAATACATCGTAAAATATGAAATTATAGCCACATAAGATAAGTGAAATTTCTCAACATGTGATGGCTAAAATAATTTATTAGGATATCTCCA
The DNA here is from genome assembly GCA_034641835.2 of Pinus albicaulis. Lineage (NCBI taxonomy): Eukaryota > Viridiplantae > Streptophyta > Pinopsida > Pinales > Pinaceae > Pinus > Pinus albicaulis. The sequence continues at coordinate 226,509,700 of CM076572.1, read as the reverse complement.
TAGAAAAGGTACAAAGACTCTGATGAAGTATGGAAAGGAAGGAGACCATCGACACTGAATATCTTGGAGATGTGTCAATATGTGGGATGTTGATGCTAGTAGAAGCAGATCTCATGTTGAAAGGCCATCACAAAAGGGAACTTTGATTTGATGTGCATTTTTTATTTTTGAACAACATCTAGATGGGTTGATACAAGGCTACCGAAAGAGATTTGTAGATGTCACCTACATCTATCACTCATGTGCTTGGATGAAATATCATGAAGAAAGCATGACTTGGAAGAGGTAGTTGTATTAATAAAACTAGATGTGAACTAGAATATCACTTTCAGATGAAGAGAAGGATGGCATGATTGATATGGTTCTTAAGGGAAAGTGATGTATGGCCAATTCCCTACAAATAAGATAAATTATCCATGAGGATGAATATGAAATTCATGATATAGAAAGGAGGATCCCTACAAGCAAATGAGGGTACCATGATCTCCACCAAAGAACAGATAGTTGTTATTGGAAACGAGTCTCGTGTTAAAAGGGAGCTTGGACAAGTCCCTGGTTAAGAGGGAGCCTTGAAAAATCCCTGGATAAGAGGAATATTGGGTACATTCCTTTTCTATTAATGGTTATATATCCCCTATTTGAGAGGGAGAGATAGACACATCATTCTTGTCTTCATATTATTAAGAAAGAATGGAGTATTAGTTAATCATCTAAGACGGGTTTTGATACTCTTTGAGGATGAGGTAGGGAACCCAAGATCAGAGTAGTCAAAGAGGAAATTCCTTGACATTATGTTATTCCAAGATAGGAATTGTCCTAAAAGGACAGATGATGTAAACACCCATGTGGGATATGTTCCTTAAGAGACAATGATGATGGTGTATATCAGTCATTAGTCTCTCTAGCATTATTCTCTGATCTTGTGGAGAGATAGAGTTGTAAGTCAAGGCCTTGCCATGTGACAATTCTTTATTGGTATGATGAGATCCTCTAATATGTCTTACCAATCTCACTCTTCTTATGATAATTTCCAAGTACCTTGTATGGGTTATGAATACCTCCCTAGTTAAGAGGGTGTGTTGAAATATGTAACTAGGTTTGGTCTTCATAATGTCATATGTAATCATGATTTTATGTATTTAATGTAAATAGAAAAATAAATTTATTGTTGTTGTTTGTGAGGCATGGGTTTCATGCTCAAGGGAAATTTATTTTTAGGTCAAGCACCCATTGGGTGCTTCTAGGTAAATTGAGTCATTTTCATGTAATGAATACCCATTTGGACATGTTACGTGTTGTAAAGAAAATTTTATTTGAATCAAAGTTATATTCAAAGACCCTTTAATACCTTGTCATGGTGCAAGCAACAAGTTGGCATTCAAAGGAGAAATTTGACCTATCTAAAAGGACATGCCGACCTATTAAGAGACCCAAGGAATCCTATATAAATGAGAACTCAACCTCATTCAAGGTGGCATTCATTCAAGCATCAAGAATTTCAATAAAGTAATAAAATAATCCTAATACCTAGAGAGGGAAATGAGAGAAAAAGGAAGGAAGAGCAAAGCACTTTTGGAACAGTTTTTTGGATATATTCCTCCGCACGTGTGAAGTATTATGGTATCCTTCTGCAGTAGCAATTTCTAAATTGCAATCATCATCAAGGGCCAATTTTTGGGTCAAGAAAGGTCTCCTTTCTAAGATGAAATAACAAGGAAGAGAAGACAATTCAAGTGAAGGAGAAAGGAGATAATTTTTTCCATCTTATAGCCACACATGTGAACTAGGGTTACTACAGAAAAGGCTGAAATTGCAATATTTCTACTACAAGCCGCACTTCTGAAGAAGGGTCGAAATTTGAGTTTGGGAAGCAAGTTTGACCAGCATTGACTTGAAGGAAGGGGAGCACAATAAGGAGTGGTTTTGAGTTGGTCTTAGAGGGGTATTGGTCAAGGGTCATAGGTCTTGGAATTCATAAATTGAAGTTCTATAAGAGAAAAATTCTTGTGGGCTTTCCTCTCAAGTGGAGAGGTTTTGGCCCTCGATGATCACCTATATATGGTCTCCTCTTGTCTTATTTTTCTTTATTGTTTGGTAATTTTTTTTATGAAAATAACACTAAATATAAGCAAGTGAAAGAATAATCTAATTAATTATTGATTCCAATAGGTCCTTCACATAATTTTAGTATTGATGCCAATAGGATGTCAGATGTTCCTGCTGGAAAATATCATGTTTGATCGCAATTTTGGTTTTGTTGGTTTTGACAAGCCCATGATATCTAATGAATAAACTTAGTTCGAACATCTAATTTCCATGTACATGGATATGGATAAATTTTCTTCAATCCAGGAGTCATTAAATGTTTTCAACTTGAGAAGTACTGAATTTCCCCTTGGATGTTGATGCGTGATTTCTTGACACAAGGGAAACACACCACATGATATTTGGGATACATTTATTTGAATATTTTAATGACAAACTAGATGGTGTAGTCTATTTTGCAAATAAACCAAGTCTACAAATTTTGGAATTTGGCATCATCAAACTTAAATTGTTTGGATTTCCAAGTCTTCTTTAGGATAATGTGATTTTCTTCCTAAGTTGTGAAGGAACTAGTTGTCTCTTACGCAAATTTTATAGGACCATTATATTCATTTTTTCAGTGGAAAAGTTAAAATTAGGAAGACTTCCAACACAATGGTTGTTATGATGGAAGTATAGGATGAAATATTGTTGAGGTGGAAGGAGACATCTACTCAAGCATAGAATTTTACATTCATTTATCACCACAATGAAGATACATAAAAAATACATTGTCATCTAATATCTTATGACATGGTATATTTGTACATATTAATTATGACAGACTTTGTTTGTTGAAATAGAATGGTGTTTCGAGTTTTCCTACTACTAAAGACTTGAAGCAATGTGGTGCTTGTATCTTTCGAAAACATAGCGAACAACTTTTGTATGATTCCACTTCCAAAGCATATAGAAAATTTGTATTGATACATTCTGATTTTTGTGGCCCCATACCTCTACTAATGGAAATAGATATATCATGACTTTCATTGATGATCACTACACCAAGATGTGTTGGGTTTATTTGTTGAAACAAAAATCTCAAGCTTTTGAAACATTCGAAAATTTTCATATGTGAATTCAAGATGAAGAAAAATCACATATTAGAACTCTTAATATTGATAATGGAAGAGAATATACTTATAATAAATTTGAAAATTGTCTCTGCCTAGCATGGGATTCAACATCAAAACCATAGCTCCATATAATCTGCAACATAATGGAGTCACCGAAAAAATGAACAAGACCCTCTTAAATATGATTTTTTCCATGATATTTTTCAAAAATGTGAAGTTGATGTTTTAAGTTAATGCAATTATATGTGCAATATATGTGAAAAATAGGCATCAATATCATGCTCTTGGAAACAAAAATCCATATGAAATGTGTACTTTGGTGAGGCATCTTGAGGTATTCGGTTCCACATGTTATGCATTAGTTCCTAAGAAGCAAAAAACAAGATTGATGTAAGGAGTCGAAAGTGCATCTTCTTGGGGTACTCAAATACCACCAAGGCTTATCATCTTTACAATGAGGTAAACAAAAAGTGCACTCTTTCCAAAGATGTTATTTTTCTTTAATCCACCAAGAATGAAATTTTTTTTGAGCAATAGCTTGATCATCTGAATAGATTCACCCATGTAAAGAAATATCACAAATTTTATGATGAGATACCACATCTCAAATGGGGTATCCCTATCTTGGATAAATCTCTAGAATCTCCTTTTAAAACACCATCTACCCCTCATGAAGAAGTTTACCTCTTCATCATAACAAGAAGTTAAATTGGAAAATGTGAATGAGAGGATTGAAACATAGAACCTTGATGGAAATTTAGCACTGCCTCAATCAATGGATCAACTTAGACCAACTCAAAAAGGTCTACCAAAGTGACTCATCATGACACTTGAAATTTTTCATCCTAATAAATTTTGAAACATGGGAACTAAAAGTTATACAAGACAAGATGGAGTTGATATAGATAATTCATATTTAGATGATGTAAATAATATGAATGTTTCATATGATTGTGAATTGAATGTATCTATCAACTTTGAACCCAACTTCACTTTAACAAGCTTAGTTCTCGGGATGATATAAAGAAGCCATGCAAAAGGAGTATGAAGCCATTTGAATAATGGGACATGCAAGTTGGTGGATTCTCCATTGGTAACCAAACAAATTAGTTGCAAATGGGTCTAGAAGAAAAAGTAAAAATAAGATGGATCACTTGAAAGCACAAAGTGATACTCATCACCAAACGATTTGAACAAAAATAAGGCGTTGATTATGTGGATACTTTTACCACCATAGAAAAAAGGACTACTATTTGTTGTTAATTTTTGTGTAGCTTGGGAGGTACTCCAAGACCTAGTGTTCAAGGTTTTGAGGTAAAAGCACCACAATTAGGGTTGTGGGCTTGGAACCCAAGCCTAGGGTCTTGCACCCATTGGGATTAGGGCCAAAACCTGTTGAAAAGTGTAACTAGGTCGGTCTTCATATTGACTACGTAATTATGTAAAGAAGAAGACAAAGATAATAAAATGTATTTTTTACTTGCTTCATGGGTTTCATGAGAAAGATTTTATTATAGGTTAAATAGACTTCTTCTTGATGTCTATCTAGGGTTTTATCTTCTACGTAAAAATATAATCAAGAGTCAATGAAGTGCCTAGTATGAAGAATGACCTCCAAGATCTTGTGGGAGAATGGCTCATAAACAGCCCTCATGACTATCATCCTTAACACTGGAAAATATAGTTTTCATTATATATTAAAGTTGGCCTGTATGATAGTTGAGTGGTTGGCCTACATGACATCTTAATGGTCAGCCTAATAACCAAGCATTTGCCACTATATATACTCCTTGTTTTGGTCCATTCAACACAGAAAATTTTCAAACAGCTCTGATGAAGTAAGAGTAGAAAAGTGTGGATTACTCTACGGAGTACAATGGTCATCTAGTTGTGGATGGTTCTAAGATAACAACAAATAAAGATCCGTATATAGGCAAGTTAAAAGGAAGAAAATGTGGATCTGTCTTGGGAACAAAAAAATGTGAATGTATCTAATATAACACAACATTGGTAAGTAGAAGTTTATTCAAGAAGGATTGTGGTCATACTACAATGACAAATGCGGAATTCTATATGGGTATATTACAAAAGTATATATGAATACAAGTAAGGGCTCCAGAATAGAAAGGTGATACGAATTGATAATAAGGAAAATTACAGTCATTCATTTCTAGAAAGATTGCAGTAAACTATATCTAGTCCAAAGTCTGGAAGAAATATATATTATGTGATAAAATGTGACATCATCAAGACTAAGATACAAGCGTAAGGGTTATGATGAATTCTGAAGTGTAAAGTAAGGAAGGTAAATCTGTGATTTACCTTCCCACAATAAAAGTACTACTCTTGCCTAATTTTTGTGTCTTGTACATTTTGATAATTGACTTGATGAAAGATTAACTAAGAGAAGACATGAGAAACACAAGCAAGCTCACAAGTAATTATCAAGAAGATAATTTGTATTAACCTTAAGCCCTCCAAATTCTCAACAAAACCATGGGCACACTTTAACATGTGATGAATGAAGATGATAGAGGATGTCGAGACGATTCTAACGCATAGAAAATCACATAATTCTAAGTTGTCAAAGTAGAGTTATGAATTTTTGAAGGTTATGTGTGGGCTTGTGACTTATGGTTAAGGTCGGCTTGAGGTGTTATAAGCCTCATGAAAGTTGTTCAAGCCCTTTGTTAAACGTTGGATAATCCCTCTCTATGAATCTATATAGGAGGTGATATGAGAGTCATTTCTCTCATCCATTGAGCAACATACACCACAAGAAGGAGTTCAAATCCCTCCTTTAGACGCAACAAGAAGAATAAGGAGGTCGCAATCTGTTTAGGGCAGATCTTGGAGGAGGATGAAGTGTAGATAGGATGCTGAGGTCTATTCCTAGAAGCCATATCCAAGAAAGGGACAGTATGGGTGATTAAGATACCTTGGATGATGGTCGAAGCTATTGTGTGAATGCGGGATTGTTGTAAGGGCTTTTTTTAGTGTAGAGATACCTGTTTAGGGAGGCCGCAAGCCCTAGAGACACCACAGGCCTATTCTCGGAAGAATAGGAGGGTCGTAAGGCCTATTCTATGGTGCTAGGCAGTGTTGGTAGGGGACTTATTGGGGAGGGTAATCTGCACTAAAGGAGGATTGTTGCAACAATTTTATGAGGGTTTTTAAGACTACGTTTGGTGCCCTAACCAAACCTTGAGTTCCAGCAGTCAAAAAGACCCTTAAAATAGTGATTTGGAGCAGTACGTACTACTTTTTCAGTCATTGTTTTGACTAGACTTGGATCGGTTGATGAGCAGTAGTAGGAGGCCTTAGGAGTTGTTTGGAGGAGCCTACCACGAACTGTTGGGAACCCTACCAGGAAGTCGAGGTAACAGCAAGCACATCAGTGATGAGAGCTATGTATTAATGATGAGTTTGATGTAAGGGATGTAGTGTTTACACGTGTTGGATGGTTGTGGAAAATATAATAAATGGTTTCTTAGTGGGCAGATGTTATAGCAGGAAGCACACATTCCTAGGCAAGAGGAAATCAGCAGAAGGAGTTGTAGATTTACTCTTGTATGATGGGTTGATGGTTTCCTAGATAATGACATGTTGATGTGCCTAGATTTGTGAAATAGCTCCTCTATTGCAGAACAAAGGGTGGTTGATGAGAAGATTGTGGGCGGTCATGTTTAAGGGTCTCCTAGGTGTGGGAATTCCCGAACTAGGTGCAGATGCTACAGTGTGGACTTGGTCACTCGTGGACTGTTGTAGGGAAGGGTGAGAATGAACCAATTGTGGACGTGGATTGGACATTTATCGTATGTTGGAGGACAGTGTGATAGTGTCCAATTTGAAGCCCAATGTGCAACACCTTGATGGACAAAGGTTGTTGCTAGAGTGGCAATTGTTGGAGCTCAAGGGTTTGATCTACTAGGAGCAATTTTTGGAGCCTAAGACTTTTGTATGGAGAATTACTTCTACAACAGATTATGGGAAGTCCTCCTAGCTCGTGTTGACTGTGGGAGATGGATATCTTGTAGTGATAGTTGGAAGCCCTCCATGTCCCATTTTTGTCTTCATCGGAGCACCATAGGAAGACCATCGTGGGATGAATTCCCTGAGTAACTGAGGTGTAGCAGTGGGCATATTGAGATTTTTTCACAAGTGTAACTGTGAACAACTTAGTAGGAGTCTCGATGTGTTGTGCCCCTGATGGATAAAGGGAAAACTATAGAGCAGATTGGATAGATGAGATTCAGTGGCCAGATGGACTTGGAGCATTGATAGATGCAGGAGATGCAGATAAGAAGCCGATGGACTAGGAAGGTACAGGGTATCACTGAGAGCAGTTGTGAGAGAGTTCTATAGCCAGATGGTCAGAGTATCATGTTTTGTGTCTTGTACTAGTGGATGTATGAGGGTCATTATCCCTAGTACAGGAGCCCTAGACTGTTTTATTATATGTTGTTAATATAACAAATTTGGGTTGAAAATTGTAAAAATTTGTCTATATTCTTTGCATATGTGATTTACTATTGCTTATATTTAGTTGTGAAAAGTAGTATCATTGAGATTCTTGGTTTGGTAGTGTCAGATATTTTAAGACTTTATCCTAGACCCAAGGTCGTGGAAAATAAACATGGTATCAGAGGGTATTTAAGTTACGTTGTGGGACAATTATTCATAGTGTTCACAACGAATAAACTTAGAGGGGGTTGTGTTTCTCTAGATCATGGAGCATGTTATCACTCGGATTAAATCTCAAGCTGAGACAAGCAATTCTGAGGTAACCTCAAACCACGCTTAGCCAAGTATCTAGCCATACTAGGCCACGAGAGGGCTCTCTTCATATAGATCACAGTCAAAATGACTGAGGAAAGCATATATTAGGCTAGGTATAGTAGCTCAGGGTTTTTTATTTTCATTTGTGTAGGATTTTGCTAGATCAGGAGGAGTCATGAAACTAGGGCAAGGAAATTAGGTCAAGATTTGCAGGTTGTTCTATGGGGCAAGGTAGGTACAATGATTATCACATTAGGGTTTTGATGATGAGATGATTTAAGATAGGTGAGGAGCTAGAAATAACATGATGAATTCATGGTTTCTTTCCAAACTGAAGAATTACAAATTATGAATGTTTACCTAAAACAGAGCATAGAAATTATGGATTATGTTCATTTAACTTGAAAACATTCATTCTATAGCAATGAAATGACGGATGAAGTAACAAAAAATTATAAAATATGAACACAAAAGAAGAAACTGAAACTAAACACAGTACCACATGGATCCCATAAAAATAGCTGCAAATTTGATTAATGTCCAAGGAAAAACTGATACAAAAATATGTCTCTTAAGATGCAAAAGATCCAAGTGAATCCAACCCTTACAATGACTGAGTAAATACATCATATAGACCTCAAAACCACTCTTCCTAGCCTCGGGGAGTTGAATCCATGAGAAAGGGATCAGTTTCACCTACTCCCAAACAAGAATCTGAAGACTAGGAAGACCCAACAATTTGCCTCTAAAAGAGAGGAAACTGATTCATTTGACTTCTAGAGAATTTATCTAATGTATCTACCCTAGATAACAATAAAAACATGAAATTTACATTTATCTTGACCTCTTACATCAGTATTTTCCTATTTCCCAAGATAGAAAGTCAAAAATTCAAAAATTTGTTGAAGATGATTGTAATATCCCAAAAGGGAGAATGCAGTAATACTTCACACAATATAAGAACTTACAGCAAGATAAACAATAAATCTAAGTACAAATCAGAATATGCAGAAAGAGCTGAGCCATTTTATTATATTAGAGATGATTCAATTACACAAGTACAAAATATAGGTAGATCTAGCTAAAAAGATGAGCTAGAATCACCCGAGAAACATGCATACAACAGGTACAGCATAACTGGAGAGGCTCTGTAGAAAATACTATGTTTTCCCTTCAATGGAATATAAACATAGAGTTGCAGGCTGGAAAGGAAAATGCAGATCTACTCAAAACTGGAGCTCTGATGATGCCAAGATTCAAGATCTGGCCAATGTGATGGATTCACAAGATAACCCAGAAAGGATTTTACAGATCTGCAACTTTGGAAAAATCACCTCCCCAGGGTTTGATCCTTGATCTGCTGGGAAATACAGATCTGAAGCTAGATCTGAATAATAGATGGCTGAAATGTGTGCTCAGATCAGATCTATGCTTGAAGGGTTGATCCCTTCTGCAGATCTATGAGCTAGAAGCTCTAGATCTAGCTTCTCAATCCTCCAATGATGATTGCAGTTGCTGCAACACAATTGCCTCTGAAAACTGCGTTGTGAGGGAAAGAGAGGCCTTATGCCTGCTGAAAATTGATGCAATAAACTCCAGGTTGATGGCAAGACTGATGGCAATGTGAAGGAATGTTCCTTCACTGGATTGCTAGCTGAAGTACTAGCAACTTCCTTTCTCCTTTTGGATTTGCAATATAGACAGCGTTATTCCTAAAGGGAATACTGATGCTAGGAGGTCAATAAATTTTGGCCTGATGCCAGATCTCCAATGTGGCTTTGGGAGTGTTGATCTATAAGCCCAAGTTATGGGAATAATCCTCACCTTGTTCTCCAGATGGAGTACTGAAGACAACTTCCACCTTCCAAACTGATCTTTAGAAATCTACATATTTATGAATGTGAATGTTCTGCAGAAAGTAGAAAAAGGAAATGGCACTTAAAGCCTAATGTATAATGAAGTACAATCCTCTTCCTAGAGCTACTCTAAGAAAGAGGTCGTATTCTCGCTCGGGAACACCCTGTGCTAAACAACACCTGCAATCTCTGCTAAACAGCCCAAGAATGCAGTGGAATGTCACTTGACAATTTCAGATCTAAAAGATCATACATCAAATAATCCAAGATTCCTTTCACCTTTGCCTTCACCTCCTTTATAATGTTTGAGCCCCCTCAAGCCTTGGCCCTAATCTCAACTACGTAGTCTCATGTGGACAAGATCCTCCAAGTGGGGCCCCATCTGTTGAAACCAAATCAACCAGCAATTGGGTAAATCCTTACCTCCTCCATCATGTGTGCTTCATTTTCACATGATCTTCCATCACTTGATCATGAATGCTCAATGATCCTTTGTTTGACATCTTCAAGATCTTAGTTGACTGAATCAACCCTCCATGATCTTTCTCATTAAATGAGACATGATCTCCAATCTCATTCACATTAGTAGTTTCTCAACTACCTCTTTTTGCATATCTAGGCTAAATTAATCCACATTCACACACATAAAGTGGATATTTATTCTTATTGAGGATTTTGGGTCCCTCCACCCTTTTATTTACTTAATTCATTAAGAAAATTAAGGACTCTAATATTCCAAATATAATGTGAAAATTTGGGAATATTACAATGATGAAAATACAATTTTCCTCGCAAAAGCAAAGCGCCATGACAGGAAAAATAGCCTCTTTTGAAAGCAACTTTTGGAGGCCTTCCCAATGTCCAAATCAGCTCCATGATAGCTCATTGTAAATATCTATGGGTCTAGTTTCCAAATATGCCGCTAGTTTCCAAAATGGTGCCCATATTCCCTGTCAAAACGTAAATCTCCCAAGACTGGTAAAAGAGCAATGCCAAGGTCAAAAAGGAGGCAGAAACATGAAAATTTGGTGGTTTTTTTCACTTTTGAGCGATCAGTTCTGCTCCAAATATTCTAAAACTTGTTGGGTTTGATGTCTTCATCATTCTGAACATGATGTTGGTGGCCATTTTTCCATTGGAGGCTCCAAGAAAAAGCGCAGCGCCAAGGGCGCTACGTTTTTGGCAGATTTTATGTGTGCCAAAATTGCTCAAAAAACCAAAAATGCACTAAAGTGCCAAAGGTGCCAAAAACTTGCCAAAATTGTTAGGTTACTTGCTGATCAAGGGCTTGAGGCATGAAGAGACACCTCAGAAAGTACATCTAACCTCTCCTCCTTTTTCTCAGTCAAGGCTTGAATTTTTGCATGGGCTCGTTTGAGCTTGGCCCTTGCAATTTTGTTTCTCATGGCGTAGTGCTTCACCATTTTCCTTTGAATATCATTGTCCCTTTTGACCTTCTCTAGCAAACTCTACAGATGAAAATTGGCTCTATCAATCCATGACTCTCTATCTCTGCTAATCTCTAGGGCAAGCAGGTCACTTGGAGTGAGCTATTATGCCAACTCAGCTTCTCTCTGCTTCTCACGATCTAGAGATCTCTTTAGCCCAATTGTCTTTGGTCTCTATCTTGGAGGTTGATCCTCCTCATCATCAATCTCACCAAATCTATCCAAGGCCTCCTTCAACAAGGCCTTAGCCCTTTCTGCATCTTTCTTTGCTTTGATGGTCTTTACCTCACTGATAATTTGCTTGGTCTTCAGCTGTTGATTTTCTTGCTCAAGAAAATCAATCACATACTGTGCTCTGTCAAGATTAGTTTGAAGTTCACTAATATTTTCCTCTTAGCTTCTGATTACTACACTGTTGATTTTATCCTCATCCTCCTCATCAAGGTAAATCAATTGAAAATCCTGCTCCGTTTCATGTTTATACTCTTGCTCCTCGATGATTGGCTCTTTAGCCTTTTCCTTGCCCTTGTCCACCTGTTTTTATGATGAAGGAGGCATGGCCCCTTTCACTCCAAGTGAAGAAAACACATGTATGTGGCCTCTTTGATAGGTCTTGGGAAATGGCTCTACATCAGTCACATTAGCTCAAGTTACCTCAATGTCCTTCTCATTGTTTGATGCCTCAGTATCATGATGTGATGATGGTGAAAGGTTATGAAAAGGTGAAGAAGTAGGATCAACATGAGATGAATGCATATGACTAGGTGATGATGTATGAGCAGTAGGCTGATATGGAGAAGTGGATATGGGAGGATGAGATGATGAAGGGATGCTCTGCTCATGCTGACTAGGTGGGGTAGTTACTAGTGAAGATTTCATTTGCAATGAATGTGTCCCATGAAATGTTCTTTTGCTCAAGATGATGCATGACTATCATCTTAATGAGGGAATGGTGAAAAAGACCCTAAATTTGACGACTATAATCCCTCCTTTGTACAATGTATGTCATCTTGTCAATGTTGTGGGAGATATGGTAGGGTATATGAAGCATTCTGACTCTAGTGAAGTGCATTAGGAGTCGGATATGGTATGAATAGAGTCGAGAAAACCTCCCCTCACAAGTGAAGTACTTCATGATTATTTTCATCATAGGGACATACCGGTCAAGGAGATGAGAGAAAGGAAAAATGGTTTTCTTTTCATCCTTATATCTAGTTTTGAGATATGGTTCATAATATCTCAGACCAAGATTTCCCTTTTTAAACCATTTCTCTCCCACATTAGGTATCCCTGTAGCACCTGAATGGCATTAGTGGACATGGTAAAAGTGACCCCAGCAAGAGTGACCTGCTCTAATATTCCGAATAGAAATAAACAGCAATATACAACACAGAAACAAGAAACTAAAGCAACTAGAGAGACATCACATGAACAAAACACAATATGGAGAATTTTGAGCCATTTTATTAAATACTGAAAGATCAAAGGTGTACAAAGGTGATCAGAATGATGGCACCTTGGCTTGCACTAAGAAAGTGTAGAAATACTCTCATAATATATCATGAAATGGCCTCTCCCTCAATGACAACGTAATCTCCTAGTTGTTGGTGCTGTTGTCGTGCTGCTACTACTGTTGGAATCAACTGAATCTTTGGGGTTGCTCCCCACCTCAAAAAATTATGAAACTTTGGGAATGGCCTCTCCAACTAATACCCAGAAAATCCCAGAGAGATTTTTGAAAATGTCTAACCTCCAGAAATGACCTCCCTTGAGGTACCACATTGTCCCAATAATAAACGTTGGCCTTGAATGATCTGTTGCAAAAGATGGCCTCCCACTCTACCAAAATGTTGGAATAGGGAAGGGTTGACCCCTTTCCAACTCTCCTAGGTTGAATCCCTTGATAAACCCTCAATCCAAAATCTCCTCCTCCAAAGATTGTGCCCTCCCTCTCACTAACTGCATTGTCTATGCAAGTGAAAAATCCCAACTGTGGTTACTCCAACTCTCTCTGAAAAAAAAAGGATAGCACTCCTCACTCGAGCAGGCACTCAAAGTCCCCTGGGGCTGAGGTTGGGATCTCCGCACGGAGACACCAGATGTGTTGAACAACACTTACAGACTTTTCTCAACAGCAAAAGCGTGCTCAATGTCAAAAGACAAATATCATAGATGCATAATCAGAATGATCAAAATGAGGAGCCTCTCTCCCTTTTTATGTTTGGAGAGCCTTGTTGTCACCTAGGCCCCACCACCAACTGTGTTGTCTCCTTGAGCCACGTTGTCCCTCTAGCTCTACGCTGACTTAGGCCCACGCTGCCACTTTGTCCTCTAGGCCCCACGCTACCAAATAGATATGTCTCCAAGTGACTTTAGGAAATTTTTTTATCCTAAGTGTGAGTTAAGTGTCCCTATTCACCCACTTTATTTCTAACTTAACTTTATTAAAGTGAAATAGCCAAAAATTAATATTTCCAATTAGCTATTGCTAATTGGGAATATTGCAGTCCTCCCCGGAAAAACATTGCTAGTCCTCAAGCAATTGCAATGATGGATGTTGTAGAATTTTCTCACTCTCCCAAGTGGCATCCTCATCTGGTAGATTCCTCCATCTCACTAGATATTCCCTGACTGTCCTGCTCCGCAGCTACCTCTCGCTAGTGTCAATAATGGCCTCCGGCTGCAGCACCAAATGCCCCTCATTATCTGTGGGTGGGAGCTCCTTAGTTGCATTCACCTGCTGTCACACTGCCTTCTTCAGGCAATACACATGGAAAATGTTATGAATCCTGCTACCAGTGGGAAGCTCCAATTCATATGCAACCTCTCCAATCCTGTGTGTCACCCTGTATGTCCATAAAAACGGGGCTTGAGCTTCTCAGCCCCCTTCTGCTTCAGCATGGATTGTTGATATGGCTGCAATCGTAGGTAGACCAAGCCCCCTACCTCAAACTGCCTCTCAACCCGTCCCATGTCGGCATACAGCTTTTGCTGATTTTGTGTTGTAGCTATGTTATCCTTAAGAGCCCGAAGTATATCCTGACTCTCCTGGATCCAATCCTTGGCCCTTGGGCCTTGCTAGCACCAAACATCACGTCAACAAAAGATAAATCATGATACCCATATAAAGCATAAAATGGAGACATACCGATAGACATATGGTGAGTGGTTTTATAACAGTACTCTCCCAAGTGAAACCATCGTAACCATGCCTTTTGCTGCCCGCTGACATAGTTTCTCAAGTAGCCTTCTAGTCACTTGTTCACTATCTCCGTCTTTCCATCCGTATGTAGGTGATAACTAGTGCTCGAGGTCAAATCGGTGCCCACCAAACGGAAATTTTCCTGCCAAAACCCGCCCATGAAGCGGTTATCCCTGTCACTGACAATGGTCTTTGGGAGACCATGCAATCTGAAAACATCCTTGAATAAAAACTCTATTACCTTTTTTGCAGTATATCGTGTTGAAATAGTGAAGAAGTGTGCATACTTTTTCAGCCGACCAACGACTACAAATATGCAATCCTTGCCCTATACAGTGGGCAACCCTGTGATGAAATCCATTGAAATACTCTCCCATTTTCCTTCTAGTATGGGAAGAGGCTGCAGTAAACCTTCCGGATGTTTCATCTCCCCCTTATTGCACTGGAAAACTTCGCACTCCCTGACATGTCGAAGTACGTCCTCCTTAAGGCCCTTCCATGAGAACCTCTCTCTAATGGCCCTATAGGTCTTGGTGAACCTCTGGTGGCCTGATAGTGGCTAATCATGTGAGGCGTGCAATATCTTCTCCTTGAGCTTGGTGCCCTCGGTCAAGAAGATCCTATCCCTGAAGTAGATCACCTCATCCATCACCCTGTACCTATCATCTGTAACCTGTTTGTCCAACAGCTCACAGGAAAGACGGTCCTTGGAGTACTCTACCAATAGCTGAGCCCTCCAGTCCATATCTAAACTCATCAAAGACAATGTTGTCGGTCTATGTGAAAGTGCATCGTCTACCACATTGTTCTTCCCCTTGACATACTCGATGTCGAAATCAAATGCCTGGGTCTTGCTGACCCACTTTTGTTACCTCTCCTGTAATTGCTTCTGCTTTAGAAATAATCGGAGGATGTTGTGGTTATTCCTCACTCTAAACCTGTTCCCCACCAGGTACTACCGAAATTTTTCCAATGCATGCATGATGGCCAACATCTCCTTGTCGTATATAGGATACAACCTCTCATGTGGCAATAGCTTCTGGCTCTCGAAAGCTATGGGATGGCCTCTCTGCATCAAAATTGCGCCTATACCCTCCCCTGATGCATCACACTCTAGGAAAAAGGGTTGTGTGAAATCTGGAAATGTTAAAACTGTACAACTGCTCGTCACCTCCTTGAGCCTGTCGAAAGCCCTCTGCGTTGTGTCATTCCAACTAAATTTCCCCTTTTTGGTAAGTTCTATAAGAGGTGCAGCAAGTTGGGAAAATCCCTTGACAAACTTCCAGTAGTAGGTGCAGATACCCACAAACCCTCGAAGCTCTGTCACATTATTCGGCTCTGGCCAATCCCTAATGGCCCTGATCTTCTCCTCGTGGGCCCTCACTCTGTCCACACCAATGATTTTCCCCAAGTAGATCATCTCTATCAACCCAAAATCTCATTTGGAGAGCTTAGCATAAAATTGTTGCTCCTCCAAAATGCGCAATACAGCCTCAATATGTTGTAGGTGCTCCTCCCATTTCCTGTTGTAGATCAAGATGTCATCGAAAAACACTAAAAAAAACTTCCTCAAGTGACTTCGGAAGATGTGATTCATGCATGATTGAAAAGTGGCCAGAGCATTGGTCAGCCCAAAATGCATCACCAAGAACTCAAAGTGACCGTGATGACATCTGAAAGCAGTCTTGGGAACATCATTCTCCCTCACGCGAATCTGGTAGTACTCGGATCTCAATTAAATCTTTGAGAAGAACTTTGATCCCCTCAGCTCATCCATCAACTCATCTATCCGTGGAATGGGGTACCGATTCTTCATGGTCTTCCTGTTGAGAGCTCGGTAGTCAATGCACATCCTCAGTGTTCCATCCTTCTTCTTCACCAATACTACTGAAGAAGCAAAGGGGTTAGTGCTAGGACGGATGTGCCCAAGAGCTAAGAGCTCATGAATGGCCCTCTCAATCTCATCCCTGTAGGCCTTAGGACGCCTATAGGGTATAGTGATGACAGCCTGGATGCCCTGCTCCAGCTTGATCGTGTTCTTAAATCCCTGATCTAGTAGCTGCCCTGGTGGTATATCTCCAAAAACTGTGGCATATTTATCTAAAATGGATTGTACATCTAGGTGTACAGCATGCCTTGTAGATCTTTCCTCTGAAACACGCAGCTCCACTGCCCACTCTATGTCTCCCTTCCGGAAATCTACCTCCATCTACTGTGCTGAAACTGTTTGTGGTGGGTAGGTGTGCATACCCTAAATCTTCTCATGCCTCCCTGTCTTCTTGTCCATCCACTCCATCTCCAAGGTCTGCCAATCTGTGGTGACCTTCCCCAACGTGATCAACCACTGCACCCCCAGTATCACGTTGTTGTCTATAATTTCCACCACAAAGAAGTGATATGTCAGGGTGTAAGTCCCCATAGTCACTGCCAAGGCTGGCACATACCTGGCACACTGCATGGTCCTGTCACCTGGAACCAGTACCAAAAACCCATCAAATCTCTCTATGGGTATGCCCCTCTGCTTTACCAACTGGGCATCAATAAAATTGTGGGTGGCCCCACTGTCCACTATTATTGAAACACATTGTCCCCACACAGTGCCTCGGACACACAATGTCAAGTATTTAGGAACCCCTCGCAAAGAACCAAGAGCTCCCCCGGTAGGTGAAAATGTTGCACCTCCCGCTCCTGGTGGTGGAGGTGGTAGATGATCTCCTATCTACATCATACTGCTGCCTCCTACCTATATCTCCTCAGACTCCTCCTCTTCCTCGCTACTGTCAGAGAAAACCTCGATGTAATGTGCCTTCCCCGTAGCACAACAGTGTCCTGGAGCCCATGGCTCCTAGCATGTGAAACATAGCCTCTTCCGCCTCATATCTCTCCTGGTCTCGTCATCCAAAGGCCCTCTGCTCTAGTTTCCCTTTGGAGGAGGAATCCTCATTTCCTTCCCCTTCGGCTGAAATGTCGATCTCTGGGGAAAAGGAGCTCTAGTCTGGGGTAGTGCATCTTGAAAGTCTCGAGTCCTCCCAACTGTGTCATGGAGTGTAGCTGGCCTTTTTGATCTGACTAATCCCTGAAGAGGCTCTGCCAATCCATTGATGAACATGTAAATCATCCTGGCTGTGGATAAGTCATGCTCCATCACGGAGAGTCTCAAGAACTCTTAAATGTATGTGTTAGGACTCCCAGTCTGCTTGAGCTTAGTTAGCTCAACAAAGTGCTATTCTGGATCCCTCTGATCAAATCTCTCTATCAGCCTCCGTGTAAAATTGGCATATGATGTCACCCCTGAGTGCCCCAGTATAGCCATCCCATGAAACCACTAGTCATGGGCCTCACCCTCCAGGTGCAGTGTTGCCACCTTAATGGCCTCTGTCTTTTCCATCTGGTTAACCTAGAAATATATATCCAACTTCTCCACCCAAGCCTTTGCCGAACACTTGGTTGACCCATAAAATGTCGGTAGATAAAATATGCCTACCGTGTGTTGTACATCCCCATCCTGTGAATGTTTGTTCCCCCTGTGATGGTTGCGGGGTCTGTTGTCCCTCTTAGTTGTACGAAATCATGAAATGTGAGGGCATATCTGAACTCATGTCTGTAGGACTGATACTCGGCAAAGTAATCTCCCATGTGAGCCGGTTCTTGCTCTTGTTGTGCTCTTGCCCCAGTGTCTACAGCAATAAATGTGGGGATCGTGGAACGTGGAGGTGTATGTGATGCCCTCTATTGTGCTGTGAGATTCTCCTTAAAATGATGGGATATGCCCAATCCCTCTCCGATATGGAAACCTCTTGGGGTTTGTCTAGATTATGCAATGAAACTTTTCCCCATCTCTTCTATCCACCTTGACAAATCCTGCACTGATTTGAGGAGAAGTTCACTAAACTCCTTCCTGGCATCTCTCTCCTCCACCATTGGTTCCTCCTCTTCTGCGTCCACTACTGGAACGCAATCACCTTCCCCAAAGGTGCTCTCTAACCTCCACTCTTGGTATTTATACTTCCTTCCTCGGTATCAGATGTATGATTTTCCTGTTGGTGTCATGGACAATCTTCTCCACAGGTTGAGCCAAGTCTATGATCTTTGATACCACTATAATATTCTGGATAGGAATAAACAGCAATATACAACACATAAACAAGAAACTACAGTAACTAGAGAGACATCACATGAACAAAACACAATATGGATAACGCTAAGCCATTTTATTAAATACTGAAAGATAAAAGGAGTAAAAAGGTGATCAGAATGATGGCACCTTGGCTTGCACTAGGCAAGCGTAGAAATACTCTCTGAAAATATCATGGAATGGCCTCTCCCTCAATGACAGCGTAATCTCCAAGGTGTTGGTGTTATTTTCGTGCTTCTACTACTGTTGGAATCAACTGAATCTTTGGGGCTGCTCCCCACCTCATAAAATTATGAAACTTTGGGAATGGCCTCTCTGCCCAATACCCAGAAAATCCCAGAGAGCTTTTCGAAAATGGCTGACCTCCGGAAATGACCTCCCTTAAGGTACCACGTTGTCCCAATGATAAACATTGGCCCTGAATGATATGCTGCAAAATATGGCCTCCCACTCTACCAAAATTTTGGAATAGGGAAGGGTTGACCCCTTTCCAACTCTCCCTGGCTAAATCCCTTGATAAACCCTCAATCCAGAATGTCCTCCTCCAAATACTACGTCCTCCCTCTCACTGACTACGTTGTCTCTGCAAGTAAACAATCCCAACTCTAGCTGCTCCAACTCTCTCCAACAAAACAAGGATATAACTCCTCACCTGAGTAAGCACTCTAAGTCCCCTGGGGCTGATGTTCGGATCTCCGCACGGAGACACTCGATGTGCTAAACAGCACTTGCAGACTTTTCTCAATAGCAAAAGCGTGCTCAATGTCAAAATACAAATATCATAGATGCATAATCAGAATGATCAAAATGAGGATCCTCTCTCCCTTTTAATGTTTGGAGAGCCTTGCTCTCACCTAGGCCCCACCACCAATTGTGTTGTCTCCTTGAGCCACGTTATCCCTCTAGCTCTGTGCTGACTTGGGCCCACGCTACCCACGCTGACATCTCCTCCACGCTGCCACTTCATCCTATAGGCCCCACGCTGCCAAATAGATATGTCTCCAAGTGAATTTAGGAAATGTTTTTATCCTAAGTGTGAGTTAAGTGTCCCTCTTCACCCACCTTATTTATAACTTAACTTTATTAAAGTTAAATACCCAAAAATTAATATTTCCAATTAGCTATTGCTAATTGGGAATATTACACCTACCTATCATGAAGATTCGTGATGAACAACCTTGTCAACACAGGATGATACTGAATCTGTTGAACTTTCTCACAAAACTCAAAACAACCAACATGTTTAAAACAAGACACAGTGAGAGGAGAAGCCATGAGTTCCTTTGTGGTTATTGGTTCATATATGTTGATTTTCCCTCCTTTGTGATCACTTCTCTTTGGTGTTTGTTCCTCACTGACACCTTTGTCCTCCTCTACATACATTTTGAACTTGAAGGCTTTGGAAAACTTAGGGTAACTGGAATGAGATTAGGGGAATGAAATATGAGATGGATAGCTTAGGAAAATGGATGGAATGAGTGTAAGTGAAAACCTAGGTCTATGAAAACCCTAGGATTTAACAATATGTATGACTGATATGTATTTTAGGGACATGAACAAGGATATGGTGCATGAAGATGAGAGGGAAATGAAAATTGGGGTTGCATAGGCTACAAACACTTCAAATATTTAATGGAACACCAAATATATGAGAAGAGAGGTGATTTAAGTTTCACTTAATAATTTAAATATCCTTGGAGAAGTTTTTGAGGAGATTTGAGCTTGATGGAGGTGGCGAAAATATTCAAAACTTTCACTATGCAAACGCACAGTGCCCTGGACAAAAGTGCAGCGCCACTTTGCAAAAGCGCAGTGCCAATGTATTTTGATCTGGTGTTTTCGGGCAAAAGCGCAGCACCGCTTGGCAAAAGCGCAGCACCAAGGTGCAAACACGCAATGCCTTGAAATTTTTACCCAAACTACTCAGAAAACTCAAAATTTCTCCTTTGCTGGAAACTCTTGATGGTTGAATGGTAATAATGACTTACTTTGAGGTGTTTTGATAGGATTTATAGCCAGGTGGATTTGAAATTTCAATTTGAATCACCTTCTTTTCTAATTTTCACTTTTCCTCTTTGGCACTGATATTCTTTTTTCTTTCTTACTTTATGGCATTGCAGGTTGATCTAACATGGAGTTTGGTTTTCTTTGCTCACTTAGGCCAGATGATTGTGTTTTATAGCTTGGTATTGAATTTATTACATATGAAAACATAAAATTTCATTTGGAAAAATATAAATAAATTACATATTGAATTTTATATCAAAATGACATTTTGATATAAAAATATTTAAACTGAAAAAATACAACTTTGAAAGTATGATTAATTACATCATGATGATATTATTTAGTCCCTCTCATATATTTTTTGACCTCATCTGAAATGAAGGAGTGACCTTGAGAAATGTAAAATGTTGAGATTCAACAAGATGATGAGCTTAGCGAAAAGAGTCGCCTTCACTAAGTGGGCCTGCAAGCTATTTTTGGCACAAGTCTATTTTTAGACATGTCAATCGTATTTCAGAAGTTGCAGGATGCTATTTGTGGATGGTTGATCAAGTTGAAAAAATAGATGAAATTCTATTTTTAGAATATTGGCGAAGTCTATTTATAGATCATCAATCTAAAAATAGATGCATGTCGATTATTATTATCTCTTAATAATAATCAGACTCTAAACATAATACTCCATATTGGGCACTTCATTTAGATTGCCACCAGATGTCCTGATAAGTGACGAAGGAATTAGCTATTCCTGAGGGTTTACTGGAGCTAATGCATGGAGGACTCAGTTAGAACTCAAGTGGCAGAGTTATGACACAGTTGGAAGAAGTAGTTATGGAGTTGTATTCATTTTAACTCAGTTAGACTCAGTTGAGCTAGTTGTATATAGTCTAACTTATTGATACACTAGTTAGAGTGGAGTGAATTAATTAGTTAATTAATTCACAAATAATAACTCATTAATCAACTGAACAATACAGCAGTTAACTACAGTGCATGGCAGTTTCAGTGGAGACCAGTGGAGAGATAGGTGAAAGGGAAAGATAGACTATCTGTTGTGACTATAGTTATGCATTGATTGCATCACACACATATTGGAGATGCCAATGAGGATTGCGTAGTGCAAGAAAGGTTAATTAAAATTCATTCAGAGCTATTCTTCAGTAGAGATTGTGCAGTTGAGGCAGGCTAGCACGTGGAAAATATCGGTGCATGGATTTGCAAGATTAGGCCTGTATAGTGTATGAAGATTTTACTGTACTGAGAGCTTGTGATAAGCTTTGTATTTTTGTATGAGATTTTCATATGATCTCCATGTTACATAATATATAGTTGGGGTTTTCAGCTTCATGCTTTCCCAGTTAAAAACAATGTTATGTGCGATTGAATATTTTTTTGTTTATGCTTCACATGTGTGTGCAATTAATTTTTCCACAAAAGATTAACAAGTGGAATAGATTCAGTATCTTGCATAAAGTTAAATAGTGTGAGATCAGGTGGATCTTGGACATATGTATGCTTAGTGCATATAATTTCTACATAAAAAAACCTAATGACCTAATGGGACTGCTTTTGACCTGACCTTTGAATGAGATTTTGACTTTAAAGACTTCCAAGTGAAAAAGAATTTCCATAGGTGTTATTATGCTTCAAGGAGATATGAGAATGAGTCAGCGAATATTAATCTCAGAGGGAAAATGAAGTTTATTGACAAGGACAACCACCAGTGGAACAATTTTATATCATGACCTAATTGAAAGATGGAAAAAAATTTCAGAATGGGACACCTAAGATGCACATGCAAAATGTGTTTTGATCCCTAGGGGAAGTATGCAAATACTGACTCTAACATTGGCCTTATTGGGGATGGCAGCTCCTTCAAGGTGTCAAGAACACCATAGACCAAGTTTCTAACCATTGGGAAAATACAGTCAAACAATTTAAAATATTACAGACTATAAAAATGACTTGAAAAACTATTCAAAGTGACTGGGAACTGACTCAAAAACTAACTCTAACACCAAATCAAAACTGACTCAAAAAATTTGAAAACAAGAGAGAGCCACCAAGATCTATAGCCTTCACTTCGGGCCCCAAGCCTAGATTATTTTCTGCTCCAAACCTTGTAGAAAATATAAACTGGTATTTACAATGAAAGTGAAATCTTCTCTCAAAAGTTACATCAGAAATAATAATGTTTCAAGAGCCTACCATTGACTGGTCCTCCTGAACATTCTTATCCATTCATCTCTTTCAACAAATAGGAATTTTGTCCTCGATAAGCTAAGATCTTACAGGGTCCTTTCCAAAGATTTTCAAAGTTCCTGTTCTTTCCTTTATCTTCATTTCTTCCATCCCACCGCAGCACTACATCCTCCAGCTGAAACATATCTGCCTTGGTTTTGCGATCACAAATATTTTTTATTTTCTCCTGAAGCTTAGAATTAGTCTGAGAAACTTCCTCCCTTTTTTGCTGAAGGTGAATCATTTTATTGATTCGACGTTGAATATCATCTTCCTCACTACCTGCTTCTTGCAATAATCTCATAACCGGGACTGCAAGTGATGTAGGAAACATTGTATCTATACCATAAACCAATTCAAAGGGAGACATACTTATAGACTTTTTGGTGCTCACTCAGTCTGCCCACAAAGCATTGGTAAGATTCCTATGCCAAATTTTCTTGTTCTCCTCTTACATTTTCTTAATGATATTAACCAAATATTTATTAGAGGACTCAGCTAATCCAGTGCTCTGTGGATAATATGCGATGGAATTGCCCAACCTGGTATTATACTTGTGACAAAACTCAATCATCTTCTTTGAATTGAATGCTGCAGCATTATATGTAATAATTTTGTGAGGACAATCAAATCCAGACAAAATATTGGATTCTAAAAACTGAATGATTACCGTTTTCGTAGCTTTCCTTGTATGAATAGCCTTGATCCACTTGGTGAAATAGTCGGTGGCTATTAGAATCCATCTATATTGTGCTGATGATGTGGGATGAATTTCCTCGATAAAATCAAGTCCCCACTATTGAAAAGGAGCATTTACTACAATAGGCTTCAGCGGAAGCGGAAGGAGTTTCCTTTTTCCCTGAAAAACTAGACATTCATGAAATTTTGTGACTGTTTTGTACAAATCTAAAAATATAGTCGGCCAATAATACCCTTCTCTCAAAACTTTGTTAGTTTTTGTTTTCCAAAACAAATGGCCTCCACAATCTCCCCTATGGAAGTCATCCATTACCTGCTTAGCTTCATCTTCAACTAGACAATTCAAAAGAACACCTCTTGGATCTTTCCAATAAAGGGCACTATCTAGAAAGCAGTATTTAGCAGATTTCAATTTCAAAGACCTACCCTGAGTTTTTGACATTCCAAGAGGTGGACATAAGTGTTGAAGAACATACACTATATATGAATACCATGGTGAAGTGAGAAACATTTATGATTCTTGTATTAGAGTGCCATCTTCTTCATCATTTGTCATTTTTGTAGTAAGGTTTATGTCTAGAGCATGTAAATTGGATTCATCCATTAGCTTAGCTAACCCTTGTCCCTTGATCAGCTTGGTGGGCCTGATCTTGAGATCATACTCTAGCATTGATGTTTTTTACTTACCTCTTCGACCTTCAGGTTCAGTCTATGTGAGAAATTCTTTTACTACTGCATTTGGAACATATGCTATAGTATGTGAATGTAGAATATAGATCCGAAAAAATTTCAAAGCTTTGCTTAAGGCTACAACTTGTTTCTCAATAATATTATAGCGAAGAGCAACATCTATAATGGCTCGACTGAAGAAAGCAATAGATTGTTCAACCTGATCCTTCTTTTGCATCAAAACCACAGACAAGGTGTGCTCAGATGCGAATGAAAATATTATGAAATCACTAGTATAATCTGGACTAACCAAAACTGGGGCTGTGGTTAAAGAAAACTTTACCAAGTTGAAATATTTCATATCAATAGTGATCCATTTTTCACTGCTTTCCTTTTTCAACATATTAGTCATTTCACGCAATTTCTTAGCCAAATTAGGAACAAATCTGCTTAAGAAGTTCATCTTACCATTAAAAGCTTGTATCTCCTTTTTATTACGCAGAAAATCTATTTTATGAATGGCTTCTACTCTAGAAGAATCAATGCGAATGCCATAATTGGAAATTATGTGACCAAGAAGTTTTCCTTCCTCCATGGCAAAAAGACTCTTCTTCGGATTTAGAGAAATTCTGAATTCCCTGCATTTCTGAAAAACAATTCTCAAATGATATAAATTTTGATCATCAGAACCAGAAAACATTGTCAAATCATCTAAATACACCACTAAGAAAACATCTTTCTCATTAGCAAAATCTATATCCATCGCCCTTTGAAAAGTAGCCCCTGCATTCTTGAGTCCAAATGGCATTTTGACATACTGAAAAGTCCCCCAAGGTGTTGTGAAAGCAGTTTTACCTTGGTCTTCTTCATGTACCAAAATTAGATTATAACATGAATAAATGTCAAGCAGCGACATCCATGATGCTCCAACTACCCTTTACAGAACATGGTCTGTCTTAGGAAGGGGGTAATTATCCTTTAAAGACACTTTATTCAAATTCTGGAAATCGATGCACAACCTTTTCTCTCTGGTATTTTTCCTTACCGGAACCAAATTTGAAATCTAATCAGAAAACCTAATTAGAACAATGATATCATATTTGTACAATTGGTTTACCTCTTTCTCGATGGATGGCAACAATCTTGGATTTATCCTTCTCAACTTATGTCTGAAATGTTTTTAATCCAGCTTGATGGGAATAGTGTGTTGAATAATATTTTTATCATATACCTTCAAATATGCATAATCCCATGTGAAAATATCAGAAAATTCAGACAACAATTTGATGTAATTATCTTTTTCATTGGGAGATAATGTCTTAGACAAGTTAACCATCTTGGGCTTATCTGTTGTTCTGATGTTCATGTCTTCCACACCCTTTTCTGTAGGGGTCAATGTTGGTTTTCTCACCACATCATCCTGATCAAACAGATCTTCTAAATGTATGAAACCTCTAGGAATAATATTATCTTTCAGCTGCAAAACATTCACCTGATTGGCCTCTATGTTTTGATTATCAGCATCACAAACATCATCAATAAAATCATCTTTGAACTTTCCTTCATTCTGCAAAAATATATTAATTTCTTTGTCATCCCAAAAAACTTGCCAGTACCTTAAATTATTAGGAACACTAGGTCTATGTTTGATATGAATTTCAAATTTATTACTGGAGTTCATCGGAATTTTGAGATTACTTGCTACCGTAGCAAGAAAATCTGCAATGACGTTTTGACTTCTTGGCACTGTTGTTAATGTATACTCAGGAAACATTTTTAATACGTCCAATACTGCATTCCTATAAGCTCTCATTCATGGATTCTTTGCTTGATATTCTCCTTTCACCTGCTTTATGACAAGCTCAAAATCACCATAAACAGAAATACTTTTTGCACCAAGTTTCTTCAAAATTTTGAGACCTGTGATCAGTGCTTCATTATTAGAACAGTCAAAAGCCATAAGAGAATTCTCTAACATTACTTGCATTTCCACCTGACTTACTAACAGGACTTCCGATCCAAATACCAATACCCGCACCTTCCTTACCCAAAGAACCATCAAAATCCATGCTCCAAAGTCCATCTTCGTCTTCTAGATGCTGAAACTTAACTATTGGTTCTGATTTACTTTGGCCGGTCACCTCATTTTTCTATTCTGTACTAATTTTTTGTTCTTCAGGAGGTTTTTCAGAAGAAGACACCATTTCTTTTTCCTTATCAAGAACTGCTCTAAAACTTTTTGAAACTTCTGGCACATCCTCTACCACTACTAGCTGATTATTTACGTCATTCGAATCACCATCATTATACAAAATAAAATATTCAAGATCTGTATGTACAGCCTGTATTGGATGATTTATGGGCTTCTCCTTACTAGTTATCATATATTTCATTTTATTTTCCTGATACAATTTCCTAAATTTCTAGAAAACAGGAATAGTAGCATAAGAGAATTCAAGTTGTAAAGTAACTTTGAGTTTGGCTCCCCATGATCTAGACAGCAGCATGCCGAAATGAGCCATTATATTAGCCACCACCACATCCACCAAAACATTCTTGGCTGGGATTTGGTCTAAGGAAACCACTAAATCTTTAATGAGACCAATGCAGCGAACTCTAATAGAATCAAATAAATACAAATCATGATATGGTCAGGTGATATCCATGCCCATATTTTCCATAATAGCCTTACGCATCAAATTGTGAGAAGCCTTGGAATCAAGCATAGCATTATGAAGTATGTACTCATTTAGTATAAGGCCTAAATAAAAGGGAGGAACTTCACTCTCTTCTAATTGACTATCTATAGTTGGACTAAAAATGAGCTCAGGGTGGTCATCTTCAACATTAACCATATTGGACAAAGGATCAACTAGCAAGATTTTAGACACCTGATGTTTGTAATGACTATTATTTACTAATTTTGTCAAAGGAATGGACACTTTCAATTTAGCTATTTCATTTTCTAAATTAAAAGTTGTGACTTTATCTACCTTTTTGACAATAGCCTCTCTTCTATCATGGTGATCCTTTGTTATATTCTCCTTTTTCTGAGTATCCTTCTCTTTAGTATTTGAGCTTCTTGATGGCTGGTTGATGTTGCTATGATTCTGATGTGCATGTTCTTTACCCTTTCTCTGATTATTCGGAAGATAACTCTTTGACTGGACCTCTTTTCTTTTCTGAATGGGATTAATAGGTACATCTCTGCTCCTTTAAGAATAATTTTTTTGTTGTGCACTCAAAGCATTCAGATACCCATCCTGGTAATCATCTAATTCTGTTTCCAAATCATCGTCATTTTCCAAGATATATTCCTCATATTTTGGAGAATCCAAATTTTCAGTATACTCTTCATCTTCAGTCAAGAACATGGACAGGCCATCTTTTGTAAAGAAATTATTTGTTTCAACCACCGAATCTTCATCTTCTTCCTCTTCCACTCCTTGAACATAATTCTACTGCAACAGGGTTTGAATCTGTTGTTATTGTTGTGTTGGTTGGTCAGGTGATTTTTACTATCTTTGCTTGATACTAAATTGAGGTTGTTGCCCTCTAAAATTTAGATTCTGGATCCGTGGTTCAGGTCTATATGAGATATACAATCGGTCAACCATTCTTTCCATAGTTCGGAGTAATGAATCCATTTTTGCATCAGAAGTAGATGTCTCCTCTTTGATGGTCACTCTCTTTTCAGATCTCATCCTTGCTCTCTTGGCTAGCAAATTCGCTTCCACACTTATAGCATTCTTCTACATATCTACTAAAGTTTAAGGATCACGTTAACGAACTAATATACCATATCAGTTTCAAATCCATCCAAAAATTTGACTAAATCCAAACCTTCTGGGGGTTTGATATGTGCAGGAAGAGAATTTTACACTACATCAAATCTCACACAATAATCTTGCACAGTCTCACCAACATTCCTTTTGATATTATCATATTCGAACAGAATTTGGAAGGGATTTTTATTTTCTTCCCATCCTTCTACAAACTGACGATGCAAAACTTCTAAAGTGTCAATAGTGGTTTTTGGTAGAGCTCTGAACCATTTTCTTACTTCCCCTCCCAGACTTTGTGCAAACAGCCTCATCTTCACATCCTCTATATCAACTTCATGAAGGTCAAAGAAGTCATTCATATTATCTATGTGCTTTTGGGTTGTCATAGACTGAGTGTTGTCAAACAAAGGGATTTTATTTTGGTAATCAATGGGCATAGCACCTAGACTCTGAGGGATAACAAGGGGGGCATATCTTGTAGCCATGATGACTGGAGGTGGAAGATTTATAACAAGAATTTGGATGCCTCGTGTGGGAGGATTGCTCACTGATTGAGTAGTGTGAACAACAGACAAAGAAGGATGTGGGGGAAAAGAAATATTCTGGGTAACAGTAGATGAAGTGATGGTAGAAGAAGTTGAGATCTGAGCTCTGCTTATCACCCAAGCATTTACTTGCGAAGAATAGTTCTGTAGATCTTTAAGAACTTGTAAAATTTGTGTCCCTGATTGTGACCCTGACTGAGAGTGTGAAAACAGATCTTCAATAGGATTGTGAAAGGAAATGGAGGAATCAACAACTGTTTCTTCAATCCAACTCAAAGATTTTCTCTAGAATAAACTTTGTTTGAAATTTACATCAAATTCAATATCTTGCAAGTTTTCTAACTTTTCAGGGAATGAATGAGCTCTAGGAATGGAACTTCTCTTTGATTGATTTCTGACATAACTATATGTCTGAACAATAGCTTTAGCTTTTCTTCCAATGTTATGAGGATCACTAACAATGGTGGGAAGATTCGAACCGGGATTGGATCTAGTGTATCTTCGGGAAGCCAGTATGTCCAATTTCAAAAACAAATATGCATTTTACAAAATTTTCAATTCAGCCTTTGAATAAACTCTAAACTTATCATCCACAAATTTAAGGTTTTCAATGAAAACTTACTACTGGGTTTGATCTAATCTTACTCTTTTCTTCCCCAGTGGAGTCGCCAAAATTTTATCACTCGGATTCAACCTCAGGGTGAGAAAGGCAATTCTGAGGTAACCTCAAACCACGCTTAGCCAAGTAGTTAGCCCTACTAGGCTAGGAGAGGGCTCTCTTTGTATATATCACAGTCAAAATGATTGAGGAAAGCAGATATTAGGCTAGGTATAGTAGCTCAAGGTTTTTTATTTTGATTTGTGTAGGATTTTGCTAGATCAGGAGGAGTCATGCAACTGGGGCAAGGAAATTAGATCAAGATTTGCAGGGTGTTCTATGGGGCAAGGTAGGTACAATGCTTATCACTTTATATTTTTGATGATTTGATGATTTAAGACAGGTGAGGAGCTAGAAATAGCATGATGAATTCATTATTTCTTTCTAAACTAAAGAATTACAAATTATGAATTTTTACCCAAAACAGAGCATAGAAATTATGGATTTTGTTCATTTAACTTGAAAACATTCATTCAATAGCAATGAAATGAAGGATGAAGTAAAAAAACATTCTAACATATGAGAAAAAAAGAAGAAACTGAAACTAAACAAAGTACCACATGTATCCCATAAAAATAGCTGCAAATTTGATTAATATCCGGGCCAAAACTGATACAAAAATATGTCTCTTAAGATGCCAATGCTCCAAGTGAATCCAACCCTTACAATGATTGAGGAAATACATCATATAGACCTCAAAACCACTCTTCCTAGCCTCAGAGAGTCAAATCCATGAGATAGGGATCAGTTTCACCTACTCCTAAACAAGACTCTTGTAGGTTTTAACCCTGAACAGAAATTATCTACACACGAATCTTATAACAGAAAATAAACAATAGCGAGAGCATAAAACATAAAATAGATAAACACAGAGATTTTCCCCTGGATCCCAAATTGGGACAACCAGCTTGATTTTTCATTATATTCCTTTTAGTGTTACAACACATATATATACATGCCAAAGCATACATAAACCCCAACCATTAACCCTGGATTAGAACATAACCGTAGTTCCCTTGACCGGATCTACAAAATGCCAGGGGTCGAAAACCATCGTACCCCAAAACCATGTGCAGACTCATGCACAAAACATGGGTGGGTCCGCATATGAGTGGGACCGCATACCAAAAAAAAAATCGTCGGGACACTGCACCCGACGCAATGTACAGCGCGTGAGGCTAGTCGTGGAAATAATATAACACATACCCAACATTATCCCACTTGTTGTTTTCTTTCCATAGGGGGCCATAGGAGAGCTTAGTCATTGGGCCAATTATTCAACACCCATTGTTTCTCTAGACCAAGAGAACTTCTGAGTGCTCACAAACTTCGTCAATGCATTTGCAACATTCTTCAAAGTGTTCACCTTTACCAGCAACACCCTTTTAGCCTCAACCATATCTCTAGCAAAGTGATATTGAACATCAATGTGCTTTTTCTTTGAATGATAAGCAAGGTTCTTAGCCAAGAAAATTGCACTTTGGCTATCACATTCTATCCTTATAGCTTGTTGTACCAACCCCATACTTAAACACAATCTCTGCAACCAAACTACTTCCTTGCTTGCATGAGTGGCTGCTATGTATTCTGCCTTTGTAGTTGAAAGCGCCACTACAAACTGTCTTTTACTCATCCAACTAACTGCACCTCAAAATAGGCTAAACACATACCCACTTGTAGATCTTCTTTGGTTCAGATCTCCAACCCAGTCTGCATCAACAAAACCACGAATTTCCAACATTCTTTCCAATCCTAGACTTCCCTAGTAGCACAAGCCATAATCACTAGTGCCACGTAAATATCTGAAAACCCGCTTCACTGTTGTCCAATGCTCCTTCCCTGGGTTTGACATAAACCTGCTCAATACTCCCACTGCATGTGCAATGTCTGGTCTAGTACATACCATTCTAGTACATACCATTGCATACATCAAGCTACCCACTGCACTTGCATATGGAACACGGGACATATCCTCCTTTTCTTCTTGTGTCTTGGGACATTGTTCAACAGACAGCTTTACACCTACAGGAATAGGAACATTTACTGGTTTACTATCCTGCATATTGAATCTTTGCAATATAGTCTCGACATACTTCCTTTGGTTTAACCAGAGCTTCCTCTTTGCCCAATCTCTCTTAATTTCCATGCCCAAAATATAGTTTGTAGCACCAAGATCCTTCATGTCTAATTTGGAGAATAGTTGGGTCTTCAAATCTTGGATAATTTCTTTGGCATTTCCAATCAACAACATATCATCCACATACAAGACCAAATAAATAACACGGTCACCAATTAATTTAAAATAAACACAGTGATCCTCCTTGCTTCTGGTGAAGCCAAGTCCCCGTATATACGTATCAAATTTCTGATACCACATCCTTGGTGACTGTTTTAACTCATACAGAGACTTCTTCAACCTGCACACCAGTTCTTTCTTACCCTTCACCATAAAGCCTTCAGGTTGCTTCATGTAGATATCCTCTTCTAGATCCCCGTGAAGAAATGTTGTCTTCACATCCATCTGTTCTATCTCAAAATCAAATGCAGCAGCAACAGATAAAAGTAATCTAATAGAAGTAACCTTGGCAACAGGAGAAAAAATATCACCAAAATCAATTCCCGGCACCTCGGAATAACCTTTCGCTACCAACCGAGCTTTGTATTTCTCCACCTTGCCTTCTACATTCATCTTCTTCTTAAACACCCATTTGCTCCCAATGGGCTTCCTTCCAGCCGGCAACTCCACCAGATCCCATGCATCGTTTTTGTACAAGGATGCCATTTCATCAACCATGGCCTCCTTCCAGAGTTTTCCATCCTCTGAATCTACTGCCTCCCTGACAGTTCTGGGTTCATCATCAGTTATAGTTAAGGCAAACCCTGAACAGAAAGCAGATGGACTATACCTTTCTGGTTGCCTTCTTTCCCGAACTGATCTTCTCAAAGCTGGAGTTTGTGGCTCTTCATCTTCTGAGTCTTCTTCTGTTGTAGAGTCCGATTCATCCTCCTTTAGCTCAAACTCTATCTTCTCAGGTTCCTTTGGTAGGACTTCATGTTTAACAACATCTTTCACTTCTCTAAACACCACATCTCAACTGTACACAACCTTCCTTGTTTCTGGGTTCCAAAGCTTGTAACCCTTTAAACCATCCTTATACCCAATAAAGATGCACCTTTCAGATTTATTATCCAACTGGTCCTTTTCTCCTTTGGAACATGTACATATGCATCACATCCAAATACCCTTAGATGTGAAAGAGAGGGTTTCTTACCAGTCCATACCTCATGTGGGGTCTTATCCTCCAACGCTGATGAAGGTGATCCGTTAACTAAGTAACATGCAGTCTCCACTGCCTCTGCCCAGAATTCTTGTCCTAACCCGGTACCACTGAGCATGCTTCTTGCCTTTTCCATCAGTGTTCTATTCATTCTTTCTGCAACTCCATTTTGCCGAGGTGTGTATGGAGTAGTCTTCTGCCGTGCTATACCACACTTCTTACAGAACTCTTCAAATTCCTTCTTGCAGAACTCCCCACCATTATCTGTCCTCAATGCCTTTATCTTCTTTTCTGTCTGGTTTTCCACCAGAGCCTTAAATTCTTTAAATTTTTCAAAGACTTCAGATTTCTTCCTCAAGAAATATATCCATGTATTCCTTGAGAAGTCATCAATGAATGAAACATAGTACACAGACTTTCCCAGTGATGGAACTGACACAGGCCCAAACACATCACTGTGCACAAGTTCTAATATCTTGTTTGCCCTCTTAGCACCAGAAGGAAAACTCACCCGATTCTGCTTCCCATATACACAATGTTCATAGAAATCAAAATCCAGAGAGCAATTAGACATACCTTCTACCATACCATTTCTATGTAGTATCCGAAGGCCCTTCTCTCCAATATGTCCAAGCCTTTGATGCCATAGCATGGTCTTTTCTCCAAAGATAGCTAGGCTTTCCGCTCCACTTTCAGGAACCATAGAACTGTTACACCCATCAATAACAGTGCTACCTTGTAGCTTGTACAGAGTTCCAGTCCGAACTCCCCGCATTAATACCAGTGCTTCCCGAACCATCTTGCAGGCATCTTTCTCGAACACTGTTTTTACACCTGCATCATCCATCTTGCTTACAGAAATCAAATTTCTGGCCAATGCAGGAATATGCAGAACACCAGGAAGTGTTCTAATCCTTCCACCTTGCAGCTTCAGCTTGACCTTTCCACGTCCGACGATTCTGGCCTTCCTATCATCCCCTAGAAAGACATCACCACCATCATATTTCTCATACTCGCAGAACCACTCCCTATGGGGAGTGAAGTGAAAGGATGCACCTGAGTCAATCAACCATGACTCATGATCTACATGTGTATTTCAAGAAGAAGCCAAATACACATCCCCACCTTCATCTGAGGTGGTTTTTGCCTCTGCAGAAGGAGCATCATCAGATCCCTTTCCTTTCTCAGGAGCTTTAGATCTGCAGTCCTTTTTGTAGTGTCCTTCCTTTCCACATTTCCAGCACACCTTTACAAACTTTCCAGGAGATTTAGATCTCCCTCTAGATTTGGATCTCCCACTCGAAACCTTATTCTTGTTTCTATTCTGGGACCTTCCTCGTACATATAAGGCATCTCCATTCTGACCCTCCATATTTCTCCGTCTCATTTCCTCCGACAGCAAGGCTGAGACAATGTCATCAAAATTCAAGGTAGTTGTATTGCTACCTATTGCAATAACCAGACTGTCCCACGAGTCTGGTAGAGAACACAACAAACTTATGCACTTATCTTCATCTGAGATTTTAATATCAACAGATGACAGCTGACTTACCACAGTATTGAAGGCGTTCAGATGCTCTGTCACCGAGTCTCCATCCTTCATCCTCAGGTTATACAGCTTTTTCCGCAGGAACAACTTATTCACCAGAGACTTATATTGGTACAAAGTCCCAAGTTTTTCCCACAAATTCTTCGTCGTAGCTTCCCCAGATACATTCAACAATACTGAATCTGACACACACAACCGTATTGTGCTCTTAGCCTTCCGATCCAGTTTCTTCCAGTCTTCATCTGACATTGCCGTTGGTTTAGTACCTGGATCTACCACGATCCATTGATCTTTATCCACCAGCAGATCCTCCATCTTGAGCTTCCATAACTCAAAGCTCTAACCATTAAATTTCTCGATCTCTATCTTCCCGCCGCTTGCCATCTTCTTTCACCGCAAGAATCGATCCCACAGATCTCCCACTGAACAGGGTCTACCTCAGGCCCGAAAAAAAACCCTCAATAGCAAAGGTGTCCCCTTGAAGCCGAAACAGCTCTGATACCAAATGTAGGTTTTAACCCTGAACAGAAATTATCTACACACGAATCTTATAACAGAAAATAAACAATAGCGAGAGCATAAAACATAAAACAAATAAAAACAAAGATTTTCCCCTGGATCCCAAATTGGGACAACCAGCTTGATTTTTCATTATATTCCTAGTATTGTTACGACACATATATATACATGCTGAAGCATACATAAACCCCAGTCCATTAACCCTGGATTAGAACATAACCGTAGTTCCCTTGACCGGATCTACAAAATACCAAGGGTCAAAAACCATCGTACCCCAAAACCATGTGCAAACTCATGCACAAAACATGGGTGGGTCTGCATATGAGTGGGACCGCATGGGGCTAGTCATGGAAAGAATATAACACATACCCAACAACTCTGAAGACTAGGAAGACCCAACAATTTTCCTCTAAAAGAGAGGAAATTGATTCATTTGACCTCTAGAGGATTTATCTGATGTATCTACCATAGATAAAAATAAAAACATGAAATTTACATTTATCTTGACCTATTACATCAGCAATTTCTCATTTACCAAGATATAAAGTCTAAAATTCAAAATTTGTTGAAGATGGTGAAAATACAATTTTCCTGGCAAAAGCACAACGCCATGATAGGAAAAATAGCCTCTTTTGAAAGCAACTTTTGGAGGCCTTCCCAATGTCAAAATCAGCTCCATGATAGCTCATTGGAAAGATCTCTAAGTCTAGTTTCCAAATATGCCTCAATTTTTCAAAATTGTGCCCATTTTCCTTGTCAAAAAAATAAATCCCCAATATTGGTAAAAGCATAGCGCCAAGGTCAAAAAGGAGGCAAAAACATGAAAATTTGGTGGTTTTTTTCACTTTTGATGGACCAGTTCTCCTCCAAATTTTAAGAAACTTGTTGGGGTTGATTTCTTCATCATTCTGAACATGATGGTGGTGGCCATTTTTCCATTGGAGGCTCCAATGGCAGATTTTTTGTGTGCCAAAATTTCTCAAAAAACAAAAAATGCACCAAAGTGCCAAATGTGCCAAAAACTTGCCAAAATTGTTAGGTTACTTAATGATAAAGGGATTGAGGCATGAAGAGGCACCTCAGAAAGTACATCTAACCTCTCCTTCTCCTTTTGCTCGGTCAAGGCTTGAATTTTTACATGGGATCGTTTGAGCTTGGCACTTGCAATTTTGTTTCTCGTGGTGTAGTGCTTCGCCATTTTCCTCTGAATATCATTGTCCCTTTTGGCATTTTCTAGCAAACTCTCTAGATGCAAATTGTCTCTATCAATCCATGACTCTCTATATCTGCTAATCTCTAGGGCAAGCAGCTCACTTGGAGTGAACTTCTCTACCAACTCATATTCTCTCTGTCTCTCACGAGCTAGAGCTCTCTTTAACCCTATTGTCTTTGGTCTCTATCTTGGAGGCTGATCCTCCTCATCATCAATATCACCAAATCTGTCCAAGGTCTCCTCCAAAAATTCTTAATTCATTTGTGCCTCTTTATTTTCTTTGATAGTCTTTACCTCACTGATAATTTGCTTGGTCTTCAGCTGTTGATTTTCTTGATCAAGAAAATCAATCACATACTATGCTTTGTCAAGATTAGTTTGAAGTTCACTAATATTTTCCTCTTAGCTTCTGATTACTACACTGGTGATTATATCCTCATCCTTCTCATCAAGGTAAATCAACTGAAACTCCTGCTATGTTTCATGTTTATCCTCCTGCTCCTCAATGATTGGCTCTTTATCCTTTTCCTTGCCCTTTTCCACCTGTTTTGTTGATGAAGAAGGCATGAACCCTTTCACTCCAGGTGAAGAAAACACATGCTTTTGGCCTCTCTTATAGGTCTTGGGAAATGGCTAAAAATCAGTCACATTAGCCCAAGTTACCTCAATGTCCTTCTCACTGTTTGATGCCTCAGTATCATGATGTGATGATGGTGAAAGGTTATGAAAAGGTAAAGAATTAGGATCAAAATGAGGTGAATGCATATGACTAGGTGATGATGTATGAGCAACAGGCTGAGATGGAGAAGTGGATATGGGAGGATGAGATGATGAAGGGATACTCTACTCATGCTGTGTATAAATTTGAATAATTTGTTGATTCATTCACCGAGATTATCCTGATTATACACTATTTAAGCTTCATGCATAATACATAACCTCTTCTACAATTTATCATCAATATGTGGAAATAGAAAGCAGTCGCATGCGCTCATTAAAACACAATCAAGCACACATATCAACACAGGATGTAATGGGGAAAGAAATAGCTGAAAACCCCCAACTATCTGTATATTATAATGATGGAGAACATGTAACAATACATAGCACAATACTCCTCACAAGTACTCAGTACTATCTCCAAAAGCTACACACAAACTATATGAGATTTGAACAAGTCAGGGGTTCAAATCTCCTCCACAAGTCTGCCTGCCTCTACTGCGCAATCCAAGTGAGTAATGAGTGAGATCCAAGTTCGAATCCCACTAGCTCCAACTGCGCAATCCTCATTGGAAATCTCCATCAAAGTGTGTGCAAATCTCATGCACAATCAATGGTCACAACTGATAGTCAATCACACCCTTTCACCCACCTCTAACACTGGTCTCCACTGAACTGTCCATGCATTGCAGTTAACTGATGTGTTCATTAGTTGATTTATGAGTTAATAATTAGTGAATTAATTAATAATTAATTCACACCACTCATCACTAGTGTATTTTTCAGTTAGACTAAATACAACTAGTTCAACTAAGTTAAACCGAACACAACTCCACCAACTGCCTCATCAACTCCACCAAACTCTGCCACATGAGTTCTAACTGAAGTCAACCATGCAATAGCTCAACTAACCCCTAGGAATAGCGTAATTCCTTCTGTCAGCTGCATGTGCCACATCCAAGCATCAAACTGAAGTGCTCCAAGAGGACAAGATAATGTTTACAGTCTAAATATTATTAAGGGTTAATAATATTTGACTGTTCTATTTTTAGCCCAGCAGTCCAAAAATAGAAACCGCCCAATGTCTAAAAATAGAGGTCCATCTATTTTTACCAACTCGACCAATCATCCATAAATAGCATCCTGCAACTCATAGACCATGATCCATATGTCTAAAAATAGACATAGTCTAAAATAGACTTTGCGCCAAAAATAGCCTGCGGGCCCACTTAGTGAAGGCGACTTCATTTCACTAAGCTCCATCATCTTGTTGCATTTTCAACACTCTCTCTCAACAAGATATGGATTATCTGCAACCCCTATCCTGCCTCTGTGGAATTCGAACTTGCTCCTGGTGAGCGCCTTCGTCAAGATGTCAGCATCCTGATCCTCCGTGAGAATATATGAAAGTAACATGATTCTCCGCTGAACACAATCTCTGATATGATGGTACCTGATGTCGATGTGTTTGGATCTATCATGAAATACTCGATTAGCCGAGAGTTTAATGCAACTCTGGTTATCACAATAAATCACAGTAGGCTCCAAGTGTGACCCGAACAACCCGACCAAGATCTTCCTCATCCATATAGCCTCGCATGCAGCCAAGCTTGCTGCCATGTATCAAACATGCCGAAATGAAAATACGATTTACTTCCCGTCGTATCAAGAACCGTTCGACCCGATATCGAATATCCTTCGTATGTGCTTCGTCTGCCTCGCCCACTGCATCCGTGAAGCCAAGGCTTCACCTCATCCTCCGTCTCGTACCCACAAGCCATATCCCGATGTGCCTCTAAGATAAATCGCAATACATGCTTTCCAATTTAAGAGCTTGGTAGGCTTAACCATAGCTTGCGAAATCAGGTTAACAGATAGCATATATCGAATGTAGACATCAGATACATAAGCTGTAATTCCACCAACTGTCGATAAACAGTGGCATCCAATACCTCCGCTGAAGTAGCATCCTCCTTCCTCCAACCTCCAGGAGGAGGAGTATCAACAAGCTTGCAGCCATGCATGTTGAACTTCTCCAGTATCTCCCGGGCATACTTACCCTGAGAAACAAATAGTCCTCCACTGCGCTGCCAGATTTCCAATCCCAGGAAATAATGAAGGAGGCTCAAGTCCTTCATCTCAAACTCTCTAGCAAGATCCTCCTTGCATGAAAGTATCAACAGCTCATCACCCGTCAAAATCAGATCATCTACATACAGTACAATGATCAGCAACTTCCCCTCCACCACAGTCTGGTACAGTTTAGGATCCGTCTCACTCTTGGAGAATCCAAGTCCGGTGAAATAAATATCTATCCATGTGTACCAATCAAGAGGTGCTTGCTTCAACCCGTACAGTGCTCTCTTGAGTCTGCACACATGCGACTCACTGCTGAAGATCTCGAAACCTTCGGGTTGCTCTATGTACACCTCCTTTTCAATGACTCCGTTGAGGAACGCAGTCTTCACATCCATCTAATGGATGTGCCACCCCATCTGCGCTGAGAGAGCTAGGATCATCTGTATGGAAGAGTACCTTGCGACAGGTGCAAAATTCTCCTCATAATCGATCCCCTCTATCTGTGAGAAGCCTCGGGAAACAAACCTTGCCTTGTACTTCTCCACACTCCCGTCAGCCGCCTACTTCACTTTGTAGATCCATCGTGAACCCACCACTGATTTCCCTTCCGGTCTTGGGACAATCTCCCATGCACTGTTTCTGAAAATCGAATCATACTCTTCCACCATGGCATCTACCCATGCGGGGTCCTCCACAGCTTCCTCGAAAGAGGATGGCTCCGTCACGACACATTTTCTCACAAGAGCCATGTATCCAGTGTACCGATCCGGTGACTGTCTCTGTCTGCGCTATGCTGTAGGTGGTCCTACAATCTTCTCTGCATCTTGAGCCAGTCGCTCAGCTTTTGTAGTGCGCTTGTGCCCTCTGATGGTTGGCGCTGCATGATTGGTCTCTTCCACTCCATGATCTTCCTCTTGTGGCTGATCCACATACGGAAGCTCATCCTTAGGAACTAGTAGCTCCTCATCTGCATGCAAGTGTGGCTCCCTCTCAAGTGAACACTTCATGGCTTTCTCCTCCTGAAATTTGATATCCCGTCGCACAACGGTCTTGCGACTGTCTGGAAAATACACACGATAGTTGTGGGGTGTATCAGTGTACCCCACAAATATCCCAACCTCTGCGATCGGATCCAGCTTCTTCCTGGCATCCTTCGTCACATGCAAGGAGACAGGTGAACCAAAAATCCTCAAATGGGAAATATCAGGTCTCTTACCAGAAAACGCCTCCTCCGGTGTACTCATGCCAAGTATCTTGTGAGGAAAACGGTTCTGCACATATACTGCAGTATTGCATGCCTCCACCCACAAGTGAAGGGGTAGGCCCTGATCATGCAACATCGCTCTTGCAGCACCCACGATCGTTTTGTTCTTCCGCTCAGCAACCCCATTCTGTTGTGGGTTATGAGGTGCAATGAGCTCTCTCTGAATCCCTTCTGCGCTGCAAAAG
Source organism: Pinus albicaulis (assembly GCA_034641835.2). Classification (NCBI taxonomy): domain Eukaryota; kingdom Viridiplantae; phylum Streptophyta; class Pinopsida; order Pinales; family Pinaceae; genus Pinus; species Pinus albicaulis. Next base: position 226,469,708 of record CM076572.1, on the reverse strand, counting down.
TCCTTGAATTCAGCAGAGATGAATTCACCACCATTGTCGCTCCTAAGAGCCTTCACATGCTTCCCCAATTCCTTCTCAACCAGCGCCTTGAATTCACAGAACTTTGAATATGTCTCGCTCTTCTTCTGCATGAAGAAGATCCAGCACTTCCAAGAGAAATCATCAACAAAGATCACATAGTACTTGTGCTTTGCTGTCGAAGCTACAGAGAAAGGACCACACACATCTGTGTGAACTCTCTCAAGGATCGTCGTGGCGCGACTATCCTTCTCGTGAAAGGTGGCTTTCACATACTTCCCCAAGGTACACCCCTTGCACTGATCTGACTTCGCAAGAGTGCCCTTAGGAAGCCCAGTAGAAATCTGCTGCAGGATCTTCAAAGCTCCATGGTGAAGGTGGCCCAATTCTTATGGCTGGCCACTGTGTCATTTTCCCGGCTCACCACTCGTCTCCGCCTTTGTATGCTATTGTCAAGCAGCCCATCTACTTGCAACCGATAAAGGTTCTTGACTCGAACCCCTATCTTTTCTGCTTCTCAGCTTGTTCATCAAGCAAGCAGAAATATTTTCCTCAATTAAACAAACATCATATCCCTTGTCTTCTAATATCGCCACAGAGATAAGATTCTTCTTCAATCCTGGAACATGCATCACTTCCTTCAATACGAAGGGTTTACCAGACTCCCTCTCAAAGGAAATGGTACCGATATTGGTCGCACTGTATCTACCATCATCGCCCATCTCGATGTGCACTCCAAGATCTTTCTCATCCAGATCAGAGAACAAATCTCGATCTCCTTTCATGTGAAAAGATGCACCATTGTCCAAGAACCATACCGATCCCATCACACTTGATACCAAGCATGCGATCAACAAAAAATCTAGCTCAAACTGCGAGGCTAAGGCCTCTCCCACTGCAAATCCAGCAGCATGCTTATTTTTCTTCTTCTGCGGACAATTTGTGGCATAATGTCTGTGCTGGTGACAATGAAAGCACTTCACCTTGGACATGTCCTGCTTCTTTCCTTTCGCACCGGAATGAGAAGATTTCTTGCTCTTCCCCTTCTTTACTTTGGCAGCCAAAGTGCAATTTTCTTCATCAGATGCCTTTGATGAAGATCCGTCCCTGGTATTCCGCCTTATCTCCTCTTGCACAAGATCCAACCAAAGTCGCTCCCATCTTGGCAATTTCTCCCGACCATTGACAGAATCCTGATAGGCATGCCAACTCTTCGGAAGACCAAGGAGAGCCAAGCTCACCAATTCCTCATCATCTACAGTCACCCCCACACTTCCCAGCTCATCCCTGCATTGGATGAACTTCGTGAGGTACTTCGGCATACTGTCGCCTTTCTCCATCTTTATGTGTCTGAGTTTATCCTTGAGCGCCAACTTCCTCTGGTCGCTCTTGCTCTGGAATAAATCTGTCAACGCTTTCCACATCAAGTATGGAGAAGCTTTTCCATGCATGTGGGATACAATGTGATCCTTCACGCCCTCCAACAGAATTCTTCGACATTTCGCCATTTTCTTTTTCCAAGCCTCAACTTGAGCAGCATCAGTAGGCTTTGGGATCTCAGCTTCTGTGAACTCCTTCAGCCCATTATCATCTAATACCGCCTCCATCCGGTCCTTCCATGCAACATAATTCGAACTACCCTCAAGGGAATATTCCAGTCGCAATCTGTTGAAAGACATTTCAACTTTGGCACCAAGAAAACTGTTGCAAATTCGAATTCCAAATTCTGCTGCAAATTCGAATTCCAAGCTCAAAACTCAGCTGCTTCTGGATCTGTGAGAACAAATTATTTCTAGCACAGAGATCGAATTTAAGGGAATTTACTGGATATATCACCTTTCAAAGAAAGGATGGATCCAGAGGCTACCTGGCCCATTACAGACTCTGTCTACCAAAAATAATTGTAATCACTGTAATAGATCCGATGATCAATTCTGCTCTGATACCATGTAGAAATTTGAATAATTTGCTGAGTTATTCACCGAGATTATCCTGATTATACACTATTTAAGCTTCATGCATAATACATAACCTCTTCTACAATTGATCATCAATATGCGGAAATAGAAAGCAGTCGCATGCGCTCATTAAAACACAATCAAGCACACATATCAACACAGGATGTAATGGGGAAAGAAATAGCTGAAAACCCCCAACTATCTGTATATTATAATGATGGAGAGCATGTAACAATACATAGCACAATACTCCTCACAAGTACTCAGTACTATCTCCAAAAGCTACACACAAACTATATGATATTTGAACAAGTCAGGGGTTCAAATCTCCTCCACAAGTCTGCCTGCCTCTACTGCGCAATCCAAGTGAGTAATGAATGAGATCCAAGTTCGAATCCCACTAGCTCCAACTGCGCAATCCTCATTGGCAATCTCCATCAAAGTGTGTGCAAATCTCATGCACAATCAATGGTCACAACTGATAGTCAATCACACCCTTTCACCCACCTCTAACACTGGTCTCCATTGAACTGTCCATGCATTGCAATTAACTGATGTGTTCTCTAGTTGATTTATGAGTTAATAATTAGTGAATTAATTAATAATTAATTCACACCACTCATCACTAGTGTATTTTTCAGTTAGACTAAATACAACTAGTTCAACTAAGTTAAACAGAACACAACTCCACCAACTGTCTCATCAACTCCACCAAACTCTGCCACATGAGTTCTAACTCAAGTCAACCATGCAATAGCTCAACTAACCCTTAGGAAAAGCGTATTTCCTTCTGTCAGCTGCATGTGCCACATCCAAGCATCAAACTGAAGTGCTCCAAGAGGATAAGATAATGTTTATAGTCTAAATATTATTAAGGGTTAATAATATTTGACTATTCTATTTTTAGCCCGGCAGTCTAAAAATAGAAACCGCCTAATGTCTAAAAATAGAGGTCCATCTATTTTTACCAACTCGACCAATCATCCATAAATAGCATCCTGCAACTCATAGACCATGATCCCTATGTCTAAAAATAGACATAGTCTAAAAATAGACTTTGCACCAAAAATAGCCTGCGGGCCCACTTAGTGAAGGCAACTTCATTTCACTAAGCTCCATCATCTTGTTGCATTTTCAACATGTTGACTAGGTGCGGTAGTGAATATTTTATTTGCAATGAATGTGTCCCATGAAATGTTCTTTTTCTCAAGTTGATGCATGACTATCATCTTAATGAGGGAATGGTGAAAAATAATCTGCGTTTGATGACTATAATCCCTCCTTTGTACAATGTATGTCATCTTTTCAATGATGTGGGAGATATAGTAGGGTATGTGAAGCATTCTGACTCTAGTAAAGTGCATGAGGAGTCAGATATGGTATGAATAGAGTCGAGAAAACCTTCCCTCACAAGTGAAGTACTTCATGACTATTTTCATCATAGGGACATACCGGTCAAGATGAGAGAAAGGGAAAATGGTTTTCTTTTCATACTTATATCTAGGTTTTAGATATGGTTCATAATAGCTCAGATCAAGGTTTCCCTTTTTAAACCATTTCTCTCCCACATTAGGGATCCTTGTAGCAGCTAAAATGACATTAGTGGACATGGTAAAAGTGACCCCATGAAGAGTGACCTGCCTATCATGAATATTTTTTATGAAAAACCTTGTCAACATAGGATGATACTGAATCTGTTGCACTTTCTCACAAAACTCAAAACAACCAACATGTTTAAAACAAGACTGTGAGAGGAGAAGCCATGATTTCCTTTGTGGTTATTGGTTCATATATGTTGATTTTCCCTCCTTTGTGATCACTTCTCTTTGGTGTTTGTTATTCACTGACACCTATGTCCTCCTCTTCAGACATTTTGAACTTGAAGGCTTTGGAAACCTTAGGGTCGCTGGAATGAGATGAGGGGAATGAGAGATGAGATTGCTAGCTTAGGAAAATGGAGGGAATGGGTGTAAGTGAAAACCTAGGTCTATGAAAACCCTATGATTTAACAATATGTATGACTAATATGTATTTTAGGGACATGAACAGGGATATGGTGCATGAAAATGAGAGGGAGATGAAAATTAGGGTTTCATAGGCTACAAACACTTAAAATATTTAATGGAACACAAAATATATTAGAAGAGAGGTGATTTAAGTTTCACTTGTTGATTTAAAGCTCCTTGGAGAAGTTTGTGAGGAGATTTGAGCTTGATTGAGGTGGCGAAACTCTTCAAAACCTACACTATGCAAACGCGCAGCGCCCTGGACAAAAGCGCAGTGCCAAGACAAAATCGTAGCGCCACTCTGTAGAAGCACAACGCCAATGTATTTTTGTTTGGTGTTTTCGGGCAAAAGCGCAGGGCCAAGACAAAAGCACAGCGCCAAGGTGCAAATGCGCAGCGCCTTGAAATTTTGACCCAAACTGCTCAGAAAACTCGAAATTTCTCCTTTGCTGGAAACTCTTGATGGATGAATGGTAACAATGACTTACTTTGAGGTGTTTTGATAGGCTTTATAGCCAAGTGGATTTGAATTTTTAATTTGAATCACCCACTTTTCTAATGTTCACTTTTCCTCTTTGGCACTGATACTCTCTTTTTTCTTACTTTTTGGCATTACAGGTTGATCTAACATGGAGTTTGGATTTATTTGCTCACTTAGGCCAGATGATTGAATTTGACAGCTTGGGATTCAATTTGTTACATATTAAAACATAAAATTACATTTGGAAAAATATAAATAAATTACATATTGAATTTTATATCAAAATGACATTTTGATATAAAAATCATTAAACTGAAAAAATACAACTTTGAACGTATGATAATTACATCATGATTATCTTATTTAGTCCCTCTCATATATGTTTCGACCTCATTTGAAATGAAGGAGTGACCTTGAGAAATGTGAAAAACCTAATGACCTAATGGGACTGTTTTTGACCTGACTTTTGAATGAGATTTTGACTTTAAAGACTTCCAAGTGAAAAATAATTTCCATAGGTGTTATTATGCTTCAAGGAGATGTGAGAATGAGTCAGTGAATATGAATATCAGAGGGAAAATGAAGTTTATTGACAAGGAAAACCACCAGTGGAACAATTTTATATCATGACCTAATGGAATGATGGAAAAAAATTTCAAAATGGGACACCTAAGATGCACATGCAAAATGTGCTTTGATCCCTGGTGGAAGTATGCAAATACTGACACTAACAGAGAAGAGGGTTCAACTGAAGACATGGAGATGTGGTCTTGACTGGCTTGGCAACGGGATTGGCTGGGAGTTCTGGTGGATTGGTGGTGAGCCTGGTGAACAGTGGTTTGTTGTAGGGTAGGTTGTTGATCATGAACTTCTTTTGACTTTCCATGGATGGCTGGGAAAGCTCTAGGGTTTCTTTGGCATGGATCAAGTCAGGTTGATATATATGGCTTCATATGATGGTGATCAGGTGCTCAGAATTATGCTCAAAAATGAAAGTTTCCATAATGGTGTTGAACCTAAATGACCGCGTAGATATCTTCATTCTGAATCCGGCGCAACTCGTTTCGTGGAAAACCGACACCGTATGCTCCCGGAAATGCATTCTATCAACTTTGTTAAACAAGCAAATTTAAAAAAAAAAATGCAGGATAGCCCAGTCAGTAGTCTGTACATCTAACTAGGCATGCCTACATGGCAGGGTGACTATGCAAGTTTACTTGGTCAATATTTTTCCTCCCGTGTATGGTATTGTGCTAAGTGGCACGTTTGTATTGGGTCAAAGTGACGTGTTTTGGTTGGGTGTTGGAAGGCAAATCACAGGTTGCCATGTGGCCCAGCCATGGGGCCACCACATGGCAGCCCGAGGGCCACCAAAATTTATGTTGAAGTCTGATCAGAGCGGGTGGGGGTCGAACTCGCAACCTCCAAGTACCGAGCACCAAGTCTTACCAACGCGCTATCACATGAAGTTCTTACTTTACTATGGAACTCGCATAGTTTTATTTTCATATAAAATGTGCATTGGGGGTGGGGGTCGAGGTATAGTCCCAGCCCTGGTCACCACCTTGAGGCAAGAACATGGGCAAGAGGCTAGTCATGTTCCCCACCATTAACTGTAACCGTAATCGAAAACAGTGTCAACACCATGTGACCTATGCGAGACCTCTTATGGAGTCCACGAAGTTAACTGCCGTCAGGTCACCACCAGCTAACATTTATGCTTAATGTTGTCATGTGAGCACCATGCCTACGATTAGCCAAACTGTGCGACAGAGTTCTTACACATTCATATATATATATAATATATATATATATATATATATATATATATATATATATATATATATATATATATATATATATATATATATATATATATTTTAAACCATGTGCATTATGGTTAATTAATCGGATTTAAGGAATCATTAGGCATTTAAGTTATTCGATAATTTCACCTGGTTTTCAGGACATTTGGTGCTTGGTTAGTAGAAACCAAGACGAATTTGTAGGTTGGTACTGGATTTTTAGGGTTTTGAAATGAATAGTGGAGGAACTGGGGAAGTCATCACTTGACCATTTTTTTACCAAATTCGATGCAGAAAATGCATAAAGAGGCTAGACATGAATTTTTGGGCATTTTGGAGCTGATGGAACAGGTTTCAGAGATGTTTGAGCATTGTAAACACATGTAATCACACTTTTGAGCATAATAAAAGAGGGACAAAGCATTGGAAGCTGGACCAAGCAGATGTAGCCCAGGCAGGGTGAAATCCTTCATCATGTGTTGTTGTGTTACTGTTATGGTGATGTTCATGTCTATTAGATGTTGTTCTTCAGTGTTTTATTGATGTTAATTTTCTCAATAAATTCACAATAAAACTCATGGTTAAATTTTAATCTACCTCATAATCCTCAAGCACTTTGTTTATAATCTAAATTGGATCTTAGAACAACAAACACTAATATTTCCATTCAGATCAAGTTGGTATCAGAGCACTAGGCTTAATTGTGCAAGGAGGATTTAATTGTTTTTCAAGTGTTTAAATGATTACAAGATTGAAGCTCAAGAGAGGAGAAGGAAAGCTTGTGGGTGTAGGTTCTCTAGTTGGAGTAAGGAGAAGGAGGGCTCAGTTGCCACCATCTCCACCAAAATATTCACCTCCAGTAGTAATTATAATCTTCAGTAAGAATGTCTCATGAAGGATGAAATGATAACATGTCAGAGGATGAGAAGGAATTTAGGAAGGCCTTCTTTGACATGACAGATATTTTGAAAGTCCTCTATCAAGAGAGGAACACAAGGCTACAGGGTGAAAGCTCCAGGCCTCCAAGAGGAGAGGGTGCTCCAGGCCTCCAAGAGGAGAGGGTACTCCAGGAGGAGGAGATAATGTAAATGGTGATAAGCCACCATCTACTCCACCATCATCCTCACCACCATATTCATCCTCTTCCACTTCTACAACCCTTACTCATACTCATCAACATACCTCAAAAGGAATTGGTAAACAGCCCTTGTTAAGACTTGCTATTAAATTTGAGCTGCTTATGTATAATGGTGAAGTGAATGCAGAGAATCTTGAAAATTGGGTTCGTCAGTTCGAGGTATGTTTCAGGATTAAAAACCTTCAAGATGATTATACAAAGATTCAGCTAGCTTCCTTGAGATTGGAGGGTGCACCATTAGTATGGTGAGAAGCCAAGACACAATAAGAGATGAAAAAACATGGTAAGATTTAAATATCTTGGTCTGATTTTATTGCTGCAATTAAAAGGAAATTTTACCCTTTAGCTTATATACAAAAAGATATTATGGACTGGAATAATTTTAGACAACTAAAGGGACAAAATGTGCAATACTATACTCAAGAATTTAGGAGAAGAGCACTAATTTTGGGCATATATTTGACATCCCAAGACACTTTGTTAAATTTTATTGGGGGTTTGCATAGTTATCTTAGACATACTATTCTCATGTTCAATCCCACAAACTTAGATGAGGTTTATGTTCAAACCACACATCTAGAAGCAAGAGGGAAACATAGTGCATATGAGAAAGGTGATAGTTCCCTTGAGTATGAAGGTAAAGAAAAGGGTAAGTTTAATGGGAAAGGAAAGAAAAATGGCTCCATTAAGTTAGAAAAAGAGAAAATCACATGTAAACATTTTTTTAAATGGCCATGATGAAGACCATTGCTGGTAACTCCATCCAGAGTTGAATCCCAACAAAACTAAAACCAAAGAGAAGGAGAAAACAATTGCAATCATTGAACATGACTTAGGTTCAGATTCAGGAGATGAAACAAAGATTACAGCAATGGGTTTGAAAGGTAAGAACATAGCAAGCACTATTTATTCAAGTTTTTCTAATGTAACTCAAGATGGTGATACAATAACTGAACTCTTTCATATTAGAGTTGTTTCAAGGCATACAAAAATACACAGACTATTTGATAGTGGTTCTCAAGCCAAATAGATTTATGAAGACTTAATTAAGGGGTTAACTATAGAAACTTTTATACATCCAATACCCTATCCTTTAGGCTAGATGTGCAAGAATGCAAACTTGCACGTAACAAGGAAGTGCATCATAAGGCTTGCAATCAATTCAAACTTTCTTGACAAAGTTGAACTTGATGTAGTTCCGCTTGAGATTTCAGGTATCATTTTGGGATGTCCTTATCTTTATGATAGGAGGGCAGTAATTCATTTCCAAAATAATAAGTACCACTTTTTCAAGAATGGAATTGAGTACATAGTTAGAGTGCATAAGAAGAAAATGATTTTTTCTCTTATACATGCAGGATACATGAAGAAAATAGTGAATGCAAGTCAAAATTTGGCTTTGGTAATGTTCAAGCATAGTGATGTTTTGAATGAGACCTTTCAATAAGATGCATCAAATGAACAAGATGATTTCATTGAAGTTTCTAATGTATGTAATAAGATATTTCAGGGCTCTAACATGTCGCCTTTGAAAAGAGGTAAACAATATGTGAAAGATTTGCAGCAGTCCATATCATTGATGAACAGTGATGGGAACAAGATGTCGATGATGAATGGTGTGAAAATCAAAGAAAAATCTCCAAACCAAGATGAAAAAGAAGGCATAGGTTCCACAAGTAATTATTTTGAGTTTCAAAATGGCACATGGCAATGGATAAAATGCTTGGTTAAAGATCGAAGCAAGTACAAGGCAAGACAAGCTAAAAATCACCATGTCAACAGTGTTCGAGGTCAGAAAGTTTTCAAGTTATTTAAGTTTCCTTTGATTGGCAACTGAGGTGGGAACAAGTTTATTTCTCCAAGGACAGTTTTATGTTTGGAAAATTCTGGGAAATTGCAGTGGGATGGTATCTACAACAACAAGAAAGGGTCTTCAGAATCAAGGAAAAATATCAGTTTTCATGAAAAGCTCAAGTTGTTGAATTCAGGCAAATTCCAGTGGATTGAGACTGGAAGGGTGAGGGAATTGTACTCTCATCCACATGTTTAGTAATGAAAGAGATTTTGGGGTCCAAAATATTCCAGTGGGACGCAGTGATCAGGTTCTAAAAAATGAAAGTTTTTAGAATGGTGTGGAACCTGAATGACCGAGTAGATCTCGTCGTTCTAAATCTAATGCAACTCGTTTCGTGGAAAACCGACATAGTATGCTCCCAGAAACATGTTTTTTCCACTTTGTCAAAAAAGAAAATTAAAAATATAAATATATGACAGCCTAGTCAGCAGTCCGTATAGCTAACTGGGCATGCCTACGTGGCAGGGTCTCTGTGCAGGTTGACTTGGTCAATGGTTTTCCTCCAGGGCATGGTATTGTGCCAAGTGGCATGCTTGTATTGGGTCAAAATGGCGCGTTTTGGTTGGGTATTGGAAGGATAATCATAGGCTACCATGTGGTCCAACCAGGGGCCATGATGTGGTAGCCCGAGGGCCACCAAAATTTATGTTGAATTTCGAGCAGAGCAAGCGGGGGTCAAACCCACGACCTCCAAGTACCGAGCACCAAGTCTTAGCAAGACTTCTTCACATGTAGTACTTACTATACTATGGAATCCGCATAGTTTTATTGTCATATAAAATGTGCATTGGGGGTGGCGGTCGGGGTCTAGCCCCAGCCCAAGTCATTGCATGTGGGTGGGACCATGGGTGGGAGGCTAGCCCTGCACCCCCCCCCCCCCCATTAACCGTAATCGTAACCACAAACACTACCGACACCATGTGACCTATGCGAGACCGCTCGCGAATTCTATGGATTTAACCGTCGTCAGGTCACTAACAGCTAATAGTAACACTTAATGTCGCCATGAACCCCATGTTGACGGTTAGCCAAACCGTGCGGCGGATTTTCTTATATATAAAAAAAATTGTTAAACCATATGCATTATGGTAAATTAATCAGATTTGAGGCATCATTAGGCATTTAAGTGCTCCAACAATTTCGTCTAGTTTTCGAGAAATTTGGTGCTCGGTTAGCATAATTCTAGGCAGATTTGTAGGTTTGGTGCCAGTTTTTTATGGTTTTGTAGAATGAATAGTGGAATAACTAGGAAACTCATAAATTGATCATTTTTTTACCAAATTAGATGCAGAAAGAGGCTAGACAGATATTCTGGAGCTGATGGAACGGGTTTCAGGGATTTTTGAGCATTGTAAACACATGTAATCACACTTTTGAGCATAATTGAAGAGGTCCAAGCCATTAGAAGTTGGACCAAGGAGAAGTAGCCCAGGCAGGGTTAACTCATTCATAATGTGTTTTTGTGTTAATGTTTATGGTGATGTTCATGTTTGTTAGATGTTGATGTTTAGTGTTTTATTTATGTTAATTTTCTCAATAAATTCACATAAAAACTCATGGTTAACTTATAGTTTACCTCATAATCCTCAAGAACTTTGTTTATATTTTGAATTGGATCTTAGCACAGTAAACACTAACATTCAAATTCAGATCAGATGGAATGCTATTTAGCAGGCTAGAGTCTTCATTGAATCGTGATGTTGCATATTTGATATTGGTGGGAATTGCACGAGTGGTATTTTATATAGGAGGATGAGTGCTTGCAGAACTGAGCTAGTGGATATCTTGTAGGCTCAGAGGGAGTCTAGCCTCATAGGGAGTAGCCCTATGGGGGTTTTGGATCTTCAGGTTTGAATATGATGAGGCAAAGGCACTACCGAGATTGTTTGATTCAATTATAGGGTATGTTGTAGTAATGGGTGTCATATGGGCTAGTGTCATCATCGAATGATGATGGTTACTTCATAGTCTTGAAACTACCTCCCTTGCTAAGAGGGAGTGTTGATTTTTGCGTAGCTTGGGAGGTACTCCAAGCCCTAGTGTTCAAGGGTTGGAGGTAAAAGCACCACAAGTAGGCTTGCGGGTTTGGAACCCAAGCCTAGGGTTTTCACCCATCGGTATTTGGGCCAAAACCATGGGCACACTTTTACATGTGATGCATGAAGATGATAGAGGATGTCGATATGATTATAACACATCGAAATTCACTAAATTCTGATTTTTCAAAGTGAATTTATGAATTTTTTAAGGTTAATTGTGGGCTTATGAATTATGGTTAAGGTTGTCTTGAGGTGTTATAAGCCTCATGATAGTTTTTCAAGCCCCTTGTTAGAAGTTGGATAAGCCCTCTCTATGGATATATATAGGAGGTGATATGATATTCATTTATCTCATCCATTGTGCAACATACACCACAAGAAGGAGCTCGGATCTCTCCCTTGGACGCAACATGAAGAATAAGGAGGTTGCAATCTATTTAGGGAACCTTTTGGAGGAGGAAGAAGTGAAGATAGGAGGTTGAGGTCTGTTACTAGAAGCCACATCGAAGAAAGAAATAGTTTGTGTGATCAAGGTCCCTTGGATGAGGTTCGAGGTTGTTGTGTGAATGTGGGACTATTGTAAGGGTTTTTTGAGTGTGGAGATACATGTTTAGGGAGGCTGTAGGCCCTAGAGCCACTGCAGGCCTTTTCTTGGCAGAATACGAGGGCCATAAGGCTTATTCCACGGTGCTATGTAGTGAAATAGATAGCATGGGAAGTTGACTTGTTGGATATGGGAATCCGTACCAAAGGATGATTTTTGCAGCATTTTTATGAGGGTTCTTAGGACTTTGTTTGGTGCCCTAACTAGAGCCTGAGTTGCAACAGTCAAGAATACCCTTAAAACAGTGATTTACAATAGTGTGTGGTGTTTCGTTGGGCCATTTTTTTACCAGACTTGGATTGGTTGATGAGCAGTTGTAGGAGGCCTTCGGAGCTATTTGGAGGATCCTAAAATGGACTATTGGGAATCCTACCAGGCAACCAAGGTAACAGCAGGTACATTAGTGATGAGAGCTATGTATTAATGATGAGTTTGATGTTAGGGATGTGGTTTTTACACGTATTGGATGATTTTGGCAGCTAGAATAAATGGTTTCTTAGTGGGCAGAAGCTATAGTAGGAAGCACTTGTTCCTAGGCAAGAGGACAGCAACAGAAGGAGTTGTATATGGACTCTTGTATGATGGGTTGATTGTGTCATCGATAAGGACATATTGATGTTCCTATATTTGTGCAATAGCTCCTCTATTGCAGAGCAAAGGGAATTTGATGAGAAGTATGTGTGAAGCCATGTGTAAGGGTCTACTAGGTGTGGGGATGCCCTAATTAGGTGCAGATGCTACAGCATGGACTTGGTCACTAGTGGACTATTTGAGGGCAACGTGAGAGTGAACCAAGTGTGGATGTAGATTGGAAATTTATGATATGTTGGAGGACACTGTGATAGTGTCCAAGCTGGAGCCCGGTGTACAACACCTTGATTGACAAAGGTGGTTGCTAGAGTGGAAATTGTTGGAGCTCAAGCATCTGATCGATGAGGAGTAGTTTGTGGAGCCCAATATTTGCGTGTCGAGAAGTACTTCTACAGAAGATTATGGGCATTTATCCTAGCCCGTGTTCATTTTGGGAGATGGAAATATTGCAGTGATAGGTGGCAACCCTCTGTGCCCTATGTTAGGCTGCATTAGAGAATCATAGGAAGACCACAGTGGGTTGACGTCTTGTAGTAGCGGAGGAGCAGAAGTGTGCAGATTGAGAGTTGTTCACAAGTGGAACTATGAACAACTCGATAGGGGTCTCGATTTGTTGTGTCCCTAACGGACAAAGCGACAACTAGAGAGCAGATTAGATAGTCGAGAATTAGTGGCCAGATGGACTTGGAGCATTAATAATCGAAGGAGTTGTAGATCAGGAGCCGAAGTAATGGTAAGGTATAGGGTATGACCAAGAGGATTTGTGAGAGCATGCTACATCCAGATGGTTAGAGTATCATGTTTTGTGTCTTGTACTAGTGGATGTATGAGGTCCATTATCCCCGGTACATGATACCTATACTATTGTATTATATCTTGTTAATATAACGAAGTTGGGTTGAAAATTATAAAAATTTTCTACATTTTTTGCATATGTGATTTAATGTTGTTTATATTTCGTTTTTCAAATTAGTATCATTGAGATTCTTGGTTTGGTAGCGTCAAATATTTTAAAAGTCTATCCTAGACCCAATGTCGTTGAAAATCAACATGGTATCAAAGGGTATCTGAGCTACTTTGAGGGATAGTGAATCAGATTGTGCACAGCGAAGCAACTTAGAGGGATTTTTGGTTGTAGAGATCATGGAGCATAGGGTTCAACTGAAGACATGGAGATGTGGTATTCACTGGCTTTGCAGCGATATTGGCTGGAAGTTCTGGTGTATTGTTGGTGAGCCTAGTGAACAACAACTTGTTGTAGGGTAGGTTGTTTTTCATGGACTTCCTTTGAATTTTTATGGATGGTTAGGAAATCTCGAGGGTTTCTTTCACATGGACGAGATCAGGTTGATCGATATGGCTTCATGTGATGGACTGCGGGTTGGCAAGCTCGAGTCTTCATCAGATCATGATATTGCATATCCGAGATTGGTAGGATTTTCACGAGTGGTATTTGATCCAAGAGGATAATTTCTTGTAGAACTAATCCATTGGATGTCATGTAGGCTCAGAAGGAGCATCCCTATGGAGGTTTTGGATCTTTAGGTTTGGATGTGATGATGCAGTGATACAACCAATATTGTCAAATTCATCTACAGGGAATTTTGTAGTGATGGGTGTCATATGGGCTAGTGTTGTCATCGGATGATGATGGTTACTTCCTAGTCTTGGACACATATGTACAATGAACATCACTAGCTCCAATAGTGGAGCGTTGGATCCACTCCTTTCTCCACAAAAGAACTATATTTTCTCTCTAATGCTTTGTTGGTGGAGCTAAGGTGAAAATTCCTTTCCCATACAATGAGGAAGTTTATATAACCAAGGGTGATTCTTTGACTACCCTCATGATTGTTTGACTTCCTATGACTTTTCAACTTACATGATTCTTTACATTCCATGTGTGTCCTTTATACTTCCACTTTACAATAAATTTTGAATACAATATACACGATGCACATTAGTGATGTGGCATATGACAGATCATGACATGACATGGGATGACACTGTTGACATGAACTATTTGATGACATGGCAATGTCAAGAAACTGTTACTGCTGAGAGTTGAATGTCTTCATGAAAAAAAATTCTTTCACCTCTGCATGCCTCGGTGATAACGAGTCTTCAATGATCTCAAGTCTTGGATACTAGTCGCAAACTAGTGTCCTTTCGATTTCTCTTGATCAATCATCTTGTAAGTTCAATTGTTAGAGTGACTTTGAGAATTTTTCCCTCCATATAATTCTACATCATATTTCCATGACATAATAGATTACATATTCCTACAATTCACTCATGACGAGATGAAATCAATTTGAAAACCCCTAGCCTAAGATGATGCATTTTGATCCATGAACTGAACCTGGAACAAGTGATAGGTCAGACAAGGAGGCTCAGTGACAGTGTAGTTGCACACTTTAGGCAGGAAAGGGGAAACCTTAAGTCCTTAGACTACACAGTGCGCAATTCATGTTGGGCTTAGGGACAATACTACGCAGTTTCAGGAGCTAGTGGGACAGGCTAAAGGGATGGGAACTGGGAGAGCTTACTGCACAGTTCTGGGGGTCAAGGAAGGTCTATTACACGTCATTTTGTCACCATGACATTTTATAGTTCATATGGGTCTATCACCATCCATATCATGTTCCCTTAAAGGTCAAAAACACTAATGTTCCTTAATCAAGTCTTGGAATTGGAGAAAAGCTCTGTAAACCCTTAAAAGTCTACCTGCGTGGTTTTTCTAGCTTTACCTATGAATACGCTAATGTTCCATCCATAAACTGTGGCGACTCCCACACTTTTTTCCACTATAACCTGCGCACCTCCGTGAAAATAAAATAAAATAAAAAAGTAGCTTCTAGAAGCCTAGTTGGTCGAATATTCTCCCAACTAGAAGCTTCTAGAGTCACGATCAATTCGAGATTTATCCCTCCACTCATGGAGCTTATCCCTTAGTCCATGGAACTCAAATCCCTTCATGAGAGGAATCCATCTCCCTCTTCATGGAACTGAAACTACCTCCATTTCCCTATAAATTGAGCTCAAGTTTCAGGTTGAAGGGTAGATTATGAATCATAGAAACTGAACAATATATTTTCTAAGCTAAAGAGAGTTCATAAGAGTGCATACTTTCTACACTATTGAGTTGTTTTTGGCATAAGGAAGATCACATATTTGTGCACATAACTTCATGCTGGTATTCTAAGAGAGGAAGGCTTATTAGACTGAAGGAGAACGATTGTTCATGACCCCGAGAGAAATCTGTACAACATCAAGGCATCAGGTTGTAAGATTACTCTTTCTATTCAAGATAATACATATGGATCTCTTTTTCTCATTGCTTTGTTTCTACTATTATTGGAATAATGTCAATACTTAGACTCCTTTATCACTAATTTTGATTAGTATTTTTTTATTATTATATGTTCCATATGCTTTGATTATTTTTCTTGTCTTTGATTGTAGGCTCTACTCATTAAAGAACTACTTTGGAGCGACGGGACAAATGGCTACATCAAACATTTGGATTTCAAGGTAGGGGCATGTACTCTCTACTTTACTATTATAATAATGTTGGAATGCAATTAAGCTAGAGGAAAAGTTCTTCAAATGGATCTTTGTTTCTAGTTACTCGTTGGAGTACTAGGGAGATCGCTCTTGTCCGCAAGAGGGATTAATCCACATAAAAAATTGGCGACTCCACCGGGAATATAGAGCTTAGTTTTCTTTGTTTGTATTTAGATTCAAACTTTATTTTTCTGATTTTGACTTCTCTGAGTTTTTTTGGGTAGATAACTCTTAATAATCCCTGAAAAAGAAAGCTTGTTATTTATTTTTTCCAATTTTTTCCTTGCCTGCACGGTTTTCGGCAGAAAACAGTGTGGCAACTTGCGCAACTTTTAGTTCAATTCAGTGCGCATGTGCACTATATTCCACTGTAAGTTGCGCACCCCCCTGGAAATTTTTGAAAAAAATAAATTTCTTTGTTTAGAACCAGATAACCTTATTCTTTAAGTTTTACCTGATCCATCTTAGTTGTCACATCTTGTGTGAGAACTTCTTTTCAGCAAATTTTTAGTTTTGTGTGATTTATCATCCTGTTCGAATTTTATAAGTGAGGATTTGCCCTGGTTTATTGCTACTCTGTATGAAATATACCTTCACTTTCCTCAGCTCATTGGTATTATGATTTTGTCTTTTTGAGCCATTAGGATTATTGCAAACCTTACTTTTATGAATATTTGTTCCATGTTCATTTGCAAACCCGGAAGAGCTTCTAGCTTACCGAAGCTTGATTTAACACCAAATAAATCTTGGATGATTTCATTTCTGCTTAAATAAGTGGAAATTTTCTTAGTCTGATCAGAACTAAGAAAAAGCATCCTCAAACATTCTAGATAGACTTCAGAATTACAATTTTGTTTTGATTTTGAAATTTATGCTTTTAGAATTTTTTAGAGATTATTTTATTTTGGGAATTGATTGTTTGTTGAATTGTAATTTTTTATTTGATTGTTCTAGGAATTTCATTTCAAAAGATAAATTGATCATTCTTACAAATTTAGTTCTTCATGAAACTGTCTTCTTTTCAAAAAGAATTTTGTTTATGAATGAAAGAGTTTGTGTTTTGGAAATTGATAAATCTCTCAAATTTATATTAAATAAGATTCATTGAAAAGAAAGAGTTTCATTTCTCATATAGATGAATTTAGAATATTTTGAGTCAGGCCACAAACATCATTAAAGTTTCAAATTTGTACCCTTTGTGTTAAGTAACAGCCAAATTAATACAACGCCTAAATAAAATCAATCTATACATTTTACATTTTCTAGGGCTTATTCCACCAACATAGCCTAGGCTAGTGTTTTGGAATAGGTTGTAATAAACATTCCAAAATAGCTTAAACAAACAAGTAGAATATTGCGGTAGGAAAATCCAATTGTTGCATTTTGACTTTAGGAAGCTCTTCTTAAAAGAGTCAAGCACGAGATCATGTCGGAACCAGTGAGGTAATCGTACCTACCTCATTGGCAAGGATAGAAGATGTGCATGTAATACAAATGGTAAACCTTGGATTAACCATTGTCGAGGAGACTGGGGTCACTTGCTGTCAAACCTCGAATTCACCATGTCGAGGAGCCTTCAAGGGGATTGAGCTTGATACTCTGCCCTTGCATGTATATCGGATCGTAGATTGTTCCCCTAGGTGCATTTTTTTCCGTTGGTGACCTTAGTGGCACTAATCTTTAGGATTTTTCCTAAGGTGACAGTGGAGGGAAGGTCCCATTGTACCTGTAGCAGACATCGACTAGACTCACTTTGACTTTTTGTAGGGTACTCTTCACTTCGAGATGGCATAAGTGGAGGGACTTGCACCGGATTGTTTCATTAAGCAGGTTGTTGGGGTAACTATTCCAACTGCCAAGTTTTCCACATTAAACATCTACGACGTTGGATTTCATCACCAACTAGTGTTTTTAGTGTGGAATCATATTGTTTGTGTATGGTTTGTCTCTTATATTTTTTAGGTGTGTGTTCAATTTCTTATTTTCTTAGCGGCCTTAGGTTTATTTTTTTGAAACATTTATTTATTTCATGTGTTAAACATTAACCGTGGTTGAATTACCGAGACACTCTTGTAGAATGCAGGGGAAACCCCCTAAGTATACACCAAGTCAATTAGAAAAGCTTAAATCTGAAATAGGTCAACAATCAGGAACTAGATCTACTGAACAAGAGGAATCATCAGTAATAATACATCCCGATTATGAAGTAAATCAACCTCAGACAGTAGGAAGAAATCAAGAACAACTAGAAATTTCAGAATTAATTACAGTTGAGCCTGCAACTGGTGAATTCTTAGATACTCAACTTATTGAACCTGGAACTGAATCTACTTCATCTAAGTCAATTTCGGATTTCATAGCCGGAACCCCTGGTCATCCTTGTTCACCTCGAGTGAAGGTTCGCATTACTGAGAACCTTCCTCTTGGCCTGATTAGTATCAAAGAGATTAGTGACACGGAAGAAGAGATTGCAATTCCTTCAATCAAGAATATTTAGATCTAGGTATAGTGAACCGATTTACCCTTATAGTCCTTTTAAACCGGACCCTTGGTATCATCATTTAACCAATTTTCTACATAATACTAGTCTCAATTATTCACCACGCTGCATTCCTTTTTACTCCATACCTAGAGGTAGTTACCTGTCTTCATCAAACATGTCAGGTGAGTCATCCATGTTTTCTTCATCGCCATAAACTTTTTTGTATGGTGGTCCATCAATTCCTACTGGAAACCAGTCACTCTCTAGTACTTTCTCAGGAGCATCTCCCTCTTCTGAAAAACTTACACAATCAACTGGTCTTAATGAATCTGATACCGAAATTTTGACATTGGAACAAGTCTATATGATGTCTGCAAATATTCCTTCACCTGACCCTCAAGGTATAAATTTACCACCTGGGGGGGAGTATACTCCTCAAGGACAACCTCTTCAAGGACAGCAGCCTCCTCTGGGCCAGCATTTTTATCAAGATCAACAATCCTTTCAAGGAGGTCAACCCTTTACTGGAAATTATCCGGAAAATTATCAAACTTACGTTTTGATGCCTCAAACTGGTTATGGTAAACCTTATGCACCGTAACCTTTAATGGGAGCTCCTTATCTTTGTGCTAATATAGTGTGGAACTCGTCGTTTAACCAACATAATTTGAAACCTATTATGAAAGTACCTTATAATCAACGTGGTCAATTTGGTTATACTCAAGTCCAGCAACCTGCCCAACCTACACTTCAAATTGCACCTTAGCTATCTATACCTAGTAGTAAACAAGCTAGCCCGAATACCCTGAGAACTCTTGTCCATTACAATGTGCAAACTTTTGTTCGGCAACAAAATACACCTATCACTGTAGTTTCCCAAGTCCCTATTGCTACAACCCTTCAAACAATGACATCAATTGTATCACAGTCAATCCCTCAAGTCACTGCTCATCATACTGGACCTCTGGTTCAGTCTACTATTCAAACCTCTGTAGGAAAACCTGGTACAGCTACAATTCCCACAATCCAACCTTTTGTAGGTCAGTTTTGAATCAACCGTTTCAAGGGCAGTTTCAATATGGACCAATAGGAAAAAATCCAGTCAACCAAATTCAACCATACCCTGGTTATTCATATCAGATACCATCTCAACCTCAGTTTGGTACGGCTAACCCTAGATACCCTGAGGTATTCCAATCCCATCTGCACAGGCTATTCCAAGATATCTTGGATATCCTCCTCCTGGTACTAGTATCGTTCCTCAAGGTTATCAATTTTCTCAGCAAGATCCTAACCGTCGGCTGCCATCCATTGCAACTTTATACTTGTCAGATTTGTCGTGCCTCACGAATGATCCAATTTATTATCTTCCGTTTTGGCTGCCAATGCCAAATAAGTTGCCCAATTACATACCTAATTTTGAAGTAAAATCAGGAGAATACCCCTCAAATCATGTGACGAATTATTGTCTTTGGTGCGCATCCAACTCTTTAATAGATGATTCCATTCGATTGAGACTTTTTCAAAGAACATTGATAGGCTTAGCTGCGAAGTGGTATATTGAAATACCACATGGCTCTTTCAATAATTTCAACTCGTTAACAACAGGTTTCTTAACTCACTTTCAGTTTCTAGTCCATTATGACAATGGCACGAAACTCTTGACTTCATTAAAACAGAGTACATCTACATATATTTCAGATCACATAAATGAATGGAGACGTAGACGACATTTAGTGAAATTTTTCATTCCGGATCAAATCTTGGAAGAATGGTTTATCAAATCATTACTTCCAAATATCATTGAGATGTAGCTAAAGGAGGTGTTTTTACAGAAGAACAGATCATAGCTCAAGCACAGTACATAGACCTTGTATATACACAGTCTGGTACTTTATATGAAAAAATTCCTGACTTGCCACGTCCAGGTCAAATTACTGCAACTCCTTCTGGCTCTCATTCTGCAGATGGTGTAATGTGTATATTTAGTGCTAACAAGAGTAAGAAGAAGTCATCCAAACCTACTTCTCCCATTATAACTTTACTAGATTCACCTAAAGGAGATTCTTCCCTTGAAACTTTTTCCGACATTCATGTCGTAGATTCATCCACGACTAAATCTAAAACCGGAAATAAGAAGAAAGGAAAGAATAAAAATAAACAAAATACATCTCCTAAAGAGAAAATGGAAAAAAAAAAATCATCTAATGAAAAGCAGAAACCTCGTTATCCTTGTCTTATTTGTGACGAGGATCACTATACCAAAGAGTGTCCACATCGGTCCAAGGTATCCAAATTTGTCAAAATTTCACCCACACCTACTGTCTTGAAGGATCCTTTTCCCACTCAAGATAGTAAAATGATCGGATCTTCATCCAATTCAACAGAAAATATTTTAATGATGTCTCAGGTCATAGTTGTGACATGATCTCAAGACTATGGAACTAAAATTCATGTAACTGGTAAAGAGATTGAAAATTCTAGTCAAACACAGCCATACCTCCTTCAGTTTACGAACCACTTAAAATTGAGAAACCTAGTCCTGATCTAGTGATCAAACTACCTGCTAAAGATGTAATTCGAAATTCATCTTTCAATCCACATGCGAGATATGCTCAGAATTACAACATTGTTGAAGATTTGGTGATATTCGCTTCAACAATGTCGGACTTGGAAGTGCTGCAATCATGTCCAACACAAAGGAAATTACTATTATCAGCTATCCGAGCTGTTGATCCGAAGGACTCGAACCTAATGGTCTTTGATCTCAAAAATGTTGTACCTATACTCCTTCATCAGATGGATTTTCATATTCTCGTATTAGTCAAATCAAGACGATTTTTTCATACTGTAATTGATGAGGGGGAATCTAAGTGTATAATGTCGTTAAATTGTTGGAAAACCCTTGTTTCTCTAGCACTCAACCAATCACCGACTATCCTTAAAGCCTTTGATGGAAGATAATTCCATCCATATGGAATACTCCAGGATCTACCTATAGAAGTAGAAGGAAAAATTGTTAATCTAGAGGTGGAAGTTGTTGATGCCCCTCTTGATTACAACCTTCTTTTGGGTCGTATTTGGTCTTACGCCATGATTGTTGTTGTTTCATAAGTCTTTTGGGTAATCATGTTTCCTCACAAAGGAAATATTTTCAATTGGCCTTTCATATTAGCCAATACTCCTTCACTCCAGTTTAATATTGTCCCTCTAAAACACTCAACTGTAGTTTGCATTTGTGATTTAGTAGCCACATGAGGAGTTGCACTCCCGCATAACCTGGTCACTGTGAATGTTATGATTTAAGCTCCAGTTGCAAGATGGTTTTGATGTCTATGCGACCTTCCTTCAACTTTGCAGTATTGCTACAATATTGGGCCTTGTAGCTAGTAGTCTTGTCTAGTCCCAAATAAGGAAATGTTTCTCCCTCTCCGAGGTAATCCGATAAGGAAGTATATGTCTATTGGTTCAATCTCAAGTCAGTGGTCACCAATGATGAAACATTGATCTTGTATGTCCCATGCATTTACAAGCCAAGTCATCAGCTCGACTTGTGCCTTCATTCCCTCAATAGACCAGAACTTGTACAATCCATAGTTTTTCAATGCACGCATGGTTATTTTATCATCCATGGATTATTTATCTATGAGCCCATATTATCGTTCCCGCCATTCCAACATGGTTAAAAGGCCTACAAATAAACAAATTAAACAATTAAAATTAGTTGGAGGAAACTTGAACCATTTTTTGTGAAGAAATATAAGTTTTCAAAAAGTCCACAGCGCCTGCCTAGGTTCTGCGTGCAGACAGTGTGATCGTATGCACATGCTCAACGTAGAACCTATGGCGGCCCAATGAATTTTATTTTAAAAATATCATCGGGGTACGCGGTTATCACATGGAGAATCTGCGTACCCCTGGGGGCAGATTTTGAAACATATTTTTCTCCTAAAAAATGAAATAAAAGATTAAAACAATAAATGAAATGGATGAAAACGTAGCTAAGGATGATGTGGATTACTTGATTCTAACGGTTCGGGAAATGAATGGTCGGTTCTTCTGATATCAGCTCCTGAAGTTTTTTGGCCAAAATCTCTCTATGCACTATTCTGAAAACAAAAGGTGAAAATGACTTATGTTAACTCCTTTTTATAGTTTTTAATGAATAAAATATTATTATTTTATTTATTTTACACTTTTAAAAGGTCAAATCTAAATATTTTTACTTTTTGAAAGAAGGTATTTGTAATCTTTTTAGTTTTTGTGCAGGATACAGGATTTTTGGTGAAAATAATTATTTTTACATTGAGTATACTTTTATCACTTTTTCAGCCTCTGTAAAAATATGAAAAAGTGAAACCCTAGAGTCCTCTTTTAATCCCTTTTCAGACTCTTGAAATATGAAAAGATTGTCGATTACTTGACTATTCGAACTCGTTAAAGTAAATGAACAGTCGTCCATTCAGTATAATTTTAACCCTTTTCTGGACTGAATTGGACTAATTACGAAAAAGGTAT
This sequence comes from Pinus albicaulis, assembly GCA_034641835.2. Taxonomy (NCBI): domain Eukaryota; kingdom Viridiplantae; phylum Streptophyta; class Pinopsida; order Pinales; family Pinaceae; genus Pinus; species Pinus albicaulis. The sequence goes on along the minus strand of CM076572.1, from coordinate 226,446,646 downwards.
ACGTTGACTAAACATGGTCAATAGAGTTCTCTCCTGCATTTTTTTATCCTTTTTCGGACCTAAGAGACTAAATTTACAAAAAATAACAACCATGGAGTTTACTTATGTATTTCTTCTGACTCCCTAAAAATGAAAAACGTCGAGTTATTCCTATACTGGATTCGTTAAATTTTAACAGTAAAGGACTTGTCGATCACAACAAGACCGAACCACTCCTTCTTAGGGTTCGATTTTAATACTAAGATGGTCTCATCCAAAGGATGAGCTTACACAAACAAGAAAATTTTATCCTCATCAAGCTTGACAAAAATAAAGAGGTACTTGCTAGTAATGGTGGGGGAAAAGAGAGAGAAAAATAATCCAGTTGTCATCCTTGTTTAGAAAGCATCATGCCACTCTTGAACACGACAATTTGTCACACTTGTACTTGGGTTGGGAAATCCTTTTTCTAACAGTTAATCAAACCGCATTGAAAGTCTTCAGTCAGTTTCTAGGTATTAGCTTTAGGTAAAATTCCACCAAGCCATCTACAGTGTTGTTATGTGTTCAAGAGAAAGTTCAATAAACCATTCATTGCAAACATTTGTCTCCATTCACGTGACCATCCCTGAGTCATTCCTTGCAAAATAATTCTTCAATACTTGATGTAATGGTTTTGTGTCATAGGCTTTCCTACGACGGATCACTTTCTATCGACATCAGATCATTACCTAGAAATTTGATCTAGAATCCTATCAGCACCTTCAGATCTGCATGCCCTAATAGCAGGTTTCTCGCCTTCAACGACAGATTGCATCATTGACCTTTGATCAAACAATTCTATGAGTGTTTGACTGCAAATCATTCATTCACACTTCATATATTGTACTGGAGTACTTTGAGATCCAATGTCATTATTGGTGGATTCTCTCACACTTGTTAACGGTTCACATCATTGATCGGTAATCAAGTGTTTTCTACCATGTTAAACTTCAACACAATCAATCGTATGGATAGATTTGTACTAGTTCGGGAAGCAGAAATCAAGACCCTAGATCTAGTTTCCACCATCCAGGCTGCAAGGATCTTTATTGTTCATGATACAGTAGACTACTTATGACATATGGTTGCGTCCATACTGTGTCTACTTTTGTTGTAATATTGAATCCATATTTGTACCAAAAAATTTAGATAGTTTTGATCTGAGTATGGGAATGCCTACCTCAGCGATGATATATATATTTGCATTGAATTTTTTTATATGTTTTCGACCGATGTCTCCAATCCAACCATTGGAATGATAAAGAACTTCACTCTTCAGAATAACCTCAGACTTTGCACTTTAGGGGGAAATCTGTTACACGTCATTTTTCCACCATGAAATTTGATTGTTCATATGGATCTATCACCATCCATATCATGTTCCCTTAGAGGTAAAAAACACTAATGTTCCTGAATCAAGTCTTGGAATTGGAGAAAATCTCTATAAAACCCTTAAAATTCTACCTGCGTGGTTTTTCCAGCCTTTCCCTATGCATGCATTGATGTTCTGTCCATAAAATTCAGCGACTCACGCACTTATTTCCACTATAACCTTCGCACCCTCGTGAAAATCAAATAAAAGAAAAAAGTAAACTCCAGAGGCCTAGTTGGTCGAATATTCTCCCAACTCAAAGCTTCTAGAGTCACGATCAATTCGAGCTTTATCCCTCCACTCATGGAGCTTATCCCTTGGTCCATGGAACTCAAATCCCTTCATGAGAGGAATCCATCCCCCTCTTCATACAACTAAAACTACCTCCATTTCCCTATAAATTGAGCTCAAGTTTCAGGTTGAAGGGTAGAATATGAATCATAGAAACTTAACTATATAGTTTCTAAGTTGAAGAGAGTTCATAAGAGTGCATACTTTCCACACTAGTGATTTTTTGTTGGCATAAGGAAGATCACACCTTTGTGTCCATAACTTCATGTTGGTATTCTAAGAGAGGAAGGCTTATCAGACTGAAGGAGAATGATTGTTTAGGACCCCAGGAAAAATTTGTACCACATCAAGGCGTCAGGTTGTAAGATTACTCTTTCTATTCAAGATAATACATATGGATCTCTTTTTCTCATTGCTTTGTTTCTATGCCTATTGGAATAATGTCAATACTTAGACTCCTTGATCACTAAGTTGGATTAGTATTTTTTGATTATTATATGTTGCAGATGGTTTGATTATTTGTCTTATCTTTGATTTCAGGTTCTACTCATTGGAGAACTACTTTGGAGTGATGGGACAAAGGGCTAAATCAAACATTTGGATTTCAAGGTAGGGACATGTCCTCTCTACTTTACTATTATAATAATCTTGGAATGCAATTAATCTAGAGGAAAATGTTTTCAAATGGATCTTTGTTTCTAGTTACTCATTTGAATACTAGGGAGATCGCTCTTGTCCAAAAGAGGGATTAATCCATGTAATAAGGTCAGGCTACTACGCAATTGAACAGTTCAAGGGTTTGGGTTGGAGGTCATGACTCCGCAATTCCGAAGGTCAAGATCAAGGCTTGGTCACAAAAATTGTGTAGTGAAACAGTTATTGGAGGCAGTAACTTCACACTGCACGGTTCCAAGAAACAAGTTCAATGAAGAATAACACTACACAGTGCATAGTTCAGGTGAGTTCGGGTGAAGCTAAGTTTCTTGGTCAGGAAGATTTCCGAAAAATGACTAAGTTCAGGACCGGTGAGATCAGTGTGAATCGGTGATGAACTTTGATTGTGATCACACACTTAGCATATTTTGACAACTCAACCTACATATATCATCAATGAAATACAAACATATCATTCCCCTCTTTATGACACCTTTACGATATGTTATGACAAGTGCGACACCAAAGATACACTTTACGACAACTGTGGCGACACTTGTGTGACAGTGCTCTAAACTTTGGAAATGAGTGTGATAAGTACTTACAAGGTTAGAAAAACTCCTTTGCACAAATATGACCTCTTGGAACCACTATAATAGGATAGTGCATACAATGCAACATTCAACATGCCAGCAGACGACGTTTTTCCTATCTTTCGAAAGGGATTACAACATTCTAAGAAAACAAATAAAATGAACTTCAAATTTTGTGAGAATAATGAACAAGACCAAGGAAGGCTTTGCAATTTTGTATAGGACAAAATTTTGGAGGAAAATGTAGCAACTACAACACTTGGTGACAAACTGGTGGAATTCCAGATTCTCTGTCTTGGATAACTTCTTTTGTGCAGGGCCTTGGTTCTTCAGGGAGTATTGATTCATCATGTAGGTTACTTGTGTTTCCCCACTTACCCCATGAATATAATAAGACTTGTCATTCCATTTTATTTTAAATCAACAAAAATTTAGCATTATCACATTTTTTCAATCAGGGGAGGGTAGTGAAGCTCGTGAGTTTTAATATTTTCATAGTATAATTTTTTTCATATTTGGTGTTGCTCCGCTGCCAGTAGGCCTCGACAGTACCTTGGCAGAGTCACTACAGGAACACAAAAATTTTTCCACTACCAGCGAGCCTGAACAGTACCCCAATGGAGTTTCTTGGTTTACCTCTCTGCGCAGGAATCATTTCTCTTCTTTCTCCTTTATTTATTTATTTATTTAAAAGAGGACTTTTTATTGGCACTTATTCATTTTGGGCGGAAGAGGGATCCCGACTTATTTAGAGTAGGAGAGGTTGTTCCTTTAGAGAAGCATATAGATACCTATGATTTAGATTTTCTCATTTATATTTTCTACTTATCCTTTTCTACTATTTGGATAAGCATCAAAATACCAAAACAAACTGAATATAGGCATAAGGTTTCTTAAACAGACACGAGTTCATGGTTTTCCCAAAACTCTCCTTACGGACGGATCATATTTTCTGTCGAAACTTCATCGGCGAAAAGACATAACCAACACAAGGAAGATGGACGAAAGGCTAACCAAATGTTGAAGTGTCACAAGACTCCTTAGACTTCATCCACATAAATACTAAGAATCGAAGACAAGTCCAATCATAACACTTATTCATGTGATGAAAATAAAGGAGGCAAGTAACATGAAAGAAAAATAAAACAAAAAACAAAAGGAAATACAGCACACAACGAGGAAACAAAACTAGAATACAAGAAAAATAAGCTAAATAAAATCATAAAGCAAGAGAAAAGTAAGAAAAGACAAGAGAGACTAAAGAGAATAATACGCGATGGGTGCAAGAGGAGGAAAACTAGGTTACAGCTAATCCTACTCCTAACCGAGCATCTAGTAGTTCAAGGTCACGTGTAATTAAATTTTCAGTGAATCCAATGTAGTTTTTCCCAACCTGCATCCACAGAGATACGAAAAATTAAAAAAGATATAAAGTAATGTGCAATAGAAAAGATAAAAACTTGAATATCTTGCACAAAATTTTGAAGGTCTTTCATGTTAGCAGAAAGATAAGCCATAGCCACCGCTTCTGACCAGTTTATGATATTACCTCTTTGATGAAAACCATCATTCAACAAACCTCTAAAGCTTCCTGTGAATGTGTCTCCATCTACATCAGACTCCTTAGCAAGCGTGAGGAAAAAACAAAACTTATTATTTGTGATTTTTCTTGCTAGGTAAGACCGTTCCAACCATTCAACGATTGGATCATAAAATTCATGATGACCCTCTTGAAAACAACAAAATCTTTGAAAATATGAATTTTCAATTAAAGGCACAGGATTACAATGGGAATATTGTGGGGAAAAATAGATATGATCATATTCAGTTGTCATGTCGAGATAGTGAGGACCTAACGTAACGATTGGCGAAGGCTAAAGTGCCCCAACCGCTCAAAAAAATTTGAATAGTGAGATGTTGAACGATGAAGATCGAAGGATGTAAAACAACTATCATCGGATAGGTTGATGAAAAAATGAAAGGTTGAATGACAATTATTGGTGACCAACTAATGATCAGATGGGCTAATTAAAGCATCTTATTCTGACTCTATAATTATCCAAGATAAATCAGTTTGGACAACTCTATGAATGCTATGAATAATCGAACCAATTTCCTCATAAGCTAAATGTGACAAAAAAATTTCATGTAACTGGTGAAAAATTGTACAAGCATCATAATCATAAAATGAATTTAAAAAGGATGTCAACACAAAAAATCCATGAGACCATTCAAGACATGGTGAATGTAGAATAACTTGATTCGCAAAATAACACAAGCATTCATTCGCACTCAAGAGAGTTTCAGGTGCAATGAAGAACCAGATTTGTGATACGATGTTCACAATAAAATCAGGAGCTTTTGATCATGAAACTAATGTGATAGCTATGATTCCTTCAGCCAAATATGGACTTTGGAATGATCAACTTTGTAATTCCATGACTCTATGAAGTCACACATTCCAAACCCAAGTTCGATGCAAGAGATTTGCATGAAGATGAATGAAACAAAAAAAATTATCGAATCCAGTCATAAGAAAAATCTTGAAATCTTGAAATATTACATCCAAAATACCAAAAATCTTCGAGAAAGATATTTACATCAAGTGAAACCATGAAAAGATAAGTATTGTGTGAGATCAACCAGATCAGACTTAGTTCTTGGGACTTACCAGAGTCGCAAGATCCTGACATAACCATTAATGGAAGTTGAAGTGCCTCGACTCCCTGGCAGGTCCCGAAACTTTTCAATTTGTAAAATCGTATTTTGAAGCTTGAACCAAACCATGCATGGTTTGAGGATAGTTTCTACCATTGGCTTGGCCACTTCTCACCGAATGGAAGCTATCTTTGTCACTTATTTTACCAGATTTTCCAACTTCAACAACCAGATTACTCAAGTCAAATATTCTTCTTATCGCAAATTTAAATATGAATTAATCGGGGAAATTTCGTGAGCAAGATTATTTAGAGATTTTTCTTCATGCAAGATAAGATATAATGAGGTGTGGGAAGAGTAGTCAATGATTTCATTGTTTTCAATTTCATCACGGACAATCTCACCACCTTGTGTCAATCGAGAATATAACTCATCGGATCAAGATCCTAAGGAGAATGGAATATATCTGTCGCAAGTAGATGCATCTTAAACTGCGGAACACAAGGGATAGTGAGATGGAGGGGAAGTTTTTATGAGCACATCTTCTTTGACCGAATCAGATTCTGGATCTAAAGTAAAATATTCATGAGAGACCAAAACATCAGCTGATATGCCTGGGCATTCATGATTGCATACATCAACAGAGCCATCATCATTGGAACGATTTTTTCCCAAGGCTATCGATTGATCGAAATAATTGATTACATTTGATTCACTGCTAGTATTAGTAGATCGAAAATCAACCAAGAATGGAAGAGAAACATCTTCACTTGAAATATTTTGGAAAATAGAAGAAATATCGAAAACCTATTCACCTTCCTTCTCCTCAACCTATGTAATGTGACTACCTTGTATTTTATCGCAATTTGAACGAGCAGCACACAAAAAAGAGAGTATGAAAAACTAGTCGGTGGAACAGGTTGCTTGAGCGGATCATGGTACAAAGACTCATGGCCTGTAGATGATAGAGGATAACGGAAATACAAAAAATTCGAGACTAGAGTTATGAACAGTAACATCATCTTGGGGAATGGAGGAGTTACTCTTCAACATGGGATTCATGAGCCATTTTGGAGTTTCCTCCATTGAGTATGAGTTATGACAAATGGAAGAACAATGAGAATATAGATTAGGAATTTTATTAGCAGATCTCCCAACATTATTATCATCACAAGGAGTCACCCTCGTCGGAATTGGAAAAGGAGGAGGACAAGGAACAAGAGGAATAGTAGGTTCCTCCTCTGAAATTATAGATGTCTCATGATTCACAAGAGTTGGGGGAGTGGTAAAATCAAGGGGTTCAGGTTCACCGCATAAAGAAATTATAACCAAGAACTCAAACTCTTGTTTCAATACATCCCAATTCACATCTTCTTATGGAAATTGATAGAAAAGGTGAAGGAATCGATTAGAAAATCCTCAACTGATTCATTAGGATTCATTCTTAAGATATTGATTCTTCTACAAACATTTCGGTGATTATACCTATCAAATGCTTTATGAAGCTCCTTTTCAAGTTGGTACATTGAATGGATAGAAGTGTCGGGTAATGTATGGCACCATCGATTAACGTGACCTTCAAATGTGAGGGTGAGCAATCTATCCATGACATTCTTGAAACATATTTTTTGATAAAATCAAAAATGGACAACTTGAAATAGATGTTAACGAAAGTTAATTTATCCCCACTATCAAACCTAAATTGGAACATGTTATGAATAAATTCTGAAAGGATGGTAAGCTTAAGGTCTTTAGAAAAACATCATGGGATTGTGATTTGGGGAAGATCCATCCTTAATAATAGATTCAAACTAGACTAAACAGGCACATCTTTTCGTTTGGCCCTCATTCTAGCGCCATTGTTAACAGTGCTGGAAATTCATCAACCAAGGGGTCTCCCCGATGTGAAGTCCCAATTAGACCTCACACCGTTTGGAGTAGAAGCCCAATCCAGAATATCAGCATGGTTGCCATGTATTCTTATATATTTTCCTTGACTCTAAGTGTTAGCAAGAGAGATGAGTGCACATGCACCTTCGAAAAGCAAGGGAGGTGTGACTAGTGAGAGTTCGATTGTATGTGTGTCAATATCATTCTACTGTAGGGAGAGAGAAAAGTGAGCCTCTAAGAGAGAGGTAATAGTACCACCCAAGAAGAGACCCACATGAACCGAAGGATCCTTCTAACATCCAATGGAATAGTCCACAAGGGATGTGATGGTCATTAGAACCAACAGTTGAGAAATATCTGCCTAATATCCTACGAAATAGTCCACAAGGATGGGACAGCAATAACAACCATTACAGCACATTCTCAATAAGATAAGTACTAAAATAACCAAAATATTTCAACTATCTTAGCACATGTGAAAGCAAACATGAAATACAAACATTCGCAGAATAGTATTACAAACATTCATAGTCCATGCATGAAGAACGTGTTGGCCTCGGAAGGCTTATGTTACTAAGTAAAAGTTCTAAGGCACATATGTACAATGAACATCACTAGCTCCAATAGTGGAGCATTGGAGCACTCCTTTCTCCACAGAATAACTAACTTATCTCTTTAATTCTTTGTTGGTGGAGCTAAGGTGAAAAGTTCTTTTCTCATACAATAAGGGAGTATATATAACCAAGGATGACTCTTTGACTACCCTCATGATTGTTTGACTTCCTATGACCTTTCAACCTACATGACTCTTTACAGTCCATGTGTGTCCTTTGGACTTCCACTTTACAATACATTTTGAATACAATATACACGGTGCACAATAGTTATGTGGCATATGACCACTCATGACATGAGATGGCATGACACTGCTGACATGGAATGCTTGATGATATGGAAATGTCAATCCACTGTTGTTGTTGAGAGTTGAATTTCTTTGAGAAAGAGTTTTAATTTCACCTCTGCATGCCTTGGTGATAAGGAGTCTTCAATGATCTCAAGTCTTGGATAATGGTCACAAACTATTGTCCTTTCGCTTTCTCCTGATCAATCAACTTGTAAGTTCAGCTGCAAGAGTTTCTTTGAGCATGTTCCCCTCCTTCTCCTTCTCCATCATATTTCCATTAAATAATAGAGTACATGTTCCTGCAATTCACTCATGACGATATTATATCAATCTGAAAAACCCTATCCTAAGATCATGCATTTTGATCCATGAACTAAGCCCAGAACAAGTGACAGGTCGAACAAGGAGGCTTAGTGACTATGAAATTGTGCAATTCAAGCAGGAAAGGGGAAGCCTTGAGCTTTAGGATTTTGCAGTGCACAGTCTAAGCTGGGCTAAGGGACAAGTCTACACAGTTTTCGAAGCCAGTGGGACAAGCTGAAGGGATGGGCATTGGGAGAGCTTACTACATGGTTCTAGAGTCAATAAAGGTCAGTGTGCTGTGCAATTCAAGTTCTCAAGGGATGAGCTTGAGGCTTTTGGTTGCGAAGTGTGCAATTCAAGTCAGGTTGGTGGTCATGAGTACGCAATTATGGAGGTCAAGTTCAAGGCTTTGTCACTAAAATTGCGCAGTGCAGCAATCCTAGGAGGTAGGAACTTTGCACTGCATAGTGCCAAATAGCAAGGTCACAACTAGAGGATTGATACTACATAGTGCGCAGCTCAGGGGAGGTTTGGTGAAGCTAAGTTGCTCGGTCGGTAAGTGTTCCAAAAAATGACTAAGTGCAAGACTAGTGAGATCGATGATGAACTTTGACTGTGTAACACAATTGGAATATTTTGACGACTCAACCAACATATATCATTGATGACATAAAAACACACCATTCTTCTCTGTGTGATAGCTTTACGATTGGTTATGAAAAGTGTGACACCAAATATACACTTAACGATGACCCTAGCGACACTTACACAACAGTGCTCAAAACCTTGGAAATGAGTGTGACAAGTACTTACAAGGTTAGAACAACTCATTTCCACAAATATTACCACTTAGAACCACTAGAACAGGCTCATGCATAAAATGTGATAGCCAGCATGCCAATAAACGACACTTTTCCTATCTTTTGAAATGGATTACAACATTCCAAGAAAACAAATAAAATGAACTTAAAAGTTTGAAAGAATAATGAACAAGACTAAGGAAGGCTCTGAAATTTGGTATAAGCCAAAATTTTGGAGGGAGTTGTAGCAGCTACAACAGGTGCCCATTTATGAATGATGTTTTGGCCCAATTTTGGAATAAAAAAATTCATAAAAATAAATGACACTTATTGATAATGGTTGTTACAGAGTTTTGACCAAGTTGGCCCTCCAAAAGAGGATTTTTCATTATGAATTCTGCTTCAAAATATGAGCTAAATTCAACCCTATAAAAATTGAATTTATAAATTTATATTTTTATTCAAGTTTGGGTCAGATCCGGTAAAAATTGAATTTGTGGGAGATATTATTTTTATGTTGTGTCATAATTCAGCCTAGAAAATCCCCTACCCCATTTAGCATAAATACAAGGCATCAATTGGCATTACAGGGCATCAAAATTTCATTCTTTAAAGCTTTGAAAATCATATGGATCTTAGGCATCCAAAATTCCCAAGGAAGAAAAATTGCAGTGTTGTTAGCTTAACATATCATCTCAACTTGCCATAATATGGATGAAAAGATTCATATTCTAATTTCTTCTCTTCATGAAAAGAAATGCAAGGCAAAATAATCGAGAAATTAGAATGGATTCAAACCAATGGAATTGAAGAAAACAGATTTTGTTGGGTTAATTCTTTATGTTTTATGGTTATTTTTTTGTTTTCAAAGGCCTGATGTATGGTATTCGTTTTAAGGTTCTAGTCCCCTATCTGAGGCAGCAGTAGACCAAGTTTTTTTGCAGAATCCGGATTATCCACAATATCATAAAACAATGGTTGACGTTTCAAATCCCAATGGGGATCCATATTCAGGACGAGAAATGAATGAAGAATGAAAGAAGGTTCCAAAGATCAAGGTATTAATGCGGGTGAAGGTGGGGATAAGGTTTAAGTCACGGCATTCTTTGAGAAAATGGAGGTCTGCGGCCCTTCTTTCAATCTTAATTGAAGTTTTTTCCAGATAAAAAATATCTACCCAAGATTCCCCTCCATGTAGGGAAATAATTATGGTTTTCAAACTTATGTGGTCGTCGTTAATTGCAGAATCCGGATTATCCACAGTATCATAAAACAATGGTCGAAGTTTCGAATCCCAACAAGGATCCATCTTCAGGACGAGAAATGAATAAAGAATAAAAGGTCGCAAATATCAAGGAATTAATGCGGGTGAAGGTGGGGATAAGGTTTAATTCATGGCATTCTTTGAGAAAATGGAGGTCTGTTGCCCTTGTAGACCAAGTTTCTAGTCTAAGAAGGAAGTCGAGTCATGAATTTATTGCTAGGAAAAAAATTATGTGAAAGACCATTGTTCCAAGGTTAGGATCTAAATTTGTTTTAAGGTCGAGTTCTGAGTTATTATGGGTTAATGTTTTGAATCCAAATCTTCTTCTGAGGGATTTTAGAGGTCGAATTGAAGATTATTTTAGGCATGGAGAAGCCTGAATTAAGGATGTTTTGCAAAGATGGTTTAGGGCCTGCTTTGTGGCCAAAACACTGAGTCAAACAAACAAATATAAGGATAGTTTTAGAGATCGGCTTAAAAGGCATTTTGTGGGTTTGATCAAACCAAAATTCTTGTGGGTATGCATGACTTCAAACTTTTGCAAATCAATTTCATAAGGTATTTTGTTTATGTTTGAGATTATGCTCTTGATGACAGTAGAAGAGGTTTGGTTCCAGTACAAATAACTATCTTGAATGGATGTCAATCTAGCATGTGCAATATATCTCCTAAATTTTTGTGAAGATTATGGTCTGAGCACATGATATCTCAATGATAAGTGTTAAAATGAATGGATGTGGTGACTTCTCTAAGGGCTATGTTTAAGTTTGGGGTTGTCTATACTATTTCCATTTGTTGTTTTATTATGAAAAGTGTACTATTTTTTCTATGATGTATGGGACAACCCAAGAGGTTACATATTGCAGTAGTACCTAAATCATGTCAAGGGAGTTGTAACTCTTTTGCTTGGTCAAATAGTTGACAAAGAGTTGCACTTGCATGGCACTGGTTGTGCAATGCTTAGGTATCTAGAGTTATTTTACAGGCCAGTTTATGAAGGTGTTCTTATAAGTGACACAGTGACATAAGAAAAGTGGAAAACTAAATGACAAGTTCCAGATTAGAACAGTGACAATTTGGACAGAGCTTGTCGACAACATTGACAACCTTCATGTGTTGCAAACACCATTGTATATAACCTATCATCTACGCAATAATTTGAGGTTGATGATCTTGTGCACTCTAAGGCTACAATTAAGACAGTTGGTGGTTAGTAACGGGTCAAACCATTGGCACATTGGATTGTATGTACATTTGTTGATATTTCTCAATATTGCAATGATCATATTTCAACTGTGAATGTGTGAGAAGCAAAGAGCTATTGATGTGTGCAAAAATGAAAATTATGAGAGGTTGTAGTATTGTCAAAGAAAGCAAGGACAACAAGCAAGTAGAGATATTATTGGACAGTGACATTAGTATTGTTTATTATGATAATAGTATAACAACATACTAGTAATTGAAAAAAGCAAAAGCAATGCAGCAATGGTATTGACATCAAGGCTATTGACAGCAGTGGTTGGACAGCAATCAGAGCAGTGATTATGAAATCCAATAACTGAGCAAGATGACCAGTGTGATCTAACATATCTTTCTTCTCTAGGGTGGCAAGGTGGTGCAAGGCGAAGTTTGAAGTCTCCTTCAGGTTGGAGCACGAGAAGACTTTTAGGGTGGCGGGGTGGTGCTAGGTCAACAGATTGAGCTAGCAGAGTGTTGGAGCATCCTTCGAGTTGGAGCTAGTAAAATAAGGGTGTTGGCACATCCATTCAATTGGAATTGATAAAACCAGGGGTTTGGAGCCACCTTCCCATCGTTGTTGGATATTCTTGGAAGTTGGAGCTTACTATTAAGATATTTTAAAAGTATTAGTTGGCTTTTCTCCCGAAAGAGTTTCCACCTAAAAATCTCGTGTATTGTGTATGGTGTTATGCATTGTTGAATGGTGTTGTTAATATTTAATTGATATGATTAAAAATGTTTAGCAATTTCCCAATACTGATTCACCCTCCCTGATGAATCCCCAACCCCTCCCCCCTCCCCTCTCAATATTGGTGAATATTCCAATAGAAACAATCAACCAAGCCCAATCATTTTTTTAAGGGGCACAACATTATTTGAATTTTAATCAAATCTATCGACAAATAACTCTATGCATGGATTCAACACAAGTGTTGTATACAATGGTGACATTAAAACCAAATTTTTGTGTCTAAATGAATTTAAGTTACCATAATTAAACATGTGGATTCTCTGAGTGAATCCATGTTGCAAAACTAAATGCAAATTTTGTATTTTTGTGAAAAATATAAATTTTCCTTGTTCAAAAAAATAAGTTGGCACAATCCATGGCCAACTTATTAGATTGTGACAACCCATGGTATCATTGAGGTGAATGGGTGGAAGATGCACAATCCATGGTCTTATTGATGAGTTGAACACACATGTATACTATTATGTCATATAAACATATTAATATTTATGGTATGTAATTCATAATATAGAAAACATTAACATGGTGGTCATAGGCCTATGACCATATGTTAGGTTGTCAAAACTTCATTAAGCTACATACAAACTTGTTAGCTTGTAACTAAAACCATGATCATGGTCAAACTCCAACAAAACCACCACTATAAATATTATAATTTACGAAAAGAAAGAGGCTTACCTCACTTCCTCAATTTTTTCATGCTTCAAACCTCATGTATACTTGTTCTTGATTTTTTAAAAATACAACCTTAAACCAGGGAGATGTGTAAAATTGTGTTCACATGGCTAGGTGAACCCAAAATAACATTTGGGGTTAAAGAGAGAGAGAGAGAGAGAGAGAACAAAAAACAAATGTTGATGAGATGCAGATTAAAATTTGTAATGTTAACATAAAAATATTGTTTAAAAAAATAAAATAAATAAGCAAATATAAACATTAATTAATACATACACGCCCCTATCCTAGTGGGTTTGAATGGGCTTTTTAAGGCAAGGTTCTTCATGCTAGCTTTACCTCAAACCCTATATTCCCAACAACAACTTTTGTTGGCATTGAACCTCCATCCATTTAAAGGTTTCTAGAAAAAGTGGAGGAACTTGTGATACAAAAGCTATAATTATATACACCAAAATAGATTTGTCTTAACTTTGAATTTTCAAACAAGAAAGGATTTACATCTCATTTTATTTTTGATCCCTCTCAATGTTTAATAGATCTGAAGGTAAGATGAAGCTATACATGTAAATATGTATTGAATATTATTTCATTAATTTATCTAATTAATATTAATTAACTTTTAATGATCTTATATCATCAATTTTAAGTTTCTTTTGTTACAACTTCATCAATAATAATAATTGTTTATAAGACACACTACCACAAATAAAATATATAGCACAAAATTGACTATTTTCTAGTTGCTCAAAATCATACATTTTCCCCTCAAACTTATTTCGTATTGATTAAAAGTGTGTGTATGTTAATATTGCACAATTTGGTAATGGGGTTACCATTACAAAAATGGTAATAGGGGTATTAAAACAAGAAGTTCATGAATCAAAAATTATATTGTAGTTAAAAGATTTTATAACTTGATTATAATGATGACAAACTAGAAATGTTCGAAAACAAAGAAACTTTAACCTTTTTTCAATATATATTCATTATATATAGTTTAACAGGAAATTGAGGCACTCACAACAATGATGACTTAACGTTTTAAAACTCTACTACAATTGATGTACTCTTTCTAGGTATAAGTTTTATCAATTTGGTGACATTAGTCATGTAGTAATATGCATTTATTTTGTTAAAATGACCAAATGAAAAAATTGAATTATTGTGACAGAAATACCAATCATAGACAATTTTGTCGCAAAAAGTAAGTATGTACAAAAGAATCTATGTAACTTGTTGAATCAAAAAGAGATTTTAATGAAAGCTGAGAATTCTTTATATTTTTGTGGTTATTTTTTTGTTTTTTGAGGCCTGATTTAGTGTGTTGGTTATAAGGCTGCATTTCCCTATCTGAGGTAGCAGTAGACCAATTTTTGTGTAGCGGACTGAGCTCCTAGTCCAAGAAGGAGGTCGAGTCATGAAGTTATTGCTAGGCCTATTTTTTCTGTGACAAAACGTTGTTTCAAGGCTAGGATCTGAAGTTGTTTTAAGGTCTTGTTCTAAGTTATTTTGGGTTAATGTTTTGAAGCCAAATCAAGCTTGTTCTGAGGGATTTTAGAGGTTGAATTGAAGATTATTTGAGGCATGGAGAAGCTTGAATTGAGGATGTTTTGATTAGATGGTTTAGGGCTTGCTTTGTGAACAAAATCCTGAGTCAAACAACCAAATCTAAAGATAGTTTTAGATATTAGTTTAAAAGGCAGTTTGAGGGTTTGATCAGAACAAAAATTTTGTAGGTATGCATGACTTCAGACTTCTACAAATCAGTGTCATGAGGTATTTTGTTTCTAGTTTAGCTTATGATCTTGATGACAGTAGAAGAGGTTTAGTTTCACTAAAAATAACAATCTTGATTGGATGCCAATCTAGCATGTATAACATATCTCCTGAAGTTTTGTGAAGATTGTGGTCTGAGCACATGATATCTCACTGATCAGTGTTGAAAGGAATTGATGTGGTGGCTTGCCAAAGGGGTATATTTTATGTCTGGGGTTGCTTATACTATTTTCGTTTGTTGTTGTATTATGACGAGTGTGCTATTCTTTCTCTGATGTATGGGACAACCCAAGAGATTGCAGTAGTACCTAAAGCATGTCAAGGAAGTTGTAACTCTTCAGATTGGTCAAATAGTTGACAAAGGGTTGTATTTGCATGGGACTATTGGTGCAATGCTTGGGTATCTAGAGTTATGTTACAGGCCAATTTATGAATGTGTTCTTATAAGTGACATAGTGACATAAGCAAAGTGGCAAACTAAATGACAAGTTCAAGATTAGAACAGTGACAGTTTGGATAGCACTTGTTGAAAACATCTATGACCTTCATGTGTTGCAAACACCATTGTATATAGCCTATCATGTGAGCGGTAATATGAGTTTAATGATCTTGTGCACTCTAAGGCTACAATTGAGACAGTTGTTGGTTAGTCACAGGTCAAACCATTGGCACACTGGATTGTGTGTACATTTGTGGATGCTGCCCAGTATTGCAGTGATCATATTTCAACTGTGAATGTGTGAGAAGCAAAGAGCTATTGATGTGTGCAAAAAGGAAAATTATGAGAGGTTGTAGTATTTTCAAAGAAAGCAAGGACAGCAAGCAAGTAGAGATAGTATTGGACAGTGACATTAGTATTGTGTATTATGATAATATTATAACAACATACTAGTAATTGACAAAAGTAAAGGCGATGCAGTAACGGTATTGACATCAAGGCTATTGACAACAGTCGTTGGGCAACAATCAGAGCAGTGATTATGAAGTGCAGTGACTGAGTAGGATAACCAGTGTGATCTAACATATCTTTCTTCTCTAGGGTGGCAAGGCGGTGCAAGGCGAAGATTGAAGTCTCCTTCAAGCTGGAGCACGAGAACACTTTTAGGGTGGCAGGGTGGTGCTAGGTCAACATATTGATGCTAGCAAGGTGTTGGAGCATCCCTCCAGTTGAAGCTAGTAAAATCAGGATGTTGACACAGCCTTTCAATTGGAGTTGATAAAACCAGGGGGTTGGATCCTCCTTCCTATCATTGTTGGAGAACCTTGGAAGTTGGAGCTTCCTATTAAGACATTTAAAAAGTGTTCAGTGGCTTTTCTCCTGAAATAGTTTCCACATAAAAATCTTGTGTATTGTGTGTAATGTTATGCATTGTTGAATGGTGTTGTTAATATTTAATATTTAATTGATATGATTAATATTGTTAAAAGGTATCCAATACCGATTCACCCTCCCTATCACATCCCCAACCAACCTCCACCCCCCCACCTCTCAGTATTGGTGAATATTCCAATAGCATCAATCAACCAAGCCCATTCTTGTGTTGTGCCCTTCAAACAAAATATTGGGATTGGTTGATTGTTGCTATTGGAATATTCACCAACATTGAGTGGGCGGGGGGGGGGGGCGATGCGACGGGGAGGGTGAATCATTATTGGACACTTTTTAATAATATTAATCATATCAATTACATATTAAATATTAACAACACCATTCAACAATGCATAATATTATACACAGTACACAAGATTTTTAAGTGGAAACTCTTTCAGGAGAAATCCACCGAACACTTTTTAAATGTCTTAATAGGAAGCTCCAACTTCCACGATTCTCCAGAAACGATGGGAAGAAGGCTCCAACCCCCTAGTTTTATCAAACTCCAATTGAAAGGATGTGCCAACACCCTGATTTTACTAGCTCCAACTGGAGGGATGCTCCAGCACCTTGCTAGCATGAATATGTTGACCTAGCACCACCTCGCGACCCTAAAAGTGTTCTCATGCTCCAACTTTAAGGAGACTTCAATTTTCGCCTTGCACCACCTTGTCAGCCTAGAGAAGAAAGATATGTTAGGTTACACTGGTTATCGTTATCTTGCTCATTCACTGCACTTCATAATTACTGCTTCGATCACTGCCCAACCACTATTGTCAATAGCCTTTGATGTCAATATCATCGTTGCACTGCCTTTGCTTTTGTCAATTACTAGTATGTTGTTATAATATTATCATAACACAATATTAATGTCACTAACCAATACTATATGTACTTGCTTGTTGTCCTTGCTTTTCTTTCACAATACTACAACCTCTCACAATTTTTCTTTTTGCACACATCAATAGCTCTTTGCTTCTCATACATTCACAGTTGAAATATTATCACTGCAATACTTAGCAATATCCACAAATGTACACACAATGCAATGTGCCAATGGTTTGACATGTGACTGACCACCAGTTGTCTCAATTGTGGCCTTAGAGTGCACAAGATCATTAACCTAATATTACCCGCTCATATGATAGGTTATATACAATGGTGTTTGCAGCGCATGAAGGTCATTGATGTTGTCAACAAGCATTAGGTCATTGATGTTGTCAACAAGCATTGTCAAAATTTTCACACTGCTTCCTATTAAGACATTTAAAAAGTGTTTGGTGGCTTTTCTCCTCAAAGAGTTTCCACCTAAAAATCTTGTGTAATGTGTACAATGTTATGCATTGTTGAATAGTGTTGTTAGTCTTTAATATTTAATTGATATGATTAACAATGTTAAAAAATGTCCAATATTGATTCACCCTCCCCATCGCATCCACAACCACACCCCCCACTCAGTATTGGTGAATATTTCCAATAGCAACAATCAACCAAGCCCAATCTTTTGTTTAAGGGGCACAACATTATTTAAATTTTAATCGAATCCATCCGTAAATAACTCTATGCATAGATTCAACACAAGTGTTGCAGACAGTGGTGACATTAAAAGCCAACTTTTTGTGTCTAAATGAATTTAAGTTACCATAGGAACACATGTGGAGTGAATCCATGTTGCAAAACTAAATGTAAATTTGTATTTTTGTGAAAAATACAATTGTTCTCGTTCAAGAAAATAAATTGGGAAATCAATAAGTGCACAATTCATGGCCAACTTATTATACTATGAAAACCCATGGTCTTATTCAGGTGGATGGGTGGAAGATGCACAATCCATGGTCTTATTGATGAGTAGAACACACATGTATACTATTATGGCATATAAACATATAACTATTTATGGTATGCAATTCATAATATATAAAACATTAACATGGTGGTCATAGGCCTACGACCAAGTTCACTACAATATGTTAGTGTCATCAAAATTTCATTGAGCTACATACAAACATGTTAGTTTGCAACTAAAACTATGATCATGGTCAAAATCCATCAAAACCACCACTATAAATATTATAATTTACGAAGAGCAAGAGGTTTACCTCACTTCCTCAATTTTTGCATGCTTCAAACCCCATGGAGATGTGTAAAATTGTGTGCACATGGCTAGGTCAACCCGTAAAATTGTGTGCACATGGCTAGGTCAACCCAAAATAACATTTGGAGTTTTAAAGAGAGAACAAAAACATATGTAGATGAGATGCAGATTAAAATTTGTAATGTTAACATAAAAATAAAGTTTAAAAAAATAAAATAAAATAAGCAAATACAAACATTAATTAATATATACACACCCCTAGCCTAGTGGGTTTGAATGGGCTCTTAAAACAAGGTTCTTTGGTGCCATTCTGCATGCCAGCTTTACCTCAAGTCCTACTAAGTTCCCAACAACAATTATTGCTGGTGTTAAACCTCCATCCATTTAAAGGTTTCTAGGAAAAGTGGAAAAACAACAATTATTGCCGGCAATGAGCCTCTATCGATTTAAAGGTTTCTAGGAAAAGTGGAGGAACTTGTGATGGAAAAGCTATAATTATATATACCAAAATAGATTTGTCTTAACTTTGAATTGTCAAGTAGTAAAGGATTTACATCTCAATTTCTTTTTATCTCACTCAATGTTTAATAGATTTGAAGGTAAGATGAATCCATGCATGTAAATATGTATTGAATATTATTTCATTGATTTATCTAATTAATATTAATTAATATTTAATTATCTTATATTGTCAATTTTAAGTTTCTTTTGTTACAACTTCATCAATAATAACTGTTTATAAGACAAATTACCACAAATAAAATATATAGCACGCACTACAAATTGACTATTTGACTATTTACCAGCTGCTCCAAATCAGAGGGTGGAAAAAGAGACATTTTCCAGTCATATTTTTTTAATAATAACGGTTTATAAGACAAATTACCACAAATAAAATATATAGCACGCACTACAAATTGACTATTTGACTTTTTCCAGCTGCTCCAAATCAGAGGGTGGAAAAAGAGACATTTTCCAGTCATTTTTTTTGAATTGATGAAATATTTGTGTATGTTACCATTAAATAACAACAATTTCATGAATCTAAAATTATAACCTGATTCTAATGATGACAATCTAGAAATGTTCGAAAACAAAGAAACTTGAACCTTTTTCAATATATATTCATCATCTATAGTAACAGGAACTTGAAGCACTCACAACAATGATGACTGAACGTTTTAAAACTCTACTGCAATTGATGTAGTCTTTCTAGGTACAAGTTTTATCAATTTGGTGACAATAGTCGTGTTGTAGCATGACTATATTGACTAATATTTTGTTAACATGACCAAGTGAAAATATTGAATTATTGTGACAGAAATAACAATCGGTGACATTTTTGTACCAAAATGTAAGTATATACAAAAGAATCTATGTAACTTCTTGAATCAAAAAGAGATTTAATGAAAACTGATAATTTAAATATAATTACAGGAACATTTTGATGAGTTCAACTTAACCATCAATAATGTGTATGTAAACACCAATACAATAAGAAAACCAGTCATTTTCTTTACCTGATTTCAATTTCCACCATCAACAATGTGCTTCACAACAAAGATAAGAAACCAGCAATTTCTTAATCAAGGAGCCATCATCAAAACATCGCTGCAATAAGAACACAAATAAGGCTATTGGAAAGCTGTCTAATAACATTTTATTGTTGCATTGCATTAAGAAGCTAGAATGGCATTGCAACGTCATATTTCCCCCAGTCACTATTACTAGTATCATGTTTTCTTCAGAGTCCAATGAAAAATCTTACTCGAATGCAAAACATGGCGTGCGCTATATTAAATAGATTGCAAAACATCACAGAGCAGTCGTCAAGTAAGCGTTCCTGAAAGGAAGTAAGCATTCCTGAGAGGATTGAACATTTAAGTTTAAACTCGAGTTTGTTTAAATATTCAAGTATAATCTCGGATTGCTTGGCAAATTGAGGAATTACAGCTTTAAATATAAGCCTAATAATATTATCTGAATTGCAATCGTCACTTTTGTAACCATACCATTTAAAAAAAGAATATTGGAAATCAATTTCTCTGACCACCGCCATGCCTTCTGCATTCAAGGGGAAAGTAGCAAATGCATACCCTTTGCAAGAGTGAACAAGTTCAAAATTCAAAAGCAGGTCGGAAAATAGCATAAGCAATTTATGCAAAACTTCTCTCCAGAACACAATTTGACTATAGAATGACATAAATTGGGCTCAAAATTCTCTTCTTCCTTTTAATGAAAATCAGTTCACTGTTTCATATATTTCTTAACATAAACTGAAAAGAAATGTCGACTGGGACATTTCCGACATCAGGAACGAATAAAAGATTCAAATCACAAGCTCCATGTTTCATCACTCGCTTTTAACTTTAAAAATCTTCACATACGGTAGACCCAAGACATGACGAATTTCTGGACGCCATTCGCGTTGTTGGGCCCGGCAAAACTGCAAAAATGCATTTGCAAAGTAGACATTGAAACCCATAAAAATATGCCACAAAGCGTGGCCCTGAGGATTGATGTACCAGGTAGAGAATGTGTCACAAAAGTTCCGGTCCAACAGCCAGCATATCCCCCCTAAAATCAATGTCAATACGAACAAATGGGCTAAACGCTTTGCTGCTGGTTCTGTTGTATGTATATAGTACTTGTACATTCGCGGAAGACATAGCAGAGCCAAAATTATATAATGCATCTTAAACCCTAGATCAAACCGAAACAACGAATGAAGAGTGGCAAACGCAGCACCATAGAGGAATAGAAATGTTGGCATTGTGTAGGTATAATGCCAATCTGGAGAGTAAAGAACATATATGTACAAGAGCATTTCCCAAACCATTGGAGTTTCATCACTCTGTTGTTGACTGCATTCCAAAACAAAGTGACAAGATATCAGCCTGACAGCTAAAACCAAAACACAATATTACATCCACTTTCCTGCATTTCATGCCAGAAGATCATTCATCAAAAGAGCAGATATGGAGGAAAGAAGATACTCAGTTCCACAATATCAGAGCAAGCATGCATCTTTATATAATCAGTAGTATAATTTTCCAGAAACAGGAATGCAAAAGAGTGCTCTCCCTTCAGAATTAATGCAGCTTCAGTTCCACAAAATATATCGGCCTGGTATTACAAACGGCATCACAAATGAAACAACTCTGAAGTATTTTTTCTTTTAAACATTCCTATAGATACAGCTCTAAAGGATACTCAAACAAATAATTATTATGGAGTATAAGCTGCAACAAGAAATCCAATATACAAATTTGCCGTGTCTTGAGTGAATATTCAAAAAATTTAACCCGCCTGTTTGAAGACTTTCCTTGCCTAGATTTCTAAAATATCACTTACAATTACAAAGTTAACAAACATTTCAGTAATCAAATTCTACATGTTGAAATTTGATGACTAAAAAGTTTCCCGCAATCCCAACCCAGTTTTAATTTCACCTTATCACTCCCATCCAGTTAAATGCCATTTTCCATAGATTTCTAAAATATCACTTACAATTACAAAGTTAACAAACATTTCAGTAATCAAATTCTACATGTTGAAATTTTCAGATTAAAACACATGGAACTGTCAACACATGCTGAAAATAAATATGGGCAAAGACAGACCAGAAACACAAAAAAATACACAAGTTTTTGGTCAACTTAGACCAAGGCAAAATCCTTTCAATCTTCTATGGGGAAAACCTATTAGAGAGTTCTTCAAATTTATTTATCTTTCAAGTTCAGAAAAAATACATTTGCTGACAAAACAAACAGCAAAATACAACTTATCTCTTCAGCCCAAAACAACATGAAAACCGTGCCCACTTTGCCTCAATTTCTGTGCCCACTTAAAGCTGAAAAATGTATTGTACAGAAGCGAGCGGACTGTGCTGTATGGATTCCATACAGACTAAACAGATTTTTTTTTCAAAAAAATAATTGCTCAAACTTCTCTCAAACTACGTGCAACTCACAGCATTAAATGTTGTTCATACTGTACCTTCTATTGTCTTCTATGCCTTGATTTCCGTGCCCAATTTTGCCCAAAAATCACTATTTCAGCGTGCTGCAAAAAAATTAACTTTCAGAACTTTTCTCCAGCACTCGGCCTCCTTTCTCCAATCTGCTCATGAAGAATGAATGAATGCAGTCTCTCTTTTCTTTTCCCCCTTTTGTTTCCCTGAACCACGACACAACTGCCGAACCCAATCCGAAGCAACACCCTGAAGTGTTTTTCCTGTCAGAAGCACACATAGACCAATCTAAATCTGTGTAACCTGCCAACCTCACTCCATCTCCCCGCCTATAGTCCAGACCATAATCAACAGTCCCCTGCACGTAGCAAAGAATGTGCTTTGCTACTACCTAGTGCACCCTCTTGGGCTCAACCATGAATTGGGTAAGTGTGTTCACTGCAAAGCATATATCTGGCCTAGTGTTGCCCAGATACATCAAGGACCCAATACGCTGCCTATACAATGTGGGATCCATCAAACTAGAATCTGAAGCATGAAGCTTCTTCCAATTGGTGATCATAGGTGTAGACACGGGTCTACAGTCGGCCATGTGAAATATGCTCGACACATCCATAGCATATTGCCCCTGCCCTAGAAAGATATGCCGGTTGAGGCGAGCACTCTATGGACTTAAGTAATGAATGGGTGAATCATCCCCTACAACAATGCAATATAGGTTCGGATCTGCATCACTCTTCGTGAAACCCATCTGCTGCAAATAAGTATCAATCTTCGAATACCAAGCTCTCGGAGCTTGCTTAAGTCCGTAGAGTGCTCACCTCAACCGGCATACATGGGTCGCCCGCCCAAGTACTTCAAAGCCCTGTGGTTGCTCAACATCCACCTCCTCCTCTATAACTACATTGAGAAATGTGGTCTTCACATCCATTTGATGGATCTTCCAACCAATTACTGGAGCAATAGAAATAAGGGACCGGATAGAAGTGTACCAAGTACCGGAGCGAAGTTCTCATCATAGTCAACTCTTTCTATCTGTGAGAACCCTCTAGCCACAAACCTCGCCTTAAACTTCTCAATGCTGCCATCCGTAGCATGCATGATATTGTAGAGCCCCCTGGAAGTCACAACTGACTTGCCATCAGGCCTAGGCACCACCTCCTAGACATTGTTCTTAATGATAGAGGCATACTCCTCCACCATAGCATCTCTCCATACCTCCTGGCTAGCAGCCTCATAACTAGTAGGCTCAGAGTCAACAATGTTGGTAGCCTTGGCTACATAACTGCAAAACCGATCAAGGTGACAAACTCTCCCTATTCACCCTCTTTAGAGGACCAAAGGACTCTGCCTCCCTCAAGTTGTCTTGAAGCCACTTGGGCCTCCTCTTCCAAGAAGAAGCTTCCCCATATGGAACCTCATCCTTTGCCCCCCAGTCTGGTGAACCTGAAGGTCTGCCAACTAATCCTAGTGTGCCTGTGCTAGCACCTGTCTTCGAAAAAAATGTGCTTGTGTCAGCTAAAGTGCCATGTGAACTTTGTACCAGTGGACTCCCTAAAGAAGTCCTCAGTGAACTCACCATTGATGCCCCAGATGTCACTGACACTGAAATAAATCATGTACCAGTCAATCCAGAACCCTGAGGTCCTACTCCCTGTACTTAACTTCCCTGCTGAGGAGAAGTATGTGACTCTCTCTCATCATACTCGTGTGATCTTGTATAGGCCCTCTCCTCCTCGAACTTCACACCCCTCCTAATCACCCCTCTCCGTTTAGAAGGAATGAAGATCTGATAGGCCTTCGAAGTCTCGCTATAACCCATAAAGATACCCTTCTCTGCCATGGGTTCCAGGTTCGTCCTCTACTCCTTGGGGATATAAGAATATGTGAGATATCCAAAGATACGAATATGTCCCACATGAGGCTTTTGTCCAGTGAAAGCCTCCTCCAGAGTCATTCCCCAATACTCTGTGAGGACACTTGTTCTAAAGATAAACAGTAGTATTGCAGGTCTCAGCCCACAAAAACAAAGGCAACCCCTGATCATGAATCATCGCTCTAGCAACCCCAACAATAGCTTTGTTCTTCCTTTCAGACACCCCACTCTACTGGGGGTTGTAAGGAACCGTGAAAACTCTCCTAATGCCCTCCTATGCACAGAAGTCGGAAAACCCACCATCGGTGTACTCACCACCATTATCTAACCCCAAGACCCGAATCTTCCTACCTGTCTGATTTTCCACAATAGTTTTGAACCCTTTAAAGCGACTGAAGACCTCACCCTTGGTCTTCGGGAAATATATCCAAGTCCTCCTAGAGTAGTCATCAATGAATATAACATAATACTCATAACCACCCAAAGACACATGAGACATTCGACCACTAACATCAGTATGAATCAAGTCTAGTATACCCGTAGATCTGATGCCGGTCGCTGGGAATGGTAACTTGGTGTACTTGCCCAAAGTACACCCTCTGCAGACTTCATAATGCTCGACACTGAAATCAAGAACTCTAGTAGTGATCTCCCTCGGAACAGTCAAAGCTCCATGATGCATATGTGCCATAACTCGCACAAGTCTCTACTGCTGGTGGTACTAGTGTGAGTGCTACCAGATGTGCTACTCACCAATACTCCTGCCGACTGAAAATTGAACCTGTATAGTTTCCCAGAGCGGACTCCAATCACTTTGGCCGAAGTGATGGAAGCTCCCTTGGGATGCATCAATACCTGCCCTCCTGAGAAAGTAACGTCAAACCCCTTCTCCTCCATAGCAGACACTAAAATCAAGTTCTTCATCCCTGGAACATACAAAACATCCATGACCTTCAAAGGAGGCAAAGACTCCCTCTCAAAGGTCACAGTCCTCACACTAATAGCTTTCACAGTGCAGTCATCTCCTAGTACAATCTCAATATCAAGTACCCTCTATGCATGCTCTGAAAAGAACTCCCATGCACCTGTGATATGGCGGGAAGCCCCGTTGTCCATGTACCACACATCGGATGATGTACTCCTACCAAATGTAAAAGTAATAAATGCAAAGTCCCTGTCAAACTGTGAAACAAACTGCTCCACCTTTGTTGAAGCTACAGTACCCTTCTTGCCCTTGTTTTTCCTCTTAGGACACGTAGCAACATAGTGTCCCATCTTCTAACATGAACAACGTTTGACTTTGGACATATTTGTATCTTTCTTCTTCTTCTTCTCCTTTCCCTTAGCCCCATCTGATGAGGCCCCTTTCTTGGCCTTCCCTTTGTTCTTCCCCCTAGTTGTCAAGGCTACATCCCTCCTCATCTGCGATCTTCACCCCACCACTGCTAGTCTTTCTTATCTCATGTTGCACACAATCATCCCAGAAGCTGTCCCAATTGGGAAAATTCACCCTAGAGGTAACAATATCTCCAAAGACCTCCCAAGACTTAGGAAGTCCCATACGACTATCCTGACTAACTCTGTGGGTGTAACTGCCTCACCAATAGTAGTCAAATCATCACATACTTATTTGACCCTGCCAAGATAATGAACTACACTTTCAACCTTTGTCATCCTGATGTTCTTCAATTGTTCTTTGAGTACCATCTTCCTGCTCCCATTGGTACTCTGATAGAGAGTGGTTAGAGCTACCCACATTTGCTATGCATATGTGTTTCCTCTCACCTGAGAAACCACATGATCCTTCAGACTGTCCATCAAAATCCTTTTTGCCTTGCATTATTTTTTGTGAATACAGCAACTTCATCTGCAACAGTAGGAGGTATGACCTCTTGCCGCACTATGTCCCAAACTGTTGCCTCCTCAAACATTGTCTGAATTATGTCCTTCCAAATGGCATAGTTGGGTATCCCATCCAATCTATCTTCTATCCTTAAGAACATGGCCATGACTGCTGTCCAAAATTTACAAAACCAAGAAAATGGAGAAATGAACTTTCCAGCGCACCTTGTTGTCCCAAAAGTTCAGTCTGTGTGAAATTTCACCTTGTTGTCACAAAATATCAATTTGTTGTCCAAACTAAATTTGCCATCCGAAAATTCAGTTTGTTGTCCCAAACTACTGTGTGCAGTTTACACTGCAATTTTCAGCTTGTAGCTCTGATACCATGTTAAATTTGATGACTAAAAGGTTCCTGCAATCCCAACCTGGTTTTAATTTCACCTTATCACTCTTATTCAGTTAAATGCTCTTTCCCATAAACTTACATTCAACATATAGAATTCTGGAAATAAAATTTTTAGATTAAAATACATAGGATTGTAAACACATGCTGAAAATAAATATGGACATAAACAGACCAGCGACCCATAAAAAAAATACACAGATTTTTTGTCAACTTAAACCAAGGAAAAACCCCTTCAATCTTCTCTGGGGAAGACCTGTTATAGACCTCTTCAAATTTATTATCTTTCAAGTTCAAGAAAAATACATTTGCAGACAAAACAAAACAGCAAAATACAACTTATCTCTTCATGCCCACTTGAAGCTGAAAAATGTACAATACGGACGCAGACTGTACTGTACAGATTATGTACAGACTATACAATTTTTCGTACTATTGTATGGATTTTTTTCAAAAAAATTTACTCAAAAACTTCTCTCGAACTGCATGCAACTGACAGCATTAAATGTTGCTCATATTGTACCTTGATTTACATGCCCAGATTTTCCCAGAAATCACTCCTTCAATTTACTGCAACATATTTCTCTTTCAGAACATTTCTCCAGCCCACATCCTCCTTACTCCAATTTGCTCATGAAGAATGAATGAATGCAGACTCTCTTGTATTTTCCCCCTTTTGTTTCCCTAAGATCTATGGCACAGATTCATTTAGATCAAGGGATGAGATTAAATGTGCACTTAATTCTCACTTTCTATTTTTTAACTCACCCATTAAATAAAGTACACACATTGTACTTTATGTCTAAAGTCACTTTTCACTTTATAATTTAACATTGACTTCACCACATATAAAGTTACTTTCACTTTATAAAGTCACACTCGCGAAAATAATTATTTTGGACACTTTTCCCGAGGTAGAGACTAACCCATGGGAAGCCACTTGTCCGAGGTACATTAAAAATCAACACTACAATGCCTGTACAGGCATTGCTAACCATGAAATAATTGCAAACCCGATTAGAGACACCTTTTCATACAGATGGTTTGTAATACTTTGCAGCAATTGAAGATGTCCTTGGAATAACATTTGCCCAAAGTGTCCTGCAATGACATGTTTTGCTTCTAAATTTTTGTACTGCTTTAGGGACCAAATAATAATGTTTGTATGCTTTATATTATTTGGTCAGTACTTTCATTTTCTGGATAGGTGCTTATAGTCAACATGTGTCAAGAGGCACCTTCCAACACCTCACAACACACAAGTTAACTTTAGCTAAGATGCCACAAGAGGGTCTCAACAATGTCAGTACAGGATTGAGCGAGAATTTTATCATAACTAGGGGACTTGCAATTCAAAGCCAACTTTTGGATTAGAAATGCTTTTGGTGTGTATGGTACTTCATAAACACCCATGTCTAACAATTGTTGTCAGTATGGATATTTTCATGCACACCCATTTTTGAATTTTTTTGCTTGACAATTTTACAAAGGATGATAGTCATGTTAATGTGCCACAAAGTCCTCAATAGGGGATATGTCACTGTGATTTTCTGAACACAGAAATTCATAGGCAATGTTAATAGAGAATAAGAGAGCATGCTATCACATCAACCCATAGTCTTGCACCCAAACGACAACCTTTGATATTGGAAAAGCTTTTAGTGCATGTAGCTTCGTATGCGACCCATGTCTGGCAATTGATGTAAGTGTGGGATTATTACACACTCATTTTGTGTTTCTTTTGTAGAACAAAATCCTCAACAAGGGGCATGTCATTGTAATTTAGTAAGCTTACATTTAAGAACATCATAAATACAACAACCATAATCAACAAGGAAGATTATTACACACTCATTTTGTGTTTCTTTTGTAGAACAAAATCCTCAACAAGGGGCATGTCATTGTAATTTAGTAAGCTTACATTTAAGAACATCATAAATACAACAACCATAATCAACAAGGAAAACGCAGCACCTCTGAGCAATATTAGTTCCAAAGTGAGATAAGATAATTCTATTATTGTCCAATAAATGACCATAAATAGGTCAATGGGACAGAAGGATACAAGCAATATGAGCACAATGTGGGAGTGCAAACGCAACTCCTAGAAAATGCCAAAGCTAAATCTAGGACAAAATGAAGCCAAGAAGGATACAATAATAGGATGGCCTCATAAACATGTATATAACTAGATCATGTAGAAGGCTAAGTGAATAAGTCCATGGCTAGATGTTGATGATCTCATAAGTGGCAACAGCAGTGTTAACTTGCTATCGGAGTCCTCTAGAATCCAACGAGGAGTTTGGTTGCATGATCAAAGGGGGGGAGGAGGGGGGCAATACTCCTAACATTAGAGGCCAAAGGAAAGAAGCTCTAGATAAGTCTTTGATTGCTCCGTTGGGGTTAGGGAAGAACCTGTCAACGGGGGGGCATTGTTTGGGAACTGACTGGTACTAAACCCTCTAACGCTTTGGGTGTGAATGAATTTGTGTTGTTTGACACCTTCGCAACAATCTCGAGGGTAATAATTGGCCTCTCAAAGGGGGTAGCTAAGGGGAGAACCAAGTGAGATAAGATAAGATAATTTTATTATTGTCCAACAAATGACCATAAATATGTCAATGGGATAGAAGGATACAACCAATATGAGTACAATGTGGGAGTCCAAAATGCAACTCCTAGAAAACACCAAAGCTAGATCTAGGATAAAAAGAAGTAAAGAAGGATACAATAATAGGACAGCCTCATAAACATGTAGATAACCAGATCATGTAGAAGGCTAAGTGAACAAGTCCAAGGTTGGAGATCGATGTTGTCAAGAGTGCCAAAGTTTGATAGCGGATAGCAACGGGGTCGACTAGCATTGGCTCACTATTAGAGTCCTCTGGTTCCGACAAGGAGTTTGACTGCATGATCTGGGGATGTAAAAGAAAGGGATGCTCCTAATATTTGAGACCAAAGGAAAGAAGCTCTAGATGAGTCTTTGATTGCTTTGTTGGGGCCAGGGAGGTACCTGTCGAGTTTGAGGGTTGCTTTGTTCGGGAACTATCTAGTACTAAACCCTCTAATGCTCAGAGTGTGAGTAAATTGATGTGTTGTTCGACACATTTGCAATGGTCTCAAGGGTATCAGTTGGCCTCTTAAAGGGGACGACTAAGGGGAGACCTGAGGTCTCCCCTACTCTACTATCTGAAATACCCTAAAACTCAGTTCATCACTCATTACTTCGATAAGTCAGATCAACCTGAAAGTATGATGTGATCGACTGAATCATCCCTGAGTGAGGCGGGGTAAGTAGGATCAAAAATCTGTGTCTAAATATCTCCCCGATGAAGAGGGCTAGGAATATATAGTCAAGATACCAAAAGAAGGTAGAGAGGGATCCTTCGAACTCTCTATAAACGTAGAGAGTTGCACCCAAAAGCTATCTTCCGGGATGGAAATTCTTAAAGTTCGTATCAACCATATCTCTCAAATGATCTCAACATCATATCACTCCACTATATTTTTTACATTAAATTTTACACATGGGATAGTCATATTACTGTGGAGTCAAATTCTAAGTACAAAGCATATGCCATTGTGGTTTAGTAAGCTTGCATTTAAGAAGTCATCACAAAGACAACAACCAAAAACAATGAAACCCATAAACAACACAAACTACAATCAATGAAAATTGTAACGCACACATGCACCTCGAAGCAATGTTAGCATCGAAATGGGGGATAATGCTATCACATCCCCTAGAAGTTACATCCCAAAGCTAGCATGTGAATTGGCAAAGCTTTTGGTAAACCACCAACATCCCACAATCATTGACAATGTCAGATTATTATACATTCACAATCATAACTATTGCAGTGGAAGATCATGATATAGAATAGTTTAGGTATTGGTGTGGAATACATCAATGTATGTTGCTTGGTCCTCAACTTTAGGGTGAACCAACATTTCTCAAAATGGTATTATCGGCAACCCTTATGTAAACAAAAAAAAAAACAGATCATAACTTATTATGTTCAAGTAGAACTCACTAGCAGAAACCAATAGTTGCTTTGTAGATGACAAGTAGTGTAAATTATGGGTTGTTGCACTAACACAAAATATAGACTTTGGGCATGGAACAAACACAACATTTTGGTCACAAAATCAGAAATTACATGACAAGTAACAAAGTTGACTTTTGCGAAGGATAACAACAAGGATGAAAAGATAAGATAAAATAATTTTAATAATGTTCAACTAGACTACTATGTACAAAGTACATTTATAAGTCACCTGGTTCAAGTTCGAGTTTGAGGGCCTTGAAGTTCGACAAAAATTTGAGAGATTATAAAATTTAAAATTTAAAAAAATAGATGATAAAATTCGAAAAGCAATATATATATATATATATATATATATATATATATATATATATATGAAAATAGTACAATAAAAATAAAAATAGCACACCAACATTATAAACACACACCCAAGTAAAATATATATATGTGAAAAGAATAAGATAAAAATAAAAAATAGTATATATCATCATTTGAAAATTTAGGTTAAATGATTGGTTGGAATCACGATTGTCATTAGACCAAAACCCGCAGGCTTTAGTCTCTGCTACAATCGCCAGAGTTAGGATCCACGAGAGGTGCTTAGTCCATGTCGCGAAACACACAGGGAGTGTTGAACCTAATGTCCAACAATCTCCCCCCCCCCCAACGCGAGCCGGGTAAGTTTCAAACTCGAGACCTGTCTCTTTGATAGTAGAAAACCTTCATGTTGTTCAATGTAAACTTCTTCTAATTCGCCATTCAAAAATGCTGACTTCATATCCATTTGGTAGACTTTGATTTTTCTTGAACATGCATAGACGAGAAACATTCGGATGGCTTCCATTCTGGCAACTAGTGCAAATGTTTCGTCGAAATCAATTCCTTCCACTTGTGCATAGCCTTTGCAAACCAATCTTGCTTTGTTTCTGGTAACCTGTCCATCTTCATTCAATTTGTTCCTGAACACCCATTTTGTCCCAATGACATTTTTATCTTTTGGTTGTGGAACTAATTCCCAGGTGTTATTCTTCTCGATTTGATACAATTCTTCATTCATAGCTGCTACCCAATGTACATTCTGGCTAGCTTCCTCAAAACTACTAGGCTCAAAGGTTGCTAGAAAAGCAATGTGAGCTTGTTGTGATGAACAAAGCTGTCGACTTTCATTTATGTCACCAATAATTTGATCTGATGGATGGTTCTTTTGAATCCATTCTTTTGTTCTCTTTGGAGGAGCTTCTTGTTGTTGTTCTGGTATATCTTGATGATCACTATTTACTTCTTCCTGGTTGATAGTTGCTTCTTGTTCTAAAATTTTCTCCGTGTCTTTTTCAGCCTTTGTCTCAAGTTTCAAAGATTCTAGATCTTCATCATTATTTGTTAGAACACCACCTTCGTCAAATGTAACATTTATGCTCTCCACTATCTGTGTTCGTCTTAGATTATAGCATTTCTAGGCCTTTCTTTTGTGTGAGTAACCAACAAAGATACCTTCATCAACACATGATTCAAACTTACCCAAATTTTGATCTTCTCTTTTGATATAACATTTGCTTTCGAAGATTCTGAAATATTTTACATTAGCTGGTTTTCCTTTCCATAATTCATATGGAGTCTTGTTGCAATTATTTCTGAGAAGACTTCGGTTGATAATGAAGATTGTCGTATCAATTGCTTGAACCCAGAATTTTTCATCCAATTTTGAGTCCTTCAACATTGTTCTACCCATTTCCTGTATAGTTATGTTCTTTCTTTCAGCAACTCCATTTTGCTGAGGTGTTCGTGCTGTTGAAAATTGCCTTTTTATTCCATTTTCGTCACAGTATTGCTGAAATAATTTGGAAGTGAATTATCCACCATTATCTGATCTTAAACACTTTATTTTCAAATTAGTTTCATTTTCAACCAACTCATTGTAGATCTTAAAGCACTCAAATGCTTCATATTTTTTCTTTAGGCAACTGACGGCTGTCATCCTAGTATAGTCATCTATCATCAACATGAAATATAATTCTCCATCTAAGCCTTTTGTTCTCATAGGACCACATAGATCAATATGTATCAATTCCAATGGATGTGATGAAAAGTGTTCTTTTGTTTTAAGTGGACTTGCAATACGTTTCTTAGATCTTAGACAGGTATCCATAGTGTGTTACAGGTTTGAGATTTCGGCATTTTATTATTGCTTCCTTTTTGCTTATCAGCAAGATTGTCAAAGTTTGCTGACCCATTCATTTGTGCCATAACCGGCGTTCATCTTCTTTAGCTAGTAGGCATGCTTTGATTGATTCATTGAACATATATGTCATTTGGAGCTCGACTTGCTGTAGCCACAATTAAACCATACCGCCTTTCTCGCTAAGATATTTGAAGCCCCAAGAAGTATGTCACCTCACCACAGACATCTTAACTCACTTTGCATATTTGCATCTTTGTAGAAAGTTTCATTTACCGATCATCATTGCTACCAAATATTATATCATCCACATATATACCTAACGTATTGTTAAATTATCTTTATCTATTTGTACATAAAGATTGCTATCAACAGTACCTTTCTTGAACCCTTGTTGACTTAGATATCCATCAAGACGAGCATACCATGCTCTGGGAGCCTACTTGAGACCATATAGAGCCTTCTTTAACCTGAAAATATAGTCTTCTTTTTCTAATGCCACGGGTCTGACCCAATTTGGATTCTTCAAGAGAGAGTTATGCCCAATCTCTCACAATGCCCTAATTATGTATTGTTTCAATGGAGCGAACTTGTACGCCATACCACGTGTCATTGTTTCTTCATTAGGCTCTGAAATTGATACAGCAAAAACTACATCCCATGCACTATCTGCCACTTCTTACAGAATTCCAATCCGATACCCAGAGAAAGAGTTATGATGATTTTCCCAAGGTCACTTCTTTGAGATGAATTTCAGGAGCCTGCAAAAAAACACTGACTTCCACAGATCATATCTCCAAAAAAATTGCGCACCTTGATTTGAAATTTTTACAGGAGCTTCCTCAGGATTTCGGCTTCACCTCATAAAAATTTCAGCTTCTGAACCTTCGTAGAAAAAAAGTTAGAGCGAAAATGCCACGATGACCTGTTTCAGATAGCGAAATCTCTGCATAAGGAGGATATGAGGATCACAATTTATATAAATGCTTAGGTTGAGAGGGGCTTCAACAAGTGAACGAGGGAGGGCTTTTAGGAGATTAAAAATTATTAATTATTGACTTTTCAATGACCCATGCCACAACCCCATGGGGTTTTAGCCCACTAGCTGGGGTTACAAACTTCAAACATGAATATCTCTCAAACCGTGAAGAATTACGTGGCGTGCCATATATCAACGAAAACATCTCGATGAGTAGAAACCATCAAAAGCATTCTTGACCCAAAATATAGTAATTTGGTAGGTCAAAATTCCCGTGCAATATTGGGGTAGCCCCTACTGCTGCTTGGGTTGACATCAATGACAACTGTTGATCAACAATCTCCCCCTTTGGCATTGATGGCAACACAAGTACTCCCCCTGCTATCATGACACCTCTTCCTACAACATTCTCTCCCCCTTTGACATCAATAGCAAAGGGCAACTCCCCCTGACACACAACCATCTTGTGAACCTATACACACTTCCACTCCCCTGACACACAACCATCCTCCGGACCTATATACACTTCCACTCCCCCTTTATATTTTGAATAAGGAAAACCTAATGAGAACTTGGGAGAATCCCAAGCTTCTGGCGAAGATATTTCAATGCTTCAAGAGAATTCTCACGATCATCAACGCTTCCTACCCAATCTGCATCTGTTAAGGCATGAATAATGAGATTGTTACCCTTGGGATACCACAAGCCATATTCTGTTGTTCTCTTTAGATATCGAAGAATTCTTTTGATGGCAATAATATGTGATTCTTTTGGTGCTACTTGGAATCTTGATACTTGTCCAACTGCTTGCATAACATTTGGTCGAGAGGCTTCTACATATAGAAGGCTACCAATCATAGATTTGTACAACCTTTTAACCTATCAACCTTTCTAGCAAGCAAATCACTAATTCTAATCGTAACTTAAAGATATGTATATCAAAGGTATATATACAATGGGAGGGTCTTATTGCCACCTATATTGCACGCTGGTTGGATTAGAGAGACATCTCCCTAGAAGCATAATGAGAGATTTCTTGGATGTGTTTGGGGGCTCTACAAACATCTTGGGGGTGACGTTGTATCACAAATTGTAAGTGATATTTCTGTTTTGCTGAAGTAATCTAGACATGTTCTTTTGGGAGCAAAAATTTGGTATATCTTTTCCATTCTCTGTTTTGGCAATGATTTTGCAGTTGTTAATACTTATGCACTGAATGTACACATAGATGACTCCTGGTATCTATAATCTTCTACGCTATTGGATGTTGTCTACAGATAAGAGTATTAGTGGCTTGTACTTTTCAGCCATATCACCTTTTTCTTATCTTCAAAACAGCCTTCCATTTCTGTCTTTGTCATAACTCCATTCACCCAATAGAATAGGCACACTAATCTCTAGTCCACCATCGATTCATTTTCCTTTCAACTTTTAAACCTGTTTATCTGGAAATTTCTTTTCACACCACCTTACACTTCATAGCTTCAGTTTCCAGCAACCCTAATTAAAGAAGCCTTACTTCAGCCAGAGGAGCCAGCCTGAAGAGCAGAGGAGCGTTGGCGAGGTGACAGTGGCCAACATCCTACTTACCCAAATCTATCATCTCAGTGCTTGGAAATTTTACACATATAGGACATTTATTCTACTGTAATTGGTCCAAGCCTAGAATTCTAGAAATCTCAAGGCTGCACAAGCGAGAGGCATGAGATAGAGAGATATGAAACGAATATTTCATTAAAGGTGGAGTCATGTGTTATGAAACCAACTCTAAAAATAGAAGAAAAGAGAGATCAACGCCTGAGAAATAAACCACTTCGAGGGAGCAATCTCCAATACATTACATAAATGAACAATTCTTGGATGATACAAATGACCAAAACCTCCTTCTATATATAGGAGTCCATGGGGCCACAATATAATCCTAGCCGACCTAACAATAAAAATGTAAGGGCACAACAATAACAATATTGGGGTTACATGGGTACAACAATAACAATAAAATGGCTAAACTAATAACAATAAGGGACTAAAGTCCCAAGGTGGAAAAAGTCGGCAAAAAGTCCCGACTTTTTGAAAAAATCCCGAATTTTTC
This sequence comes from Pinus albicaulis, assembly GCA_034641835.2. NCBI lineage: Eukaryota > Viridiplantae > Streptophyta > Pinopsida > Pinales > Pinaceae > Pinus > Pinus albicaulis. The sequence continues at coordinate 226,410,598 of CM076572.1, read as the reverse complement.
CGTGAGCCGACTTTATCGGCCGACTTTTTCATCTTTGAAAAAGTCCCGATTTTATCCTCGAAGTCCCGACTTTTTGCCGACTTTTTCCAAAAAATCTTGAGTGAGGTAGTTTCTTTAATAATTTTTAATTTTCTTTTGAAAAATTTGGGATTTTTTCCAAAAATGAATATTTTTGTATTTTTTTAGTTTTACCGACTTTTTGCCGACATTTTCAAAAAACTCTCTACTTTATCGAGTTTTTCAACTTTTGGACCCTTGCCGATTTAATCCGCGACTTCGACTTTTTCCACATCGGGTTAAACTGGGATATAGGGACCTAACATGCCCCTCTCCTTCAAAGAAGTGTTGTCCTCAACGCTTGAGTAGCTCTGGGTGCTTCTGTATAAAATTCTCATCCTCCCATGTAGAATCTTCAGTGGGTAAGTTCTTCCACTTGATGAGATACTCTGAAATTGATCGATTCCGTAGCTGTCGAGTTCTTGTTTCTGTGATCGCTTCAGGTTCCAATATGATTTTTCCTTCCTCATCAAGTTCTGGCAATATTGTTTGAACTGGAAGATTTTCACCTATAACCTTGTTTAAGCATGAAACATGGAAAACTGGATGCACTCGTGAAGAAGCAGGAAACTCCAATTTGTATGCCATAGTACCAATCTTTTGCAACACCTTGTAAGGACCATAGTACTTTGGCGATAATTTATTATCCTTCTTAGCTTGCTTGAGGGACATTTGTTTGTATCGTTGTAGCCGTAAAAATACCCAATCTCCTACATCAAAACTTCTCTCGCTACGATGTTGATCTGCCTGTTGTTTCATTCGATTTTGTGCCAAATTCAGGTTATCCTTTAAGAGTTGGAGAACTTCTTGCTGATGCTCGATGTGGTCTTCCACTGCTTGAACCTTTGAATTTTCCCTTAAAGATGATGTGATCGATGGTGGATGATATCCATAAAGTGCCATAAATGTGGTCATTTTTGCTGCAGTATGGAAGGAAGTGTTATACCACCATTCAGCGAGAGGTAACCACTTGACCCATTGTGTTTGTTTATCAGATACAAAACTACGAAGATATCCTTCCAAACATTTATTTACTATCTCAGTTTGACCATCAGATTGAGGATGATAAGATGAGCTATGAGCTAATTGAGTACCCAAACAAAAAAATAACTCCGTCCAAAAATTTCCAGTAAAAATGGGATCTCTGTCGCTCACAATAACCCTTGGGCTTCCATGTAGCTTTTGAATTCTGTCCATAAATGTAGTAGCAACTGTACTTGCTTAAAATGGATGAGATAATGCACAAAAGTGTGCATACTTGGTAAGTCTATCAACTACCACCATGATGACACTCTTTCCTTCGGACTTAGGTAAACCTGTGATAAAATCCATTGAAATTTCCTCCCAACGTTGACTTGGAATGGATAAAGGTTGTAGAAGTCCTGGGGTCTTAATTGTTTCCACTTTATTCTGCTGGCAAACCAAACATTCCGCCACAAACTTTTGAATATCGGATTTAAGGCCATCCCAAAAAAATTCTTTCTTCACCCTGTGGTAAGTTTTTAAAAATCCTGAGTGTCCTCCTAAAGGAGAAGTGTGCAATTCCAGAAGAATCTTTTGTTTTAGTTGGGTATTCTTACAAAGATATAAGCGATCTTTGTACCATAAGGAATCATTTTTCCAACTAAATGTATCAGATGTACTAGGATCTTGCTGCAACTTTTGAATGAGTGTCCATACATCTTTGTCCTTCTTCCATTAATCTCTTGCTTCGGTTATCCAATCTGGTTGGATAATAGAAATGGCACAAAGCAATGCTTCCACCTCTTCATTCTTTCTTGAGAGCGCATTCACAATGATGCAGGGTTACCCCTGCAAAACCCAGAATCTCATCAAACTTATGCATATAAAAATGCAATTCCAAATTCATGCCAATCAAATCCTCTCACTGGCAATTTCACTCATGTAGAAGCTTTATTTCTTCTCCATTATGGAACCGGCTTTTCTCCATGTCATTTCTTCGCTCTACTTCTGCTTTGAATATCTACATTCAATGAAGATTTGACTCTTCTATTCTGATCTATGAAGATCTAACTCTTCTATGTCGCCCTTGAATTCTGATTCCTTAGATCGAAACATTCACCCACGCAATTGCACATTGCTCTGTCTGGTCTTGATTTCACTCTGCTCCAAACTTTTAATACACAGTCAGCCTCATTATAATGCATTTTTAAAAATCTTCAGCGCTGTATAAATCTTCACTGCTGTGGATTGATTCCTGCGATTTGGTTATCATACATCGCTCATAACACACAGTCAGCCTGTGCGTCTCTTACCCTGTATACATACAATTTTCATCACAATTTACATTGATTTGAATTCAGCATGAGGTCACACGCATTCAATAATAAGATGTTTCCTTAAATTGAAACGACATCCTCAATTAATTATTAACACAATCAAATTGATATTTTTTTATGTCGATTTCTTCAACTCGTGTGCTCTACAATTCAGCGCTTTTCCTCTGCACCGAAACCCAGCATCTCCGCCTTACTGCTACGGATGAACCTTTGATTATGTTCATTTACCCTAAATTAAATCTTCAATCAAATTCAATACCTTTTGATTGCCACCAGATGTAATTCCGTCCACGTTCTCAACTTAACACTGAAGCAGAACCGATTTCTATTACATCCATCTCTTCAAACTGGTATCGAACCACAATTTGGTTCATGCTGAACAGTGTCCAATTAACAGCATCCACTTAACTCATTAACAACGTTCTATATATCAGTATAATGTAAGCAACAGATACTTACCCATCGATTCCACTTGATTGCCCCACTCTCGATCTAGAAAGGTGTACTTAAATGTGCTTTTGCATCTCACACAACAATTCAATGCATCCCATTTAAATCACAAACATAAAAATTTGAATGCTGACAACCAATAGTTCACAGCTCCGATCCGATTAATCGGAATCGGAGATCGCAACTACCAAGTGGCTTCTCCCTTTTTCTCCGTTTCAAAGTTCCGATCCAATCCAAATTGGAATCGGAGGTTTCAAGCATCTGAATAACTAAGCTATTAAGAGTTGCAGCTCTGATCCGATTGATCAGAATCAGTAATCGGCCTTAAACTGAATGCCAAGTCTATTGAAGTTTTATATCCCGATCCGATTCAATCAGAATCGGAATTTGCACAGTTGGTTGGGTCGCTTGTCACAACGATGCAATATATTTTAGACCCAATTCTATTTTAGACCAATTTATAACCCTTTCCATATCCAGTTCCAATAATAATTTACTCGCAATTTCTATATGAATGAATTTTTCAAACGCAAAAAATGCGACAGTGCCAAGGCTGATTAAAACACAGAATTCATACAATTCCCAATAGAATACAAATCAAAACTCACTTCAATCAGATTCTCTGGTAAACAATGATTAAATCCACAATATTTTTATTCGATTTTCACATCACAATTCATTTTTATAAAAACTAAACAACAATTGGATTTTGGCTTCTTTACACTACGAAAGCCACTATTTCACACAAAACACAATCTCGCTACAAATCTGAGCTTCCGCTCCACACAAAATCCACACTAACTATCTCTCCTTCTCCCTTAAAAAAAACTCTAGGCTCTCACCTCATCACATTTTTATGATGAGCTTATTTTCTAATAATAGCGATCGGGATCTCCTATTTTCCCGAAAGATCATAACAAAAAATTTCTTATCTTATCACTCTCGATCACATTTGTTTAAAAACCTTATCTCTGATCTAAAATAAGGCAATCTAACACTTATTACAATAACAAACTAATTGAGAAGTTTATTCTTCTTAGTAATCCCGAATTTGGCAAAACAATCAATGAATTTTACTGTGATTAGCCACAACATGTGGACAATCCTCCACATTGCTGGCTAATTCCGATGCTCCTGCATCAGAATCCCGAAGTTGAAAGTTTCCATGACCTCCTGGTCATGTGTTTCTTCTGTTGTCCATCCAGTATCCCAAACTTTACTTTGTAACTGGTCATCACTTTCATTATGCTGCTTACTTAATTCTTCTGCCACTGTCACTTCTATTCCTCCAGATTTCCAAATCTTAATTTGCTGTTGTCCTCTGTTCTTGCCTCTGCCATTTACAATCTGTTGTTTGTACTCTACATCCTCTCTTTCATTATTATCAAAGATAATTCTTTCCTCTATGTTCTCAGATTTGTCTAATAACTTTTTCAGCAAAATGTCAATTCCTTCATATTCAATAAACATGTCATTTGCATATGACTCCTCCTTCCTGTATAAAACAAAATTTCCACCACAATTGTCACATTTAAAATAGATATGATTTTCGATCTTCATAGGTGATTCTGCCATCAACTCTTTATACTTCCCTTCTGCAAAAGTTATGAGATTGTCATCAATCTCCATTTCCATACTTTCCTTTGCGTTATCATCACAAACTTTCATTTGTTTATCTTCAGCTCCTTTAATCATGACAATTTCCCTGTCAATACCATCATTCTCAAAATTATTAAATACATGATCAAAATATCTTTCTGTTTCAGCCATTTATTCCAGTAATCTCACTTCTTCATCAACATGCATAAGCACATTGTCCAATCGCTCCTCACCTGTCAAATCTGAAAACATACACAATATTTCAGTTTCAAAAATGCAAGGCTCTTCATTCGAGGCCTCAATGATCAGCTCTTCATGCTCTTCTGAACCATTCTGACAGTTCACTAAATTATTGAGAAATTCTTCCTCAACATCTCTGATTTCTTCCTCATCAAAGAAAACTTCTGGGACTGAAACTTCTTGACTATGCTTGGCAATTTCATCATAAGTTTGTAGAATACCTTCCTGTTCTACACAATTTCTTCCAATACTCAGTTTGTCCAAATAAGACAATAATGCCTCTTCCTCTTCTCTGATAAGACTTTGATCTTTCAAATATTTCCTTGGCTTACCTTCTTCAACTAAGTTCTCGGTGTCAGCTTTCCTTCTCTTCACTTCATAAATCTGCATTGCATTTGTTTCCTTTCTTGTTTCCATTTCCCATTGGTCTTCTTTCCATGCTAAAATTCCTTCAAATATAATCCAATAAGTTTCCACTAAAAGAAGACATAACCATTCAGCCATACCTTTTAATTTCCTCCACCAATTGAAGTCTTGAAAGTTCTTATGCATCTCCTTTCTTGCTTGTCTTGCCTCTTCTCCTACAGGTTCAAATTATTTAGGCTGCATACCTGCAAATTTACATTCACAAAAATAATTAATCCCAAAAATATGAGATCCTCTTGTCTGTGCAGATGATGTCAACACATTCCTCTCATTCTGATCTGCATAGATCAGTTCTTCTCTACTGTCATCACTGTCTTCGTCCCCAAGGAGAGATCCTTTCTCTGGTTCGCAGATGTATCCTATTTCTTCATTCTCAGTTGTTCGAAGTAATAATTTCTCAGCAAACAATTCTCTGACAGGCCATTTAACTCTTCTTCCCACATAAAATCCTTGTTTCCATTTTTCTCTAATTCCTTTCAATACCAACTTCTCCAAATGACTGAGTTCTGCCTTCATCTCAGCCAACTCTATGTCCCTTTCTTCTTTACTCATTCCTTTGAGTCCAACTGCTTCAGCACTCTTTTCCCTATGTCTGTGACTCTCCTTTGTAGCCCTGTCATGACCATCAATAGTCAATTCCTTTCCTTCCTCTGGTGAAACTTCCTTCTTCACTAGTGAGCTGCAACTAACTTTTTCCATTTCGCCTATAACAAGTCTCCTTCATGCCTCACCAAACTTTCCTGAGTTTAGCCTTTTGGCACCTATTGGTTCTTTCCTCGAACCTTTCACTGACTAACAATTCTACCCAGCACTCTTCTTGCTGGAATTGTTATCTCCTATCCACAATCACAATTGTGGAGCTGCCTCATCAACTTCTACCCAACCTCAGTTGGAAGTTGTTCTCATCTCCTCTTGAAATACTCCTTGCCCACTACCTTCTTCATTCAGTAAATTTTTTTATTGCCGGGTATTGTCACGTTTACACATCTGGGATTTCTTCTTGCTCTATCTTCTTTACATAGCTCATATGCTATGATGCTGGTACATCTCATTCCATCTTTCAACAAATCCACTGCTTCCACTGACCTGCACAATCTTTTCACATCAAAGTATCTTTCAAATACTATCAATTCCTTCTGATAACCTGTTTGTAAGCAAATGTTGTTTTGCCTATCCAATCTCTGCTCTTTCGATCATCAATATCATTGCCTTCAACAATATTTAAACAATATTCAATCAAATCAGTCATGCAATCAACTTAAACATTCTTACCAGACCTTCCCGGGCATTCTCTGCTTCTCCATTCTAATCCTTATCTTCATCAAACGCTCTTCCTGGAAATTATACATCTGCTAAATTTAAAATTCAGTTTCCCAAAACAATCTTTTAGAGCGTTAAGCTAGCTCTGATACCAAAATGATGTAGGGTTACCCTTGCAAAACCTAGAATCTCATTCACACATGCATATAAAAATGCAATTTCAAATTCATGCCAATCAAATCCACTCACTGGCAATTTCACTCATGTAGAAGCTTTATTTCTTCTCCATTATGGAACTGGATTTTCTCCATGTCATTTCTACGCTCTACTTCTGCTTTGAATATCTACATTCAATGAAGATCTGACTCTTCTATTCTGATCTATTCTGATCTGACTCTTCTATGTTGCCCTTGAATTCTGATTCCTTAGATCGAAACATTCACCCACGCAATTGCACATTGCTCTGTCTGGTCTTGATTTCACTCTGCTCCAAACTTTTAATACACAATCAGCCTCATTATAATGCGTTTTTAAAAATCTTTAGCGCTGTATAAATCTTCACTGCTGTGGATTGATTCCTGCGATTTGGTTATCATACATCGCTCATAACACATAGTCAGCCTGTGCGTCTCTTACCCTGTATACATACAATTTTCATCACAATTTACATTGATTTGAATTCAGCATGAGGTCACATGCATTCAATAATCAGATGCTTCCTTAAATTGAAACGACATCCTCAATTAATTATTAACACAATCAAATTGATTTTTTTTTATGTCGATTTCTTCAACTCATGTGCTCTACAATTCAGCGCTTTTCCTCTGCACCGAAACCCAGCATCTCCGCCTTACTGCTACGGATGAACCTTTGATTATATTCATTTACCTTAAATTAAATCTACAATCAAATTCAATACCTTTTGATTTCCATCAGATGTAATTTCGTCCACGTTCTCAGCTTAACACTGAAGCAGAACCGATTTCTATTACATCCATCTCTTCAAACTGGTATCGAACCACAATTTGGTTCATTCTGAACAGTGTCCAGTTAACAGCGTCCACTTAAATCATTAACAGCGTTCTATATATTAGTATAATGTAAGAAATAGATACTTACCCATCGATTCCACTTGATTTCCCTACCCTTGATCCAAAAAGGTGTATTTAAATGTGCTTTTGCATCTCACACAGCAATTCAATGCATCCCATTTAAATCAAAAACATAACAATTTGAATGCTGACAACCAATAGTTCACAGCTCCGATCCGATTAATCGGAATCGGAGATCGCAACTACCAAGTGGCTTCTCCTTTTTTCTCCGTTTCAAAATTCTGATCCAATCCAAATCGGAATCGGAGGTTTCAAGCATCTGAATAACAAATCTATTAAGAGTTGCAGTTCCGATCCGATTGATCGGAATCGGTGATCGGCCTTAAATTGAATGCCAAGTCTATTGAATTTTTATATCCCGATCCGATTCAATCGGAATCGGAATTCGCACAGTCGGTTGGGTCGCTTCTCACAGCGATACAATATATTTCGGACCCGATTATATTTTAGACCAGTTTATAACCCTTTCCATATCCGGTTCCAATAATAATTTACTCGCAATTTCTATATGAATGACTTTTTCAAACGCACAGAATGCGACAGTGCCAAAGGCTGATTAAAACACTGAATTCATACAATTCCCAATAGAATACAAATCAAAACTCACTTCAATCAGATTCTCTGATAAACAATGATTAAATCCACAATATTTTTATTCGATTTTCACATCACAGTTCATATTTATAAAAACTAAACAACAATCGGATTTTGGCTTCTTTACACTACGAAAGCCACTATTTCACACAAAACAAAATCTCGCTACAAATATGAGCTTCCGCTCCACACAAAATCCACACTAAATATCTCTCCTTCTACCTTAAAAAAAACTCTAGGCTCTCGCCTCATCACATTTTTATGATGAGCTTATTTTCTAATAATAGCGAACAAGATCTCCTATTTTCCCGAAAGATAATAACAACAAATTTCTTATCTTATCACTCTCGATCACATTTGTTTAACAACCTTATCTCTGATCTAAAATAAGGCAATCTAACACTTATTACAATAAAAAAGTAATTGAGAAGTTTATTCTTCTTAGTAATCCCGAATTCGGAAAAACAGTCAATGAATTTTACTGTGATTAGCCACAACATGTGGACAATCCTCCACATTGCTGGCTAATTCCGATGCTCCTGCATCACACAACAAAATTTAGCTTCCCTTCTTTGTAGATGATTTCAAATTCATAACCGAACATCTATGTGACCCATTTCTGCTACTCTTCTGAAGATATTATTTGTTCAAAAAAGTGTTTAAGACTATCATAATAATTTTTTACCTTGAATTTTATTCCCATTAGGTAAGGTCGCCATAACTTTAGTGCATGTAGTATTGCCAACATTTCCTTCTCATAAATAGCTTTTTATAAATACTTTCCTTTGATTGAATGAAATTCAAAATCAATGGGTCTTTCTTCTTGCATTAAAACAACACCAATTCCATTTCCTGAGTCATCACATTCCACAACAAAGGTTTTTGTGAAGTCTGGCGTAGCTAAGAGTGGTGTTAGGCACATTGCCTCTTTAAGATGTTCAAAGGCCTTAGTTACTTCAAGAGTCCATGAAAATGCATCTTCCTTCAATAATTTTGTTAGAGGTGTTTTTATTCTCCCATAATTCTTAACAAACTTGCGATAATACCTTTAACCTGAGAAATCCTTGCAACTGCTTTATGGTTGTGGGGAGTTTCCATTCCTTAATGGCTTTAATTTTGTTAGGGTCTACCCTAACACCCTCGTGAGATACAATATGACCCAGATATTCCACCTATTGTACTCCAAAGAAACATTTGGATGTTTTTGAATATAATTGTTTCTCCTGCAATAGTTTGAGCACCCTGTCAACATGTTGAACATGATCCTTCCAAGACCTACTGTAGATTATTATATCGTCAAAAAATACTAGCACAAATTTTCCAAGGAAGGGTTTGAAAATGGAATTCATCAACCCTTGAAATGTAGAAGGCGCATTGGTAAGGCCAAAAGGCATGAAAAAAAATTCATAATGACACTCATGAGTTCGAAATGTTGTTTTCAAAATATCTTCAGTCTTCATTCTAATTTGATGATATCTTGAACGAAGATCCAACTTGGTAAAATAAATTGCTCCATGTAATTCATCCAATAATTCATCAATCACATGAATGGGAAATTTATCTTTAATGGTAAGCTTATTGAGCTCCTTATAATCCTAACACGTTCGCCATGATCCATACTTCTTGTGCACCAATACTACTGGAGTAGAGAAAGAACTTTGACTAGGTTGAATGATATGAGCCTCTAACATTTCTGCAATCATATGTTCAATTTTTCTCTTTTGGACATAAGGATATCTATAAGGCCTGATGTTTGGAGGAACACTTCCCGGAATCAAATGAATAGCATGGTCATGATCACGAAAAGGTGGGAGTCCTTTGGGAGTTTCAAACACCTTGGAATGATTGTCCAAGACTTTTTGGAGATCTACAGAAATAGATGATTTTGATGTTGGAACTTCTAGTGAGCATAATTGTGCAATTACGCCTCGTTGTTATTTCTTCAGAAGCTTTGTCATGACATTAGAGCTTATTATCTTTCCCAGATTCCTTACGATACCGCGTAATTCGACTTCCTTTCCTTCTGCAAAAAATTTCAAGAAAAGTTCTTGAAAAGTTCTTGAAAATTAAAAGCTACTATCCCCAAAGATTGTAACCATTGTACTCCTAGTACAACATCAACACCTCCCATAAAAATGGAAAGCATTGGACTAGTCAATACATATTCCCCCATGGTTAGCTTGATATTATGGCATTTTCCGGAGAAATTTATAGTTCCTCCATTTGCAACCATCACTTGAAATTCTGGTGCTGGTTATAGGAAACAATTTAATTCCTTGGCTACCTTACAATGAATAAAATTATGGGTGCTACCTGAATCAATCAACACTATTACCTTTTTATTCTTGATATGTCCTTCTATCTTGAGAGTTTGGGGAGTGGTAATTCCCGCCAATGCATTACACGATATGGTCTGACTCATTTCTTCCTCTTCTAGGTTGGTTCCTAGTGTATATATATCCTCTTCTTTTGAAGATTCTTGTTCAATTTCTTCTTCCTCTTCACAATCTATGTAAAATAATTTCTTCCCAACACACTTGTGACCTTTAGTGTATTTGTTATCGTCAACCGTAGCAAAGCCCTTTTGCCTCTTTTTCTTCCAATTGTTGTGGTGTCAACCTTGTAGGTTGTGGAAGTCTAGGAGTAGCAACACTTCCATCCTTATAGATGTGAGTGGTAGGCTTCCTTGTCGCCATAATTTTACATTCAATTTTTATTGCCAACCTGAATGCCTTCTCCAATGAGTCATGTTCCCAAATGTGAACTTCATGCTAGATGTTATCCTTTAAAGTCCCTATGAAGACATCAATCCTGTGTTCCTTTGGAATATCAATTACCCTTATATTCAATTTTTGGAAGTCATCAATGTGCTCCACCACTGAACCCTTTTGTTTGAGATTTATCAATTGGCTAAAGAAGGTGTTGCTCTTTGTATCCTCATAATGTGCTATCATTTCCTCCATAAAAATTGACCAAGCGACAATTTTTTTACGGGAGCAAAGCCATCGATACCATACAAATGTATTTTGTTCTAAATGCAAAGTTGCAATGCGTAAGTTTTGTGTGTTTTGCACATTATTGAGATCAAAATATTGCTCCATCTATAGTATCCAAGTTACAGGATCCTTGCCATCAAACTTCCTCATATCCATCTTTGGAATATGGTGGTTCTTCCATCCAACAATAGAGTTTATGAAATCACAATTAACATTTATTTTGTTCTCATCATGAGTTTCCTCTACTATCTTTTCGCCATTAGGAAACATTTCTTGTATCAACTTTGTCAAACCTTCCATGTCTGCTTTTAGATCATTCTTCATGTTTTCCATGTTGACTTTCATTTTTCATCGATCTTAGCTTCCATGTCATCCATCTTATAGCTTCCATGCCAGCTTCCATGCCATCCATCTTAGCTTCCATGCCTTTCTTCAAACCATCCATCTTAGCTTCCACATTTTTCTTCAAAACTTCCATTTCATTTTTTGTTGATCTTTGCGAGAGCGAAATTTGGTGCACTTGCTCTTGTAATTTTGACATGTCATGTTGCAAGTCTTCGTCTTCATGAGTCATATAAGAGCCTTCTGAAGGCTTAATTGGTGTTGAATTCTTTTTAGGGGGCATTTTAGAACCCAATACTGATATCTATTCTACAATATGCCCTTGGAATCAATTCAAACTGATTTTTCAAACAAGACTTATGCAATTCGAAAAAAAATACGCACTTTTTTCTTGCTTTTGAGGAGCTTGATATTGAGACTGAATTATCTCTGTGATTTCGGATATTCAATATCTGAAATATGGTCTTGTAGTAGCCCTCTGAATCTTCTTTCGAATGCCACAGGTCTGACCTAATTTGGATTCTTCAAGACAAAGTTATGCCCAATCTCCCACAATGACTTAATTATGGACTAGTTTAGTAGAGCGAACTTGTACGGCATGCCACATGTCACTATTTCCTCCTTCGGCTCTAAAATTGATACACAGGAAACTACAGTCTGTGTACTTGCGGCCACTTTTTACAGAATTCCAATCCGACACTCAGAGAGAGAGTTATGACGTTTTTCCCACGATCACCTCTTTGAGATGAAATTCGGGAGCCTGAATAAAGCCTAACTTCCACAAATCATATCTCCGAAAATATTGTGAACCAAGATCTCAAATTTTTACAAGAGGTTCCTGAGGATTGTGTCTTCGCTCTATAAAAATTTCAGCTTTTGAACCTTCATAGAAAGAAAGTTATAGCAAAAATTCCACGATGACCTGTTTTAGGTGAAATTTGGGTGCCTGAAAAAGCCCTGACTTCCACAGATCATATCTCTGAAAATATTGTGAACCGTGATCTAAATATTCTACACAACGTTCCTCAGGATTGCTGCTTTGCTCTGTAAAAATTTCAGCTTCTGAACCTTCGTAGAAAAAGAGTTATAGCGAAAATGCCACGATGACCTGTTTGAAGCAGTGAAACCCTAGAATCCAAAGCTCTAATGTCAAATGTTATGAAACCAGCGCCAAAAATAGAATAAAAGAGAGATCAACGCCTTAGAAATCAATCACTTCGAGGGGGCAACCTCCAATACATTACATAAATGAACAATTATTGGATGATACAAATGACCAAAACCTCCTTCTATATATAGGAGTCTATGGGGCCACAATATAATCCTAGCTGACCTAACAATACATGTAAGGCGCAATAATAACAATATAGGAGTTACAGGGGTATAACAATAACAATAAGGGGGCTGCACTAATAACAATAAGGGACTAAACTAGTAATATAGGGACCTAACATCATGTGATAAAATAACATTGATTTGGTTCATAGGTAGTTGGATGACCTAACTACCTTTTCGTTAATAATACCTTAATGCTTAATTGATGATTTTTCAATTAAAGTCACTTATATCATGTGGCTTTATTACATTTTTTGTTACATTGATTCTTATTGGAGCATATTATTTACTCCAACAGTTTGCTCCCTCTCCTCCATGATATTTGGGCTCTACATCGACAAGCTGGAAGAATGGATGAAGTTATAAAGAGAAGGGAAAGGGCAGTAAACAAAGAAAATTACATATATAACAAAATGTTATTGATGTAATCTTGAAAACGAGAATGTGATGCAACCTAGAAAACCACTCACAAGCTTTAGAAACCTTTTGCACAGAGGAGCAGTTGAATGTAAACATTGACAATAGCATTCTCACTCAAAAGAAATCCAAAGCAAAACAAACGACATCAGAGAAGAGCCACTTGAGATAACCCAAAAGTACAAATGCCTGGTTAGGACACATTCAAAAGGAAGATGCCTCAGACATGGTGAAAAGCAGCAAAGATTTGGGATTGGATTATGTTGTGCACCTACTTCCAAGGATTCATAACACAGGTATCTTATGCATAATATTGTGTGAGGTATGGGGATCAAGTACAACAAGTAGTTGCATAATACTGTGGTATGGGGATCAAGTACAACAAGTAGTTGCATAACACTGTGTGAGGTATGGGGATCAAGTACAACAAGTAGTTGGAACCATGTTGAGACATGCAAAAATTTCTGATGTCAGATTTTCATATGGTAAAAATCAATGCCCAAACCACACTTTATATGGAAATGGATTTGATATTCTGCTCAACCAAATACAAACTAACCATGGCTCAAAACAAAGGATAGGTGATTTGTTTTGGGCTCAATCAAATACATTTCCTTTTCTTAATGAAGAAGAGATGGATTTGATATTCTGCTCCAGGCCACACTTTATGCGATCCAGGGAAATGTTTCTAGCCCCACGGTCCCTAGACTTCAATTACAACAATCCCCGTGTCCATTATATTACCCCATCTCCCTCTAATTTTTTGTGGGTTTCCTTTTGGTTTTGCTTGGTCAATGAATTTACCCAGTTTATTTCCAATATTTAAGAGACTGTGCCTGAAGGTGGATTTGGAGAAGGGACTTCAAAAGGCTCTACAAATCAATATTGATGGGTGGAGTCACCATCAAAATATAGGCTAGGAATAGATTCCATTCAAGTGCAATATTTGTCATGATTATGGACATTGTGCCAAAAGCTATACAAAACTCCAAGAGGAGCAGCCTTCATCAAAGCAAACTCCAGGAGGAGTTGCCTCCATCAAAGCAAAAGTCAAGAGAAGAATCTAAGTTCAAGATGATTTCAAGCAAGAGCATGAATTCTCAACACAAGGGGCCACCTCAATCACCAACATCCCAAGAGGGTTTATCCACCTCGAGAAACAAACAATTTGAAGTTCTTGTGAATCTAAAGTGTTCAAAAAACCCAGAAGACTTGGAAAGACAACATGAATGGGACGCGAGCAAACCCAACTGCAGATAAACATTCTCTAACAATGGCACATATCCATCCCCCAAGGATCATGAGACCAATGCTCCAATAGAAAAGGAAGCATAAGACAAAGAGAAGGAAGAAGAGAAAGCAAAGGAAACAGAGGAAGAAATGGAGGCAGATAAAGCAGAGGAAAAATTTGTAGAGAAAATGAAGGATGAAGAAAAAGATGAAGGAAAAAGAACCAGAGTTGGCATCAAGGGTTCACTCTGAATCTTCTAAATCCTTTGCCAAAATCCTAAAGAAGGCATCAAATTCCTCTTTCTCCCCTCCTCTCACAAAGGGAAGAAAAGTTGGCATCAAGGGTTCACTCTGAATCTTCTAAATCCTTTGCCAAAATCCTAAAGAAGGCATCAAATTCCTCTTTCTCCCCTCCTCCCAAAAAGGGAAGGAAATCCAATTAGGACCAGAGAATTTACGAAGCATAAAGGCAAACCCTCTCTGGAAAGCAAACATTTTTGGAACTTACTTTGGGCAGGGGAGTGATTTCATCTATTAAGTGATAGTTGTGTTCTGATTTTCTACGTTCCTTTGTAAGAATTTACACATGTCCAAGAATTTGGCAAAAAGACTTTGAAAGAAGATTGCCTTCACTCTTTCCAATTTCTCGAAGGGAGACGAAAATCCACAAAACTGCAAGATCAACAAGATTCTCACTCAACACCTTTTGTAAGCCTATTGTTAGTCTACAACAATTTTTTTAATACAAATATCTCCTGAATATTGCTTAAAAAATAGAAAATATATTGGTTGATTTGATGTTCTTTCTTAAAAGAATCGTGTTGGAATGCAAAAATGTAGTTGGACACAAGTATTGGACTATGAAAATGTCACTTTTTGTAGCATGTTTAGCTTTGATCATGAAAGTGAGATTGCTTCTTGTCTGAAGGCAAATTCTTTTCAATGGAAAAAGAGAAAGAACTGCAAGCTTGCCTGGAGGAAAGGTTGTGTTTGGACTCTGGCCATAATGGATAAAACCAATTTTATAAGGACCAACCAATCAATCTAGACCCAACAAGCTTTGAACTAACCTCTGAACCAATGTCTTGAACCAGCGAATTGTTCAGGAGCCAAAAAGTAGAGTTTTAAGGGATAAAGAAAATAAAAAAACGAAGGCCCCACCCTCCAAACCCTAATGAAAATTTATATAAGAAACCCCCCTCCATTTCCCTCTCACCCCTCTCATTTAGCATTTATGAGCATTTGGAGATTACATCATTGAACTAAAGAGACTTAATTAGGAATGAACTTGGAAATGATTTAGCATTGTTTGAGGGATGCTTTCAATAGATTTGGCATCTACATCAATGGTCTACTTATCATCTACAAGCTTGGAGGGAATTTGAGACTGAAATGTTGCACCCATTCAAAGATGTCTTCAAACCCTAGCTTTTCTCATAAAATTGCAAATTCTTGTTTAAACAAATAAGTAAAGTTGGTTATTGCATTTCCATTTTTTCCTTTTGTTTAAGACATTACCACGATCCCCAAGAACAAAAAAGACAAGGCACAGAACCATTGTGACATGGTAGATGGGAAAAAAGCCCTACAAGGAAGAGCATAAGATGGGGGGGTTCATAGATTGGGCAAGTTAAAGCATGCACTTTAGTTGAGGCAGATATTAAACGAGAAATGTTCATCTATTGAGGAATATCAAGTAGAAAAGTCAAAATAGAAAGAAATGGGTGATGAGATAAGAAGAAGAAAGCTTTCATCCCAAGACTAGCCTAGTTCTAAAGTATGCTCCTCTAACCCTAAACAATTTGTAGGGATCTCTCTCAATATTTTCATCTGGTTCATGAAAAAACTACAACAAAAAGGAATAAGATTGATGAGTTTTTTCCATGCACTTCCAGCCCTAACACTGGCAATCAAATGCAATCCACCATTAATGGCCACTGTAAGAAGCAATACAAGGATTCAACTTACAGATACATCGCTCGATGGTGGTATGATGTAAATATCCCTTTCTAAAGTTCACAATCACCATATTACCAACTTATGTTAAATGCCATAGTTGCTACTTGTAAGAACATCAACGGCCGTATTTTTTCATGGCATTTGTTTATGTTTGTAGCTCAAGCAGGTACTTCTGAACAAGCCTATTTGTCTAGTTGTGCAAGAAGTCACCATGATCTCCTTAGGAGCAAGTTGCTAATATAACTTAGCCTAAATTTTTTAACTTAGGAAAAACACATATTATTATGTTGGTTAATTAAGCTAAAGCAAACTTAGGAAAAGTAAAGTAAATTACTTTAGTAATTATGTTTTAATCTCAACCCTTGATTTCAAGTAGGGCGAGATCTAATCTCGATTGCCAATCACTTCGGATAATAGGGCTATGGAGTTAGCTCAAAGTAAGTTACAAAAGCAATACAAGATTAAGAGAGGCTTCTTAGTGAATGTGTTGGGTCCGAGGAAGTGGCGGCAAGGAGATCCAGATCAGCCAACGATGGTTGATCAACTGGATTAGACCCAGTGTTGTATGTAATTCCTCAGTTGGGCCATTTTCCAGGAAGGGAGCCTAAGCAAGTTTAGAGTTTAATGAAGAACTGTGATTAGAAAGAATCTATGTTATTTATGTGATTGAGATTGGTAAATTTGCTTTCACTGTAATTATTTTTGGTTAATACCCTAGATGTGGTTTTATTCAGTGGATGTAATTCTCGTCAAGATTAATTACTTGATTGCTAGGGTGAGAAAATGAACAATATCATGGGGAAAATTTTACAAAATGAATTTGGATCCATAGACAAGTACATGAAGGGTTTTTAAATAAATAATGGACCAAAACAAAAAGAACTATGTTTTTATGGTAAGAATTTATGAGAAAAGCACCCAATCATATTATGGACCCTACGCATTACCAAATACATCCATAATCATAAATAGGCATTGATCCTAATGAGGAAAAACATTGGGAAGAGTGTGTTAAGTTTTTGAACCTAGAACATGCCAATTAATTCATCGTAGATTTATGTCTATTGAATAAAAGCAAAATTGAGTTCCTAATATAAACAAAATATTTCTTAGCAAAAGCACAACCAATCTTAATCATACATTAGCACACAAAAATTTATGTCCAATCAAATCAATTCTTCATTAATAATAATCAAAACCTACTTGGGCTTCCATCCTAGGATAATGGCCCACTGAGTAAAATACATACAATAAATTTGGCTATCGTCCAACTAATCAATTCATAGCCTTGGTTGATTTGGATCTCCTTGCTACAACCTTACAAGTTGCAACTACCTAAGACCCAGCACACTTGAATGGAAGTCCTTCTCCACTCAATTGTCAAGACCCTTATTAAGGTGTCACAAGTGTTGGACGGAGATAAATTGGCCATGAGTTTCATCTATGAGGCCAAGGATCAAGTTGGATAGAAGATAAGGGCAATGTACCAAGATTAAAATGCAAAGAATGGACTTGTTTGCAAGATCATTGATAATAGATGGAACAACCACTATATCAACCTATACATGCAATTGAGCATTTCTTGAACAAAAGGTAATGGCACACTTCCCTAGAACAAATGTTCTCCGATCAAAAAATGCAAGATGACATACATGCACAATTTACTACCTTCAATCATAGTAGAGGGACCTTTACAAAACAAGTTGTTCATGGCAAGAGAGTTGGACCAACAAGGTAAGGAATTATTAAGTTCAAGCATTCATTATTTTCGTCATTGAAAACTTCTAGTCTAAGTTATAGACTAATATCTTGAAATTTTTAATATTTACATTAATTTATCATGAAGTGATTTTTTCATTAATTTATCATATGGACATGGAATCATTTAATAGCTAAAGCCCTCACTTGCAAAGGTTACAATTCATATATGAAGCCAAACTTGTAGCACTTTTGGTTGTAAGCACAACTAGTGTGCACTTGAACACATTCACATAGATTAGAATCCATTTGGAACAACAATTGAATGATCCTGTCTTTGTGTAATTATAATACAACCTTCAAATGATGTATAATTGATCCCTCCTCGAAAAGTATCATTGAGAATCTACCAACAAAAATTGACAATGACTTGTTGGAGTGGATGCACTTGGATCCACGTTCAGCACCAAACAATAGTACTGCTATTAATGTCCTTGGTGTTAATTTGAAAACTCAATGACAAATTCCAACCATGGGACAAGATTCCTCTTTTCAAGAGGACCAATTTTAACATAGGAAGCGCTCAATTTGGACAAGGAAATGTGCGTTTTTTAATTAAAGCCCACATGTGCACATTTGATCAAGTCGGCCCTAAAGCAAATTGGACACCCTTGTAAGGCTATAAATACAAGTCAAGTGACCCTCATTTGAACAATCATCATGGAGCATTCTTCTATTCTCTTCCTTGGTTTTGGCTCGCACAAGTCAGAGGCAAGACCATAGAAAATTGGTTCACACAAAGGTGAAATTGAAGGGTCTAAAGCTTGCATTTTTGTTTTAGGGTTTTGAGTCTCAACCGCAGGCTAGTCACAGTAAAATCTTCACTACAACCGCACGCAGGTCGGCTCATCTGCACGGCTGAAGCCTTTCAGCCGCACGCATAACACGTCTTCCATACGGTTGGAAAGTAGGGTTTGTTTTTCGTTCATTTCTACAATTGGCCGCAGTTGACTAAAGTTGACTACAGTTTAGTCAAGTGATATATGATCAATACTTTGCTATAATCATCTTCTGAATCTTGTTTGGCTTATTTGTTGGGTTCATCTCATGGATATTGTTTAGTTGATTTTGTTGGATAAGATTATGGTTGAAGATATGGATCATTGTCTCTCGTTTGTTGAATCATTCAATGACAATCTAATAAGAAGAAGAATTTGAAAGGGTTTTCCCCATAGGGAGTTTTGCCCTGGTCTCCGACTAATCCTGGTGTCTCTGTGTGAATGTTTTTCTTCTATTGTTCCTTTATGTTACGTTGCATTGATGGTGATGTTGTTCTTTCTATATAATTGCATATGTTGTTGAATATGTTGTAAATCTGAATAATGATAGATGTTGTGGGGTGAATTTAATATGCAAATGAAGAAATGAAATTATCTAAAGCAAAGAACAATATAGCCCTAAGAAAATTTAACACTTCAGGGATTGATGCAAAGGCCAAAGGAGGGGGAGGATGAGGATGAGGTAGAGTGTTATGAATGATGAAGAGCGCAATATCGTAAAGGCGTTTTATGATATGTAGTTATTTGTTGTATCATGTAGGCTATAGGTTGTAGCTTGATGCTTTTTGGACTCTTTGGAGCCTTGATTTTTATGTATTTTGCATAGTTGAAAAAATCGCGATATTATCGCGATAAATTGAAATTATCGCGATTTTTTTAGCCGGACGATATTATCGGCGATAATTTCAAACGATAAATTGAAATTATCGTTATCGCGATTTTATCGCGATAATATCGAAATTATCGCGAGTCGACCCGAATTTATCGTGGGAGGCTTGGACAGCGGGTTTTTATGCCGGTTTTTGGGTTTTTTTTTTCATTTTTAGTTTGACAGCGTGGGGTATGAGAGCCAAGGAGGAAAGGAGAGCAGCCAAGGAGGGAAGGAGGTGATTTACACGCCCAATAGTGAAGAATCTCTTGCAAGCCAAGCGAACAAACATTGAATTTGGACCAAGTGTCTCCGACAAAACGTTTTTCCAGGTATGGGCATCAAATTTGACCCATTTTTTTTTGTTTTTCTCTTGTTCTTCCATGGGTTTCTATTACCCATGTATTTTTCATCATTTGTGATTGCATTTGGTTGTGTTTTTTTGTTTTTTTTTGTTTTATTGAGAGGAGAGGCTTTATTTTGGTCAAAAATGCAAAAATTTGTTTGTTAAATTATGTTTTTTATATTTCTTCTTGTGCTCTTAGGTTCTTCCCATTATTTTTGTTTGTGTTTCAACATGTATTTTTCCCTATTATTATTGCATTCAGTTGAGGGTTTTTTTTTTGTGAAAAAAATCAAAATGTTGCATGTAAAATTGTAATTTTTTTATTTTATTTTTTAAGTTTTAACTGGCAATTTTTGTTGTGCCCTAGGTTCAAATTTCAACATTCAAAGTTCAAAGTTTCCAACATGCCAAGGAAATTAGATCATTTCTGGGAATTTGGTGACCCTGATGGGGGGTTTGACCGATTACACTTGACTTGCAAATTATGTGGTCAACACATGGCAGGGGGGGTATACAGGTTGAAATACCACCTGGCACAGATTCCTGGGCATGAAGTAGGCCCTTGCAATAATACCAATCCAGAAATAATCAAAAGAGCCATGAACTCATTAGAAGAAATGGAAGCCGCTAAAGTCAGCAAAGCAGCTCTGAAGAGTCAAATAACAAAGTTTGGAGTTGAGCGTGAGAGTGGTAGTGGCTCTTCAGCATCAGCCTCTTCTACAGGCAGCCCCGCAGCTGCCTCCTCATTTTTTGTTCCTAGAACCACTCACGGAGCACAGCCATCTATCTCCTCCCTTATTAAAAAAAGGAGAAGGAAGAAGCTGATAGGTTGTTGGGCAAACTGTTTCTTTGGAGTGATATTCCTTTCAATGTTGCCAGGAACAATCCATTTTATCAGGCTGCGATTGATGCTATCGCTGTTGTTGGCCCAGGATACAAAGCCCCTACATATCATGACCTTAAAGGGCGCATTCTACAAAATGAGAAAGCTGACTGCACCAAGAGATTGGAAGACTTAAGGGCATCATGGGAAGTCACAGGATGCACTGTGATGTCAGATGGTTGGACTGATCAAAGGGGTAGGACCCTTCTTAACTTCTTGGTCAGTTGTCCCAAGGGGACAATGTTTATAAAATCTGGTGATGCATCTGCACATGTCAAAGATGCAAGATTATTATGTGATTTATTAGATGTGTTCATTATGGAGGTTGGGCCCCAAAATGTTGTCCAAATCATAACGGACAACGCTGCAAACTATGTTTTAGCTGGAAAGATGCTTATGGAGAGGTATCCAAGCATATTTTGGACACCTTGTGCTGCACATTGCCTGGATTTGATGTTGGAGGACATCGGAAAGCTTGATTTTGTCAAAGATATTGTAGAATCATCAAAGAGAATCACAAAATTTATATATAACCATGGATCTGTGCTTCATTTGAGGAGGACATTCACCAACAATAAGGAGTTGGTGCGGCCTGCTATTACACGATTTGCCACTACTTTCATCTCTCTTCAATCCCTCTTGAATTCTAAGTGGGATTTGAAGAGAATGTTTTTTTCAGATGAGTGGCGTGCTTTGACTATCAGCCGCAAATCATAGGGACAGGCCATCTGCAGGTTGGTGTCATATCAGGAAGATTTCTGGGCTAGAGTGGAAGAGGTGTGCAGCATTAGTGAACCTTTGGTAAAGGTTCTTAGATTGGTGGATGGAGAGAAGCCCGCAATGGGCTACTTGTATGAGGCCATGGATAGGGCCAAAGAAGTTGTTCGCAGCTATTATGATGATAAGGGTGATGATGGGTTTCAGAGACAACTTCTTTTATGGGAAGTGATTGATGATCGATGGAACAACACACTCCATCGTCCCATTCATGCTGCAGGGCTCTTCCTGAACCCCGCATTTGCTTATTCATGTGGTTTTGTATTTGATGCGAGGTCATGGATGGCTTTTTCACTTGTGTTCAGAAGATGGTGCCAAGTCCATCAGAACGTGCAGAGATATCCAAAGAGATGGAGGTATACAGAATGGCAGGTGGCACCTTGAGCTTCGACATGGCTGTCCAGGATAGGACTGCTAAAATGCCAGGTAAAATTTTCATTATTTTAAAAATTTTCTTATGTTTGTAACTTTATAAATTATAAGTTTATCTTATTTGTTGTAACTTGTAACTTGTAGATGCATGGTGGAGGAGCTACGGTGGCAGAGTACCAAAACTTCAAAAATTTGCCATTAGAATACTTAGCCAAACATGTAGCGCTTCAGGATGCGAGCGCAACTGGAGTGTATTTGAAAAAATACACACCAAAAGGCGCAACAGGTAAAACACTTAACATATTCAAATTTCGAACAGATTTTTTGAATTCATTAAATATTTTTTTTTAAATATTTAATTTATTAATTTATGACCCTTGTACAGGTTGGAGGGTCAGCGGCTCAATGACATGGTTTACGTCAACTACAATCTTAGATTGTGGGTGAGACAACTTGAGAGGACCCCTGATATGGAGGCCATCTCTTTAGATGCGATTGACACCACTGCTGAATGGAGGGTTGAGGCTGAGAGGCCTGTCATGGAGTCAGCCCCTGATTGGATAGAGGAGGAGGTAATGGAGGGGGAGGACGAGGAGGAGGATGAGGAGGAGGAGCAGGAGGAGGAGGTGACACCACCTACCACTACTACCGGTAGAGGACGTGGTCGGCCTCCTTTAGCTCCTAGTGGTTCAGGTTCCCGTTCCGGTTCTGGTGCTTCATTTTTTTCTTCTAGAGCACGACAGAGCCCATTGCCAGTCCCGCCAGCTTCTTCATCTAGAGAGAAAGGCAAAGCTATTGTATTTTCTCGCAAGAGGGGCAGAGGAAATCAATAGTATAGGACCATAGGTTATATGGTGCATTGACATTCCTTTGTATATGACTGTTGACATTATGACTCGTGATATGAGATACATTATTATATTTTTTGTTGATATTTTGAGGCTGAGTTGACTCTTGAGACTCAGGACTTAGTATTCAGGACAGGATTCAGTTTTATGTGTGATGTAGCACTAGACATGATATTAGACATCTTATATATTAGTTTTTTTTTCATATTTATGTGTCAATGCATTTATTTTATGCTGTAGATGCTTTAGATATTAAAAAAATTGAAAAAAAATGAATATTTTTGTATGTGACGATTTTTGGCCGATAATTACGATTTTTTGCCGATAATTCCGATTTTTTCCCCTCGCCGATAATATCCCGATAACGATTTTTTCATCTTTGGTATTTTGTTTCAAATATGTAGCACACTTAAGGGCCATTCTTTTATATTCACCTTAAATGGTATATACATGAGAAAACTTTATCTAATGCTTCAAATACATTGACGTACATGTGTGTGTGTGTATAGAGAGAGAGTCAGCGGGGTTTATCTCTAATGCTTGGGAGGAGTGATTTGTTGAATTCATATTAAGTATATTGTTCTAATGGCTTCAAGCCTCCTTGTTGTACGACCTTGAGCCTTATAGAATGTCTTACCCTTGCCTATAGGCTGGAGCATAGGATGCGTATATATATATATATATATATATATATATATATATAGAGAGAGAGAGAGAGAGAGAAATGCTTTTTTTTTATTCACCCTTACATGGTATACACTATATACATGAGTAAACTTTATCTAATGGTTCAAATACATTGATGTACATGTGTGTGTGTGTGTATAGAGAGAGAGAGAGAGTCAACGGGGTTTATCTCTAGTGGTTGGGAGGAGTGATTTGTTGAATTCATATTAAGTATATTGTTCTAATGGCTTCAAGCCTCCTCGTTGTATGACCTTGAGCCCTATAGAATGTCTTACCCTTGCCTATAGGCTAGAGGGTAGGATGCTTATATATATATATATATATATATATATATATATATATATATATATATTAGAGAAAGAGAGAGAGAACATTTCACAAGTCAAGTTCAATCATGTTCCAATTATGTATTAATTGACGTTAATGAACCATCAATTGGTTCCAATTATGATAACTTGGGAAGAACCAATCAACGCACAAAAAAGATTTGTGAGCCTATTGCTACCAAGAATGACCCAACCCCACCACCCAAGGGGTCAATAAAGTCGTGGCCGCACAAGTTTAAAGTGGCATTGCATTGCAATTCCTAGTCTGCCCACATGGCAAAAGATGAATCACTCTAAGAACAAGCAAGAACCAGTGCCCAAGTAGCCCTATAGGTGAAATGTTATCAATATTGCTTTAAACTCTACTTTTCAAGGCAATCTGCTTCAAAGCCTACTAGTAAATGTTGGACTAATTTAAAAAAGAAAAGGATAAGAGTAACTCATTGAACTATAAGATCCTTAGATAGAGGAACTATGAACAGCTTACACCTACTTAAGCTCTATCAATCAGTGGAGATGGTTCCAGATGTTGTGTTATTATGACTGCGACAACTTTTGGCATGTTTATTAATAGTCAAATATATAGACAACAATTCTCTAGTAGAAAAAGTCTAGGGGCCAATAGTTGAATATTAGATCTTGGATCTAATTAATAGTCTATGGGACAAATTTTTGAATATATATATATATATAAAGAGAGAGAGATCATTTCACCAGTCAAGTTAGATCCTATTCCAATTATGTATTAATTGACGTTAATGAGCCATCAATTGGTTGCAATTATGATAACTTGGGTAGAACCAATCAAGGCACAAAAAAGATCTGTGAGCCTATTGCTACCAAAAATGACCCAACCCCACCACCTGAGGGGGGTCAATAAAGCCATGGGCCGCACAAGGTTCAAGGTGGCATTGCATTGCAATTCCTAGTCTGCCCGCATGGAAAAAGATGGATCATTCTAAGAACAAGCAAGAATCAACACCCAAGTAGCCCTATAGATGAAATGCTATCAATATTGCTTTAAACAACTTTTCAAAGCAATCTGCTTCAAAGCCTATTGGTAAATTTTGCATTGATTTAAAAAAGAAAGGGATAAGAGTAGCTTGTTGAACTATAAGATCCTTAGATAGAGGAACTATAAACATCTTACACCTACTTAAGCTCTAGCAATAAGTTGAGATGGTTTCAGCTGTTGTGTTATTATGGCAGCGACGGCTTTTGGCATGTTTATTAATAGTCAGATATATAGACAAAAATTCTCTAGTAGAAATAGTCTAGGAGCCAGTAGTTGAATATTAGACCCTAGATCTCATTACTAGAGTTTATGGGTCAAATTATTAAATATTAGAACCATGATCATATTAGCTCAAGCCTCAGCAAGATGTATGGCATATACTCCTTATATCAAAATTGATTTAATAGAAAATAAAAACTACAGTCCATGCTAGGCTTTCATCAAACGCCGGAAAAGTTAGATGAAATCCAAGAAGTCCTTGGCGATGAAGAAAAGGAAAAGAAAAAGAAAGTTGTTCCAAAATCCAGTTGTTTTCTAAATTTTCAGTACAAGTTGTTAGTTCTTGTAGCATTGGATGGTGTTCTAGTCTCGAGAATTTGAGGAGAGGCTAAAACACAGGAGTTCTCCAAAACCCAGAAACGAATCATTTCTGGAAATTCCACCTAGAGATGGATCAATTAAATTAATTGACCATAATTAAAAAATTCCTAAGCCTAACTTAGGAAAAATGGATATTAATAGCAATTAATTGAGAAAGGCAAGAATTCTCTAAAAATTCACATGAATCGACTTGGAGATGATCTCAACCATCGATTAAGTTTTAGTTGTGGTCGTTGGAGTCCCAATTAGAGATTATAAGAAGAGGTCGATGGGTAGATGGAGAACAAACCAGAGCAGCGAGTTTCTTGGCAGATCAAGCTATCCAGTTGCAGTCGCAGGGAAGACGAGTTTGAGCCAGAAGGAACACAAGTGTGAGAGGGGGCAGAAATAGTAATTCTGAAGAAAGTTTTCCAGTTCCGGAGATTCAACGGCAGAAGGGTTGTATTTCCCAAAGAGGTTGCGCAAATCCTGTGCAAATAGCTTCAGAAGGAGATCGATTTTGCTGAGAGGAAGGGTGATTCAGTTGTAGTTGGCCCAAAAAATCTCCAAAAGGCCAAACGAGTCACTTCCAAGGGCAGAGTCAGCCAAGACATCATCTTTCCAACAATTCCGAGGCATAGCGATTAGAGCTTGCAAAACAAAGGATGTACAAGCAGGCAGCTAGATTTAACAGTTTTCAGAGCTAGGTTAGGCTTGGTGTTGAGGTATTTGCCTCAAAGATATTTTGCCCATATTATTTTGTTGATTGGATAGCCAATTGGGCATCCATAGATTGTACTCAGAAATTCAATGTTGTATAATAATAAAAACCCTCACTGTTGCATCAGTTTTCCCACATTGGGTTTTTTTTAGAACTTTTGTCCAAAAATAACGATGCCATAATTTTTGTGTGTGCTAGCATTTCTCAGTTTCCAGCATTTTTATTTTTGTAGCATTTATTTTATTTTGTGAAGAAATTGTAGTGTGATTAATTCGATATTATCAAAAAATTACTAAACTGAATAATCAATTAGAAGAATTAATTTCAGTTGTTGCATTTCAAGGAATTTTCACATGCTATTAGAGCATATTTGACAGACAAGGAAGCTCAGAGACAAAAGAGAGAAAATTTTGTTGTTCAAAGGGAGCAGTGGGCCAAAATTTCCTGTGGTTGCGCAATGCCTAGCCAAGCAGTGTGAATTATTGGATAGAGGATTCGATTTTCAATTGCAAGGTGGCAGAAAAATTGACTTGTCCAGAAAAGTGATTCCAACAAGCTAAGGGAGCAGCAACAACTCAATATTTTCGCTAAGTAGATTTCTTGTTTGGGTGCAGAAGGGTTTTGCAGCAATTTGCTAGAGCTAAATCAACATCGGGTGGAAGAGAAAGTGCACACACAGAGGGAATTTCTTTTAGAGGATTTCTAGTTTAGAAGTCCAATATTTCCAGTTGCAAAAGGCAGTAGAAACACGCAGATTTTCTGTAAATTTATGTAGATGTTCTTTGCTTGATGCAACTTTACTTTTTATTACAACGATCACATAAACAGTCAAGTAAAATGTTGATAGAACATACTAGTGGATCTATAGAAGACAAACCAGAAACAGAAGAATGTGGTGGTGCATTACGGTGACCAACAGGATGCTTCAACCAGCAAAGTCTCCTTGGTCAGCCAACCCAGCATGTGTCACAACAGCCCTCAAATTAGTCACCCAGTCAACTCAAAGTCAACCCCAAAAAAGTCAACGTTGTCCAAAAAAGTCAATGCAGGGCAGCAGCAATAAAGTCAACGCAGCTCATACTTCGGTCAACCTTTTGACCTCGATTTTTGTGCCAATGAGTACGGCCTTCCAAAATCAAACTCTCCACCAAATTTCAACCCTTTTGGACCATGCATTGACCAAAGTCAACGTTGGTCAAACTAGCGTGGAAACCCTAGCTGCAGTGAGCTGCAGTTAATTTTGGTCAACCCTTGCTGCAGTAAATCGTCCTCTTTCCCACGTGTGAACCGAATTATCCTCCAAGGAGCTCGTACTACATCAGAAGAGAAGATGTGTGTGATGAGAGTGAGTGAAATGATCTCCAACGTTGACTGTATATATATCCATCATTGAGGTGTGTGACACATCTGCTGGGGGTGTAAAATCTTAAGGCCGACCTACACATATTTGAAAATATTATAAATAAATTCAAAATAAATGTTCTGCTCATCAGATTAAGATCAATTTTATATCGATCTTACACCTCTCCGAAAGAGGTACCTAATAAAAATATTGCTATCTTCATATGAGCATCACAACATGGAGTTTGGACCTAGTTGTCCAATTTTAACACTCCCTCTCAACTAGGGAGAACTCCATTCACTTGTGCAAACAAACATCGTGCATCATCCCGCCGTAACTTGCTTTGCTGGCCTCTTTATTTCAGAACAGAAGTGGGTCAGTCACAAAGACATCATTCCCTAGCTGACAGATTCAGCCCAGAGGTCCGAAACCTCTATCAGACTCACAAAAAGTCTCATACCAACCCGAAGTTGGTCTACCTGACACAAAGTCAATTGGAGGTTCGAAACCTCACTATACTTGATCCTAGATCAAGTGGTTGGACCGTGCCATCCTAGATAGAGAGTACGGCAATCTCTGATGCGTCCATCAGTCTTGCTACTAGTCTCTAGCTTTTCCCACCTCATTGGCCAAATGAGAGGTACTTCCCATGAGCCCTGAACTCAATGGGTAGGATGCATACGGGGCACAGATAATGAGAGGTGAACCAACTCAAACATCATAACGGTGGGGCAGAAGCACTACAAGGTTTGGCAAGCCTAGCCCCGTGAGTGCTTATAGCTCCGAGAAGCTATCCCCAAAGCCCCCCAGAGCTCCCAGAGCTCATCGTCCAACAGGACCCACATCATAGGGTCGTTCCACGATACCAAGACTCTCACAGAAGGTTAGGAACTTGACCTTCCCCAGGGGCTTAGTGAGAATATCCGCGACCTGCTCATCAGTTCCTATATGATCGAGCCTTACGGCGCCTCGCTGTACCATATCCCGGATAAAGTGGTACCCGATATCAATATGCTTGGATCGGTCGTGGAACACAGGATTCTCAGTCATACGAATCCCACTCTGATTATCACAGAGTATCACAGTGGTATCTAGCACATGTCCAAACAGCTCACTAAAGAGCTTCCGCAACCAAACTGCTTCACAACAGGCCATACTAGCAGCAATGTATTCGGCCTCCGTGGTGCTCAAAGCCACCGACTTCTGCTTCCTGCTCATCCATGAGATCGAAGCAGAACCAAGATTGAAGCAGCATCCCGATGTGCTCTTACGATCCACCACACTGCCAGCCCAATCGGCATCAGTATATCCAAGGAGTGTCACACTCCCGGCAGTGTATCTCAGCCCATGGTTTATCGTGCCCCGAAGATATCTCAGAAGATTCTTGGCACCAACCCAGTGAAAATGATGAGGCTCAACCATCTGTTGACTCAAAGTGTTCACTACAAAACATATATCTGGTCGGGTGTTCACTAAGAACATCAAAGCTCCTATGAGTTGACGATACTCAGTAGGATTGGCCAAGATAGGCCCAGCAGTGCTGCGACTCAACTTCTTGAAGTTGAGTTCCATCGGTGTTGACACGGACTTGCAGTCCACCATACCAAATCTCTCTAGAAGTTTCACAATGTATTTTCCTTGAGAAAGGAAAATCTCTCCAGGTCTCTGCCAGACCTCCAGGCCTAGGAAGTAGTGCATCAGTCCTAGGTCCTTCATCTCGAACTCAGCAGCGAGCTCCCTCTTGCACTGATGAATGAGAGGGTCAGCACCTGTTAGGAAGAGGTCATCCACATACAGCACCAGAATGAGAGGTTTTCCCTTGACAACCTTGAAGTAAGGGTTCGGATCAGCATTACTTCGAGTGAAGCCCAGCTTCATCAAGTAGCTATCTATCCTCTTGTACCAATCTCAGGGTGCTTGTTTCAGCCCATAGAGGGATTTCTTCAACCTGCAGACATGGGTGTCCCAATCCTGGACTTCCAACCCCAAAGGTTGCTCCACATATATCTCTTCCTTTATCACACCATGCAGAAAAATGCGGTCTTCACATCATCTGATGAAGACTCCATCCTTGCGTAGCAGCAAGGGCTATAATAGATCGAATGGTGGTGTATCGGGCCACAGGTGCAAATATGTCATCATAATCTATGCCTTCCTTTTGAGAGAAGCCACGGGCAACGAACCTTGCCTTGAATTTTTCAGCACTTCCATCAGATCCATGCTTGATCTTGTAGAGCCATTTCGAGGTGACAACTGCTTTGTCCTTTGGTCTTGGAACCACATCCCAGACATCATTCTTCATAATGGACTCATACTCTTCGTGCATAGCATCCTTCCAGGCTTCCTCAAAGGATCCAAGCTCGGATTGTACAATAGTACACATGGCTGCTAGATACCCTTGGTATCTACTCGGCTTCTTGCTTTCACGGAATGTCCCCCTTGGCGCAGCATGTCACTTAACATCCTCCAGAGTGTCCCTGAGCCATGATGGTCTCTTTCCTAGTGAAGGAGGTGGATCAATCGAGTCCATCGGTCCTTCAACATCATGCATTGTTTCATCCTTTGGTTCCTCTTGATTTTCAGGCCTTGCTTCATGATCTTCCTCAGATCTCGAAAGATTGACTACTTTCCTCAGGGAAGTATCTTCGTCAAAGGTGACATCGTGGCATATCTCCACTTCCTTTTGACCAGGCACATAGACTCTATAGGCCTTCAAAGTTTCACTATAGCCCACAAACATTCCTTTCTTCCCAGAAGCATCCAACTTGCTCCTCTTTTCTTTCGGCACATGAAAGTAGACGGTACATCCAAAAACTCTAAAATGTGAGACATCAGGTTTCTTACCAGAGAAAACCTCTTCAGGAGTTTTGGATTCTAGAGCAGAATGCAGGCATCAGTTTTGTATGTACATGGCAGTGTTCATAGCTTCTCCCCATAGAAACTTCGGCAGACCTTGGTCACATAGCATGGCACGGGCAGCTTCCACAATGGTCTTGTTCTTTCGTTCAGCAACACCATTTTGCTCGGGAGTATAGACAGTTGTGGTCTCCCTCTTAATGCCAGCTTCTCTGCAAAAGTCCTTGAACTCGTTTGTCTCATATTCATTGCCATTATCAGTTCTCAAAATCTTGATCTTCTTCCCTGTCATATTTTCCACCAAGGCTTTGAATGCACGGAACCACATGAAAGCCTCATCCTTCTTCTTTAAGAAGTATATCCAGGTTTTGCGAGAAAAGTCATCTATGAACGTCATATAATATGAACATCCTCCCAAGGATGTCACGGGCAGCATACTAGATAGATTAGAATGGATCAATTCCAAGACATCAGATGTCTTTGTGACACTAGAGGGGAAAGGTCCCCTTGTATGCTTTCCTTCGGCACAACCCTTACATACACCTTCATGATTATTTGGAAACTCGGGCATCCCTATCACCACCTTCCTTGCTTCGGGAAGGGCTTTGTAGTGAAGGTGTCCAAACCTTCGGTGCCATAGTTCAGTCTGTCGAATAGTATCACATGTCATTGCTCCCAACGGACTTCCTCCAACCTGGTAGAGTGTATCAACTCTAAACCCTATCGAGATAGCTTCCTTGAAGCTCTTCTTCCACATGAGCACCTTTCCATCAGTGAATGCCACATTGAAACCTTTGTCTTCCATGGTCGATATAGACACAAGGTTCTTCTTCAAATTTGGTACATAGAGTACATCCTGCAAGTGAAGGACTTGACCTTGAGACAAGTGGAGGGTCACAGTCCCTGTCCCTTTCACGGGATATGTGGCATTATCTCCAAGGATAATTTCCAGATTAGTATCCTTCTCAATCATATCAAAAAGTGCTTCCTTGAACCTAGTGATATGCCTTGAGGCACCACTATCTATCAACCAGACATCCATAGTGTCGGGTGGGCATGTAACATAGAGGGCAGATACAAGAATGTATTCATTTCTTTTATCAACAACATGTGATTCCTCATATCTGGAGTTTCTTGACCTTTTGAAAGGTTGATCATTTCCGCCGGAGGAAGCCTTCCTTTTTCCCTTGAACCTGTTGTTCCTTTGATTGCCATTCCTCCGGTTGTTGTTGTTGTCATCACCATCGGGAGAATCCTTCTTGAAAGGACATTCTCTAGCATAGTGACCAGGCCTATGACAAGTGAAACACTTGCCCTTCTTTCCTTGGGCCCCTGCTTTTCCCTTATTCTTCGAACCACCAGAGTTCTTCTTTCTAGAATGAGTAGCATATGCAGCATTTCCTCCATTTCCATACTCCTTCATTCTTGATTCTTCTTGAACGCATCTTGATAGTACTTCGTCGAAGTCATGTATCACATTATTGTTTAGAATGGTAGTGTTGAACACATGCCATTCAGATGAGAGCACTCCAAGTGCGGTGAGTACCATCTCTCGATCAGCTATTGTCTCTCCAATAGCTAGCAGATTGTTCCTGATTTCAGTTAGCTTCAGAAAGTATGACTGAACAGACTCATCCCTGCCTTTTTTCAGATTCTTCAATTGATTCTTGAAGAATAGTACTTGATTTGCATTGTTGGCCTTGAACATGAGGATCAATTTATCATACATCTCTTTGGATGTGCCCAACTCAAAGATGTAGGCCACTAGGCTTTTATGAATGGATTCCCTGATCATTAGCTTTGCTTTGATCTCCCCCTTCTTATACTTTTTTTTGGTAGCAGCAGTCGCAGTGGATGGAGGTTCTTGGATTTTACCCTGCACATAGTCCATGACATCTTGGTCTTCTAATTTGAGATCCAATATCATCTTCCAAGCATGGAAGTCATACTTCCCAGTCAATTTGTCTTCCTCCTTGAAGCTATAGCTTGTGGAACCCATTATCCTCTCTGGTGATTGCTACAAATACCGCTTGTCTTCACCTCAGCTCTGATACCATGTAAATTTATGTAGATGTTCTATGCTTGATGCAACTTTACTTTTTATTACAGCAATCACATAAACAGTCAAGTAAAATGCTGATAGAACATACCAGTGGATCTATAAAAGACAAACCAGAAACAGAAGAATGTGGTGGTGCGTTACGGCGATCAACAGGATGCTTCAACCAGCAAAGTCTCCTTGGTCAGCCAACCCAGCATGTGTCACAACAACCCTCAAATCAGTCACCCAGTCAACTCAAAGTCAACCCCAGAAAAGTCAATGTTTTCCAGAAAAGTCAACGCAAGGTAGCAGCAATAAAGTCAACGCAGCTCATACTTCGGTCAACCTTTTGACCTTGGTTTTTGTGCCAATGAGTACGGCCTTCCAAAATCGAACTCTCCACCAAATTTCAGCCCTTTTGGACCATGCGTTGACCAAAGTCAACACTGGTCAAACTAGCATGGAAACCCTAGCTGCGGTGAGCTGCAGTGAATTTTGGTCAACCCTTGCTACAGTAAATCGTCCTCTTTCCCACGTGTGAACCGAATTATCCTCCAAGGAGCTCGTACTACATTAGAAGAGAAGATGTGTGTGATGAGAGTGAGTGAAATGATCTCCAACGTTGACTATATATATATATCCATCATTGAGGTGTGTGACACATCTGTTGGGGGTGTAAAACCTTAAGGCCGACCTGCACATATTTGAAAATATTATAAATAAATTCAAAATAAATGTTCCGCTCATCAGATTAAGATCAATTTTATATCGATCTTACACCTCTCTGAAAGAGGAACCCAATAAAAATATTGGTATCTTCATCTAAGCATCACAACATGGAGTTTGGACCTAGTTGTCCAATTTTAACATTTTCTCACCCCAGGAAGGAGTGCGAATAACAGAGCTAGTAACCGAGTAGGTGAAAGGAGTAGATTTTCATCCCAGTTTCTGGGTTTCGCAAATTTTGCAACGTTGCAGAGATGGTCATACGAGATTATCGGAGGAGGTTGTGCAAGTTAGCCAGAATGCAAATCTAGACAGCAGATTGAATTCTAATTGCCGAAAACAAGTGCCAAAGGAAGTGCGAGTTGTCTAGAGCAAGAAACAAAGCGAAGAAAGGTCCCAGTAAGGGACAAGGCTCGAAGGAAATAGTGAGGCACCAAATCCAGGTGGAGGAGGAGTATGAAACTCCAGTGTGTCGAATGGGCAAAATTCAGTGTAGAAGCAGCAAGGAGATCAATTAGATCAATTCTAGTTGTTCTAGAAAGATCATTAGCAGGTTCGGCGCCAGCAGCTGCAATGAATCATTCAGATGGCAGTTGTTGATCTAGTTGCAGTGAGTAGTAGTTAGTACACGTGAGACGATTGCAGAGCGAGATGCAGTGACACAAGCAATGAGAATTGCCCAGTTGCAGGATACAGGTGTAGTTCCAACCAATAGAGATTCCCGACACACAAAGCTACGCAGTCCAATTAAATGTACAAGAGGACAGTGTGAGTTGTCAGGAGGGAGAAAAGAGATTTCCCATAAGGAAATCAAGACTTAGAGGGAGTCTAGTTTCAAAGGGAGCAACCCTATTGAAGCTAGTACTTCTGGATCTAGGGAGATCAAATTCATTATTGCAGTTGCAGCAGCAGTGCAGGGAGAGCAGCAGAGCAATGGCATCAATAGTATAAGTAGATCAGAGTTCAAAGTTGCAGATTTGGGCAAGATCCTTTGAGGTGAGCATCAGATATTGTTTCCTCATGGATCATCACCTTGCTACAGGGGCCCACAGTATTCAATAGCAAGAGGATCAGTTTTAGTTGATGTAGTCAAATTCCAAAGTGATAGTTGCAGACTAGTTGAAGTCAAATGCTGAGGAGCACAAAGCAGTGTTGATATCAGAGCAGGAGGCTCAGTGGCAGGGTCAACAGCAGTGTAGATTTCCCAGTGGATAGAAAAGAAGCTAATAGCAGTTAGAGACTCGGGAGACAGATGCAACACAGGGACACAGGTGGTTCAGTATTTTGGATGCTTCTTAGTTGCAATAGTTGTAGTAGCAACAACAACAACAGTTGAGAGGGAGATGAGTCGCAATGCAGATGCAAAATTTGCAACATTACAAGATGTACAGTGTGTCAGCAACAACACAAATGCAGCATGGTTCAGCTACAGTCAATGGCAAATGAATCAGAGTTAGCACAATGGTTGATGGACAATGACTAAGGGAACAACGCAATGACTAAGGGAATAGCGCAGTGACTGAGCGAGTAGCATTGTGACTAAGGGAGCAACGCAGTCACTTCCAACAGAGTTTTCTGTCAAACATCATTAACGTGTATGGGAGGATGATACAGAGACAGGGTCTTGTAACAGTTCAGCACTAGAACATTTTCCTCGCTAAGAGGGAGTGTTAGTTTTTGTAGCATCAGATGGTGTTCTAGTCTCGAGAATTTGTGGAGAGGCTAAAACACAGTTCTCCAAAACCCAGAAATCGTTTTTGGAAGTTCCACCTAGAAGTGGCTCAATTAAAAGAATTGCCAATAATTAAAAATTTCTTAAGTCTAACTTAAGAAAAATGGTTAATTAATAGCAATTAATTGAGAAAGGTGAGAATTCTCTAAAAACTCAAATGGATTGACTTGGAGACGATCTCAACCATCGATTAAGTTTTAATCGTGGTTGTTAGAGTCCCAAATAGAGATTATAAGAAGAGGTCGATGGGTAGATGGAGAAAACACCAGATCAGCAAGTTCCTTGGCTGATTGAGCTATCCAGTTGCAATAGCAAGGAAGAGGAGTTCGAAATAGAAGGAACAAAGGTGTGAGAGGGGCAGAGACAGTGATTCCAGAGGAAGTTTTCCAATTTCGAAGAATCAGAAGCAAAAGGATAATATTTCCCAGAGAGGCTGCATAGAGCCTATGCATATAATTTTAGAAGGACATCGATTTTGCTGAGAGGAAGGGTGATTCAGTTGTAGTTGGCCCGAAAAATCTCGAGGAGGCCAAGCAAGTCACTTCCAAAGGCAGAGTCAGTCGAGACATCATCTTTCCAGCAATTCTAGGGCATAGCGAGTAGAGCTTGCGCAAGCACTGCCTAGAGGTTGTACCAGCAACTAGATTTACTAGTTTTCAGAGTTGATAGGGTATTTGCCTCACATATATTTTGTTAATTGGATAGCTAGTTGGGCATCCATAGATTGTACTCAGAATTTCACTGCTGCATAATAATAAAAACCCTCACTGCTGCATCAATTTTCCCACAATGGTTTTTTCCGGGGACATTTGTCCAAAAACAACGATGTCGTAATTTTTGTGCGCTAGCATTTCTCAGTTTCCAACATATATATTTCTGTAGCGTTTATTTTATTTTGTGAAGAAATTGAAATGTGATTAATTTGACATTAATCAAAAAATTAATAAACTGAATAATTAGTTAGGAAAATTAATTCCAGTTGTTGCATTTCAAGGAATTTTCACAAGTTATTGTTGCACAAATAAAATGTAGGAAGGTATATAGTCAGTTGCCCCACCATATCGTTGTTTTGTAAATTTATGTACATTTTCCTATTTTTTTACAAGGCAATATATTTAATAAGTAATTTAAGTCCAACATCTTTTTGAAAATACATTGGGGACACATCGCTGATTATAATAAGTATCCTTTGCATGACATCATAAAATTCCCAACTAAATTAATAACCATTGGAATTATATCCAATAACTTAAGTAGTAAACATATTTTCTAGTCAGCCATTTAAATATCCGCACTGGAAAAACGTATATGTTGAGGCATAGCCATATCATATCACTCATACATGTTGAAGTATTCAATTGTGCAAATACAAAGCTAATTTAAAACGGTGTGGATACCAGATATGAAGGAGGGTACAGAAAAATCAGTTTTTAAGAAAATTTTGTATATGATAATGTTGCCTACACTCTATATATATATATATATACACCCTTCTTATAGATATATATAAGAATAAATATAATATATATTTATGTATGTGATTGTAACATAATGGTCCCAAAGTATGATATTAATTCAAAATCAGAGTGCATGGAGGAGCAAAGTTAGTTTTCAAGATAACCTTACGTAACCTGCAGAAATAGATATTATCGTAAGTCTTAAGGTAGCGTTGTGTGGTTTTGAATATTGTTACTAGTAAAGTTATGAAATTAATGCCAATGCAACAATGTTCAGCAATGAAGTCAGTCGCACGTCAGGCAGCTGGAACACAAATAAGCAGTTGGATATGGGGCAAGTACTAGGTGACTTTGACCATTTGAGGCCAGTTGTAGTGCCTTCGGGTTGTTGTCATATTCTCTAGAGTTTAAAGTACTTTCTAAAAAACAAGATTGTAACAAAATTGCCAGAGCAATGATCAGTTAGAGATAATAAAGAACTTGCATGATATCTAAGTATTGCCACGTCAAACACTTTGTGGAAAAATACGTTCAAAAATAACTTGATAGATTTCTTCAAACAGTACATTATTGACTGACATGCTCGTGCCCGATATAAAGGGATCCATATTTGAATGGTGGATGGCACACGTAAACGAATGATCATTGATCACGTATAGTTAGTTTATCCAGTTGAATTAATAAGAATATTTGATTATTAAATGTTCTTGTTTTCTGTTTTTCAAGGGAGATATGATATGGGAAGGCATTGTAGATGTATTTTAAACACATCCTGTATGGCAATGAAAATTCAGTAAGTGCTTGCCAATGCAGAAAGGAAAATAGTTGCTCCACAATATAGTTGTTTTGTAAATTTCAAATACATTTCAATGTTTCTCTATCAGGAAATATATTAACAAGTAACTTAAGTCCAACACAATTTTTAAAATATAATGGAGATGCATATGCCTGATTATAGTTAGTATCCTTTGCATATATATATATATATATATATATATATTCAGGTGACTGTAAAATAATTGTTCCAGAATATGATACCACTTGGAAGTCAGATTGAATGGAGGAACAAAGTTAGTTGTCAAGATTAACTCACATAACCTGCAGAAATAGACATTCTTGTGTTAAGTCTTCATGTTGCTTTATGGTTCAAAAATGAAGATAGTGGCATGTCAAGCCACCCAAAAAGGTTTAACTCTCCCAGAGGCACAAACAAGCAATTGGGAACAAGACAAGTATTGGGTAGCTTTGACAGATCAGTACCCTATGAAAATTTTAAAACTAAAATCTTATTGCAGCAACTAGTACTATTTCTTCTAACTGATAAATTAATTATATAGTTTATTGCTACAGCAACATCGAAATAAACACACTACAACTTTCACAAATAAAACTGTGGAAATAAATAGCGCTGGAACTGAGAAAATACTAGCACACACATAAAAATGACATCATTATTTTTGGAAAAATGTCCCCGAAAAAACCCAGCTGGGGAAAATTGGTGCAGCAGTGAGGGTTTTTATTATTATGTGGCAGTGAGAAATCCTGAGTACAATCTGGATGTCAAAACCTGGCAATCCTACAAAGAAAAATACTGGCAAAAATCTAGTGAGGAATTTTCCTCACCCCACAGGCAAATCCAGCATTGAAGATTGGCCTTTGAAGCCCTCTACGTCTTGCCATGCATCACCCTCTGTGTACGCTCTGCGCAGGCACAAAATCGTACAACCTAGATCTCACATTGAGCTGCCTCTTCTGCTTGCCACTGACTCTGGAAACATTTTATCACGGCCTCTGCGAAATTCTTCTGCCACAGGAACTCCGAAACGACTTCCCAAATCTGCAAATAGAACTACCTATTAAAGACTATTGTGCTGCCCCTACGTCAGCCTCACTGTGGCTCTTTTGCCTCTCTGCAAATGCACTTGTTGGATCTGGAAATCTTCCTCCAACCTCACTGTCCCTGCCCCTCACTCACTGCTTCGATTTTTGTCTCTCTGGAAGTTGATTGTTGCTACTTTGGAAATCTATCTGCCAAGGAAATCGATCTGCTGGTGTTCTAGTGTCTCTTCTCCAACTGCCCATCGACTTCCTCTTATAATCCACTATTAGAGCACCAACGAACAAGATTAAAACTTAATCAATGGCTAGGATCATCTTGAAGTCGATTCGTGTGAATTTCTAAATGATTCGCACCTTGACTTAATTAATTCTAATTAATTAGCCATATTCCCTAAAGTTTAGACTTAGGAAATATTTAAAAATCGGCTAATAATTTAATTAAGCCATCTCTAGATGGAA
Source organism: Pinus albicaulis (assembly GCA_034641835.2). Taxonomy (NCBI): domain Eukaryota; kingdom Viridiplantae; phylum Streptophyta; class Pinopsida; order Pinales; family Pinaceae; genus Pinus; species Pinus albicaulis. The sequence goes on along the minus strand of CM076572.1, from coordinate 226,371,870 downwards.
TTTCCAAAAACAATTTCTAGGTTTTGTAGATCTCATGTATTCTAGCCTATCCACCAAATTTCATGGCTAAAACACATCCGATGCTACAGAAACTAACACTCCCTCTTAGCGAGAATTGTGTTCTCTCTAGTACTGCACAACCTACCACAACACTTTGTATCTGTATCATCTCGTCAAGTTGTTGATGTCTTGCCATTGTGACTACCCACCAACCACTGCGCAACTCTGATGTTGCATCTGTGTTGCTGCTAACCCTGTTGTACTGATGCTAATGCTGCAACTCCATCTCATTTGTTGCTGCTGCAATTGCAGCATCTGCAACTGAGAAACATCCAAAACATTGAATCAAATATGTTCAATATGATGCATTTGTCACCCAAGTCTCTAACTGCTACTAGCTTTTGCACTATCTCTGAAGAATCTTCATTGTTGTTGTCTCTGCATTGTGCCATCTACATTGTTGTCATCTCTGCATTGCGCTCCCCAACATCTAACTGGAACTATCACTCTGGTACTGACTACATTAATTGCCACTAATCCATCTTGCTATTGAATATTGTGGGCCCCCATAGTCAGGTGATGATGCATGAGATGGACTCCTTATTGGACCCTTCCCATCTTTGTAGCTCTTTGGGGCTACAACTCCAAGCCACCCCACCATCATCGCAGAGTCTTCCTCCAACCTAGAGGACAACCTATCGATCTCTACTGAAGTTGTCTGTTGGTCTTGCTTCTTCGACTTGTCCTTCTTCCTGAGAGGACACTGCATGTTGTAGAGACCAAGCTCACCACATCTAAAGCACTTGACCTTTGACAGGTCCTTCTTGCTCTGCTCCCCCTGTCCCTAACTAGGACCCTTTGATGTGAGGGCCACATTCTCCTCCTCCTTCACCACCTTCGATCCGCTACTATTGTTGCCGCTGATGGAGCTCTTTAAGTGAGCTCACCTCAACTCCTCCTGCTGTAGGTCAGCCCACATTTTGTCCCATCCTGGTAGCATGTCTCAGCCCAATATACTTTGGACAAAGACCTGCCAATCCTCCGAGACATTGTTTAGTGCCAACCGTACTAGCTCTAATGGTTGAGGCGTTGCCCCAACAACTGCAAGTTGGTCTCGAACCTCTTGAATCCTAGTGAGGAAGGGATCTGTGCCTTCCCCCTTCTGCATCCTGATGCATCTCAGCTTCTCCTCCAAACATCTTCCACTACTCGGAAGTACCCTGGTATAGTGTGGAGAGAACATCCCACATCTCTTTGGCCATTTCCTTGGCCGCTATATTTGAGACTATATGGTCTCGGACTCCATCCAGGATCAACCGCTTTGCCTTCGCCATCTCCTTCCTATATTCCTTGAGTTGATCTGCATATTGGGGAACTGCCACCACATTATCTATGTAGGCTTTCAAGCCATATTCATCTAGAAGAAAGTACATCTTAGCCTTCCAAATGACATAATTGGATGATCCATCCAACATATCCTAATCTCTAAGGCTTGTAGTGGCCATCTTGAAAACTGTTAAAAATCTCTTCTTTCCCTCTGCTTGGCTTTTGCTCTGCTGCTCGCACTCCCTTCAGGAGTGAGAAGATCTGCTCACAACTACTGCGAATCTACAAGGAAAAATCAACCTTTTGAGACTCAAAGTTCCTTGACATAAATTTTCACTGTGCTATGTGTGCTTTTCTCTTCCACTTGATGTTGATTCTGCTGCTACAAAACCCTCTGCGTCCAACAAAGGAATATGCTCAACGAAAATCTGAGCTGCAACTGCTCCCTCTGACTGCTGGAATCACCGACTCAAGCAACTCGACTTTTCTGCAACCCTGCAACTGAAAAATCAAATTATTACCCCAGCAACTTTGCCTCCCTTTCAAGGAACTGCAATGCCTCAAGAATTTATGTCTATTGCTCCCTCTGAGAAACGAAATTCTCTTTCCGCTTCTGAGCTTCCCGACTGATCACTTACGCTCTAATGCCATGTGAAATTTTCAAAATCGAAATCCTATTGCATCAATTGGTTTTATTTCTTCTAACTGATAAATTAATTATTTAGTTTATTGCCACAGCAACATCTAAATAAACACACTGCAACCTTCACAAATAAAACTAGGGAAATAAATAGCTTTGGAACTAAGAAAATACTAGCGCACATAAAAATGACATCGTTATTTTTGGACAAATGTCCTCGGAAAACCCAACTTGCGAAAACCGATGTAGCGGTGAGGGTTTTTATTATTATGCAGCAGTGAGAAATTTTAAGTACAATCTAGTGAGGAATTTTCCTCACCCCACTTGCAAATTCGGCATTGAAGACATGTCCTCTTAAACCCTCTACGTCTTGCCCTACGTCACCCTTTGAGCAAGCACAAAATCGTACGGCCTAGATCTCACACAAAGTTTCCTCTTCTGCTTGCCACTAACTCTGGAGTCTCGAAAGGTTTCTCCCGGCCTCTGTGAAATTCTTCTACCACCGAAACTCTGAAACGAATTCCAGAAATTACAAATTGAACTGCCTATTAGAGGCTATTGCGCTACCCCTGCATCAGCCTCACTTTGGCTCCTCTGCCTCTCTGCAAATGCACTCGCTGGATCTGGAAATATTCCTCCAACCTCACTATCCTTTCCCCTCACTCATTGCTTCGATTTTTGGCTCTCCAGCAGCTGACTGCTGCTACTCTAAAAATAGATCTACCAAGGAAATTAAATTGTTGGTGTTTTGGTGTCTCTTCTCCAAGCGCCCATCAACTTCCTCTTATAATCCATTGTTAGAGCACCAACAGCCAAGATTAAAACTTCATCAACGGCTAGGATCATCTTAAAGTCGATCCGTGTGAGTTTCTAGATAATTCGCACCACATTCTCTAAAATTTTAGTCTTAAGAAATATTTAAAAATCAGCTAAAAATCTAATTAAGCTATCTCTAGGTGGAATTTCCAAAAACGATTTATGGGATTTGGAGATCTCATGTATTCTAGTCTCTCCACAAAATTTCGTGGCTAAAACACATCCAATGCTACAGAAACTAACATACCCACCCTATCATCGCAACATAGCTGAAAAATAGTGCTTTTGATCATTGGTATACCGCTCAAGGGCCATTTGACCTTGCTTGTGATGCTTGACTACTTCAGGCCAGTTAAAATACCTTTGGACTAATGTAATACTTCTCTAAAACTTAAAAGTAATTTTTAAAAGAGAAAATGGTTGTAACCTAAGTGACCTGGTTCGAATTCGAGTTCGAAGTTGGCAATCTTGAAATTCGATAAAATTCAATGAGGAAAATTTTATTAAAAAAGTCTAGATTAATTTCAATACACTAATATATATATATATATATATATATATATATATATATATATATATATATACACATTGTCCACAAGGTCTTGGATAGATGGTGACTGGGTGCTTTGTTAAGGCACTCCTTGATGTGAAGTCACTGGGGTTTAATTCCCAGCCCCAATCGGAGTGATATATTGGACATGATGAAGATGTAGTCCTACCAAGCTTACAAATAAAAAATGAATATACATTATATCCATATAATAAATATGAAATAAAAATGAGATTAAAAATTAAATAAAATTTAAATTCAAATTTAATAATATATATAATTAAAGATATATATAAAATAATACAAATAAATTACATCCTTTATTCATATACGAAATACAAAATGTGAAAATAATAATAATAATATATACATTAGCTATACATGACATGTAATTATTACATAATAATAGTATATATGTATTTTTTATTTTTAATATAGCACAACAAAGTACCTTAACCCCTAGGTTGTCCGTGAATGAACCTGTGATACTATCACTAACATTCAAATTTCAGCTTTCAGTAATGAAGTCACTTGCTATGTGGTTGGACGATTGGATTCTGGTGGGCAGTGCAGAGTGAAGAAAAGTCACTTGCTGCGTGGTTGGACGATTGGATTCTGGTGGGCAGTGCAGAGTGAAGAAAATGAAGCTGAAAGTCTACTTACTCTGTTCTTTTTTAATCCTCAAAATAAACTCCAACACAGCCTTTATCAAACTTTATGACTTCTACTGGGAATTTATTGAAGGTTGATTTCAACCAAGATTCAGCTTAAAATTCGCAGAACCTGAAATCATTTTGTTTGATTTACTATGAGATTCGGCCAATTTCAAATTTGGACTTTGAAATTGGTTGAATCCAGTGAAATTTGCTGAATCCAGTGACTTGGGTTGTAACATAACTGCCAGAACAAAGATAAAACAGAGAGAATAAAGAACTTGCATAACATCTTAGTATTGCCACATCAAACACTCTCTGGGCTGCTGCTAGTACTAAAAATAGTTAGATTTCTTCAAACAAGAAGCTATTGACTAAGATGCACGTACCTGATAAAAAGGGATCCATAACTGAACGGTGGATGGCACACATCAAGTATGATCATTGATCTCATGCATTTGACTTGTCTAATTGAAATTACAAGAATATTTACTTATTAAATGTTTCTGTGTACTTTTTTTCAAAAGAATGTATGACATGGGAGTGCATCCTCAATGTGTTTGAAACACATCCTGTATGGGTCCCATACAAATCCATGCACAGTTACAAGAAGGATTAAAGGCATATCCCAGAAAGATCTGGATCTGATATGTATCAGGAAATGTCTACAGAGGAAGATGGAACTGATAAAACTTAAAACTTAACAAAGATGCAACGTGTCAATATCCAAGACAATTATATCAATTAGGAATCATAAAAAATTCAGCACTAAAGAAAAGTTATTCATGTAAATGAACTGTCTTCAAACTACTTACGTATGTTGCAAGGTGGCGTGGAAAAGCATGCTGCCAATGGCGAGTGCCATGTTGGATAAATGCAGAACACTAAATCTCTTTTCAAACCTTTGCCTTAATGAGTTGATAAGACCAATAAAAGCCAGAATAATGCATGGAATGTTGGATATTGTGTTGAAAAATTCAGCAATATATGCTGAAACGGCATAGTTCTTCTCACACCAGTCTGCGGTGGATGTAACAGGCCCCCAAAAGCTATCAACCCTTTGATTTGCCATTCTTTCAAATGCAGTTTACCCGCAGGCCAAACATCAAAGAACCAGAATCCAATTATTCTTTAACATCGTGTGTACTGCAAAAGTTTCTCTTAAAACAGACGATATGCCTGCAATGGTAATAGTTGATCTATCATAAGTAGCATATCAACAGATCCATCATCTATAGATTATAGTTGTAGACAACACATATTACAGAGAATTCTAGAGTCTAGAAAATAAATAATCTACAAGAACTTACGAGTTATAAATTATAATAAACTCAAATTAACACATAAAATAAATTTCTTCTTCAGAAATAATGTCATCCAAGAATTGGGAAAGTTAGCAATATTTGACTTGGAAGAAAAAAGCTTTATCCTAAAAGCATGTAAGTAAACAAGCACAGCCTTTCGAAATCCAAACATTCCACTTGTATTAAACTATTCAGATTTATTTCACGTGTTGCTTCTCATACTATCCATCTATGCCTTTTGCTAATTCCCTACACATTTGGGTCCATAATTCATTTTTTTTCCTATTAGATGATGAGGACCTTTAAAGTTATAAAATAGCACTTTAAAGTAAGCATGTGACTATCAATAGCAATGTCCTTTCTAAATGCAAGTTATTTGGTAAGAATACAATTATAATTAGTGGTACGCCCTTCATATGACAACTTTCAACATTCCCCATTTTGCCTTAGTTAAATTACTAAAAAGGATACTGCAGTTTCTATGCAGCACAGCCAAAAACGAGATGGTGTCTGAATTTCAGAGAAAAATAACCATGTCAATAATAGAACCAGAGCTTAATTCTTCAGCATATAATAGATGTTGGGACTCCTCTGACTTGGTCTATAATTAGTATGTCCCCAAGAAAAACAACAAATGTTCATGTGATCATTCTACGTTTGTCTTCTAATATAATATTAAATTGATATCATCGAGTGTTTCTCTATTTAACTATATTAACCTCACTATTTAGCAACTTTTTACTTCTTTTACCTGGCTTCATTGATTTGACTGCAAATGTACACATGTTAGCAGTGCCCATCCACCTGAAATAATTTATTATTTTTCCCAACAAGCCTCAATAGAATTACATTTACTTTAATCAAGCAAACCACATATTTGCTTTTATGAAGCAAATAACAACAAATCCTGGCATACCTCAGAATACAAGTTACGTTATCATATGTTTTGTCATTAGCCCATTCATATTTTGGATGTTGTATGTTTTCATGGCAAGACCAAATGAATGCACATGAGCCAATACAAAATTTAAAAGCAAATTTGCAAGATTTTCAGAGTTCCAAAAGAGATTTCTAACACTGGGTCTTGAAATGGCAAATTACAAGGAAGATCTTTGTGCAATTCCATGATATAATAATAAGAATACAAGTGAAGCTAGTTGCAACCTATGTCACAAGATTCATTGAATTTCAACCTTCAGGTTCAAAATTTGGCAAACCTAAAAAAACTTTTGAGGTTCAGCGAACCTCATCAAACCTCATAGTCATTGACCAAGACCATAGCTCAATACTTATAACCTCATGTCACAACGCAAGCTTGTAATTTATCCTTGCATTCCCAAGTCCATGATAGCATTTTTTATTTTTTCATACTATTTGTGCTATATTTCATTTCAAACTTAATGTGTGTGTCTGTGTGGACAAACCTAATGATAAAATTCATCCAAACCACATCAAAAAATTTGAATTCGAACTGAATCTAATCATTGTCAAACCCAAACCATGCGACCTAGATTGCAACAGCTAACATGGGTAATCAGGTTTCAGTATCCACTCTTAACAATACCAGATTCAGAAGCTGCAAAAAAATTGTTTAGTTGTGATAATATCCATGCAGTCTGCCTGCAGACTGAGATTATCATTTGTTACCTCCTGAGATTGTCAATGGTCAAATCTCTTGAAGGTTAAATTACGATCACAATGAGATTTACTGAGCAATCTCTTACTATATTGTGTCAAATCCCAGATAACGAGGTCTGTGGATTTCTGATTCTTAAAGTATCAACATGGATAAAGAATCTCTCAATCCCTAAATAATCAGTAGCATTTCCCACAAATTTCATATTCAATTGGGCATCTAAAGATGAAATAATCCTCTCTTTCTGGCTCCATATTGCAAAAGTGACAGATCTGCCAATCTCTAGGATCTCTAGGATCTGATGACTGCTTTCTAAATATAACTGACAATAGCAGACTCATAACTGGCATAAAGGAGACTTTAAGTGTGCAGATCAATGTACCACAGGTACTGATGAACTCATTTTCCAGCTGCACATAAAGGCCAAAATAATGGAGTTGCTTCAGTGACAGGGATCCACGTGGACAAGTCCAATAAACTCAATAAATTCCTCATGGATACTCCCTTTGATGCCTCGCTTTGTCAAAATGAGAGAATCAATAGAGAAAGTAGTCAGATAATTGTCTATACCAAGATTCCTAACCCAATGTATCAACACTAACTGTTTGGAAGTACTATCCAAAATGGAACATTTGACTGACTAATCTCACGAAAGACTGGAAAGCCATAAAAAATATCCTTTCCATGCAACCAGTATGTCTGCCATGAATCAAAGTCTGACAAGCAATGATCATGAAATGAAATATGTATAAAGTGTGTAAAATATTAAAATAGACCCCCAAACTCCACTAAGATCACAACTGACAAAACTGTTCTCATGGTTCAAATGTTTTAGATAACATCAACATAAGGACTCTCTCAATGCTAACCCAGATCCACATATCTTGCCACCATACAACAATTTCAGTGTGACAATGTTATGAAAAAAGATCGAATCTTAATCCAAGATCCTAGGAATGGGCCTTGGAACATTGTCTCTCACATGTTAAGGGCATCCTAACCATTTATACAATCTCTATGAACTTATGAAGCTCGAGCCATCAAGAATGAGTGTCCAATGAAGAAAACCATTAGGTTGCAATTGAAGGATACTACTTCGGCTGTGTCACCATCAAGTGAGAGGGAATGTCCCAGATTCCCTTTGACACATCAAAGTTTATGATCAATTTCTGGCCTAGATTAACTACTAAACCATGGGTATCAGTCATTTAGATATTAGAAAACAATTTGATACAGTATCTGGAACAGAAACGGCAAGCTTTCAGAAAACGCCAGATACGATGCAGCAGGGAAAGAGCAAATACATATATGCAAAAAAGGCCATGACATATAAAAATAAATCACAATACCATTCATAAATTTCAAATTTGACAAGAATATTCTACAAATCATTTTCAATGTTCAATTATCATGAATTTCAAATTGGGAAATACAATGAAAATTTGAAATATAAACAGGAAGTCCTAAATGACCTCTAAAATCCAAATATCACCATAACATAGACAAATCACTAATGTTTGTTTGCACATCTATGTGATACGTGAGGTATAGGAAGTATAATCTACCAGGGCAGAAATCCCAAATGCCAAAATGCCGAAAAAGCTACTATGTTCAAAGCCAAAAACCACCCCAAATTTTACTTTCTACGTGTGACGGCTGACTTACTAGGCTAAATCCACCACCAGCACCATGAGATGGGGTTTCCACTTTAACTTTTAAAAATAAAATTTTAGATGTTGTTGATAGTTACTTTGACTTATAATAGTTGAGTTATCTATCAAGAATAATAAAAGCAAAATATAAGTTAACGATCAATATATAAACTTAACGAATTCAAATACGATTTAAATTTTCAAAATAGGGTTTTTTTGGGAGGGTGTTTTAGTTTTCGGCCCAAAATATCGTGGTGCTCCATTGCCCATTGGGCACGAAATTCAAACATCACCCAACCAATTCCATCGCATTATATGCACTGCACTAAGTTGACGTTCTCATATTTCCAATGTGAAATGTTTTCCAGGACCACAGAGCTTAAACTAGTGCACCCAGATCGGAGTTAACAGTTCAATGTTTAGGCAGGCCTCATTTCAAACAAGCACCTTGCAGTAAGTGTTTCTTGCACCACTTCAAGTCCTCAAATAAATGTTCAATATAACAATTACAGGGAACAGCTTGCTAAAACAGATAAATTGCCCATCTATGATTTGACCATAATTCCACCCAAACATATGGTAAATCTCAGTCATGCAATGAGACTACAGAGAGCATTAATCTGACGCAGTTTTTTTTCTAGATTCACCGACCTAACCATGATAGAGCAAAATAAATAACATTAGACTGAAAACAGAACACCATTCAAATCAAAAATCGAAAAAGAAGGTCAACGATTGCCAAAAAGCTCACAATTACGTTCCAGGTAAATCATAGCAACCCCATTAAAAGTTAATCCCCACGATATTAAACTTGCTGGATTTCCAAAACAAAGGGTCGAATTCGAACCTCAAAAAGATGAAGGGAACTGCTAAAACACGAAGAGCAGGAGATGTAGACGAGCATATAAATATCCACAGTGAAAAGCCAGCGAATCTAATGGAAAACCCTTCGCAAAAACACTCTACAGAAAAAGGGAGAGATGAAAAAACGAACACACCTTCAATATAATGTTGGGAAGAACAAGCAACGGTCCTCTTGCCTGTGAGCGCTCCAAACCCTCCCCTGCCCTCCTCCTCTCCCTCTGTCGCTGAGACTCGTCAAGGCTCTTGACCCGGGGCTTCCGCTCAAAGCTTTTGGTTGTGACTCCCCTTTTAATTTATTTTTTTCTATTAAATATTTCACATTTTCGGGGCAGTGAACTTTAACCCATCCCACATACATATATATGTATATATGAAGCCAATGAATTTCAGTTTAATTTCAAAATTCTTAGGAAAAGTTTCATGGTTAACTTTTATTAGATAACTTTTTTTTCCTGTGGCTTGAAATGTTTGAAAATTTTGTTTGGAAAATCTATCACCTATGTTTGGTTTCCACAATGTCGTTTTTTGGGCACTCTATATTACAAGTTTTTGGGATTTTGCCTCTGTATTAGAGGTTTTGTTTAGGATTTTTAATATTAAATATATGTTTGTTTGGAATTTTTTGAAAATTTATATTAGGATTTTTTAATGTGTGGTTTTAGTGGGTTTAATGGTTAAAAGTATGTGTTTTCCATATTTGGGTGATAGAAGGAAAGAGAAGGGGTAGAGGGTGGTCACCGTCTCATCTAGCCAAGAGGCAGGGGGATGTGCATGTCTCGCTGTCCCCTACATTTGTTAGTTAGAAACTTGAGGATGATGCCTAACATTGTGATCGACATTGTGGAGGACAATGTTTATGGTTGCTGGTTCAAAAGGAAGTGAGGTGGAAAGAAAATTCATGGCAAACGTATGTAAGGAGTGCATGTCAAATATGGCAGATAGTGATTTTGTCTTAGTATATGAATTCCAATGAAACAACAAATTAATGCTAACAGTCATTTTGTGTTGGAGAAAATGTTGAGAGTGGGTGGCAAATGGTTGGGATCATGGGAAGGGACATGCATTAACTTGCAAGATAATGTTAAATATGAGGATTGCATATGTAGCGGCTTGGAGTGAGATAAGGAAGGTAATTGAGTTTGGTCGGAAGGAGCTTAAAATGCCCAAACAATGGGTAAGCGAGGTGGTTTTCAATCTGCAAGAGTCATCGTCTTTTGTGAAAGTGGCGAAGGGGAATGTGAGTCTCATAGTGAGTCAAAAGAGTGTGATATCAACCTATATCTCACTCTGAGGAGGAACGACTGTCATGGCCTTTAGATGAAGTCGAGGAAGCTTTTCAACTGCAGAGATACGTGGGCAAGACAGACTAACCAGGGGTCGAGGACGAGATGGTCTGGTCCTAAAGTTTGTTACAGGATTGTGCTCTCTCCAAGTAATCCTCACTCTATTCTTTGGCTCGTTGTCATGGGTGTGGTTGTTTCATATCCCTTTAGAATAGCTTGGCATAATCTAGGATCTTTCGTTGTTGTTTTGTTGGTATTTGGAAACTCTTGTTTAGTAATCTTTGTTGTTGCCTTTTTGGTTAATTACTAGAGTTTATATAGAGATATATTTGGTAACTGGAGTAGGAAAATAGTCTCGATAAGGAGGGTGAAGGTTGATCTTGTGGGAGACAAACTTTTGTTTAGCTTTGTGTTTGTGAGGGTGAAACCAGTAGGGACCCCTTTTTATATAAGGGGGAGAAGCAGGCTTCGAAAGGTTGAGCATATAGGCGAAGAGCCGAGAACATTTGTTGGGAAAGGGAGGAGTTTAAATCCTTCTAGGTGTGAATGTTTCATAAGCAATACAATCATTAGGTGGTTTTTTTCTGAGGGCACGGGTTGTGGGATCCACATTCGTGGCCAGACATAAAGTATAACACGCAACACAGTGGCTATCGGTCGATCTTGAGAGTTGTGAGACTCTTCACCATGCCACGTGAGTGAGGCAAACCTAGGAGAGGCTCAATTTATTATGAAGAAAGAGCCCTCGGGGCAAATCACGACTTTAGAACAGAGTTATTGGGTTTGCAGCCATGTATCATGAACGAATTTTGGTGCATGTGCAAGAGGAGTTGTCGAGATCGGTAAGGGAGACCTGCTAACAGAGAACCTCCCTTTCTGGTGCAGAAATGAGAGCTTAGTGGGAAAGTTGGCTTCAAGATATAGGGCATACGAGGAGTAGAGGGACCAAGTACATTCAAGTGATCAACCTCTATTGGCAAATGAAATATCTTCTAGGAAAAACATTCCTTGACAACTAGGAAGCGAGAAGAGATTTACTACAGACGTTAGACCACATGCATGGCCACCTCAGACAATATGATTGTAGGCTAGAAGCAATGGATTGGAGGCTAGTGTGAATAGAAAAACATCTTGGGATTCCACCTATTACTCTTAGACCCTCGATAACTCTAACAGATCCCATCCATGTTGACAACTTGGACTCAGATCGAGTTCCCTGAGTTTATGATGTTTGTTTATGTTGAGTTTGAAATGCTTCCATTTTGTGTTCATGGCAATTATAGGGTAGTAGAACTTTATGGTGTTTTTGTGTTTAATTGAAATTTTGCTAGACATTGTCAATCACCTATGGTCCTCCGAATGACCCAAATTTAGGTATGGTCTAGTCTCCCTAGTGAGAGACCGAAAGGACTTATAAATTTTTGATGTAAACTTTTGATTTTGTGGTAATATATTTTCTAGTTACCCAAAAAAATGGTTAAGAGTATGTGTTTCCTCTTGATAAGTTACACATTTAAATCTAGACGAGATAGATTATATATAAATTTGTAAATTAAGTGGGTCCTTTGTCCAATAAAATTAATTTGTATTGATGCTTTGACGTGTTAATTATTAAAGGGTGAGCATTGTCTTCATAGGCTTTAGCATTCACAACGTTGTGTGGAGGTAGAGGTGGGTCCCTTGTCTTGCAAATAAGGGATTCTCGTACACCAATTTAGTGTTTGGCCTCGTCGTGACCTTAAAATTGGATTATTATTTTATTATTATATATGTAAAATATAGTCTCCTTGTGGGACGATTGAGCGGTTGGCACAATGGGATGTTAACCCCTCCACCCGTTTTCCAATATCACGAGGGCATCTTTGGCCCATTGTGATTTGTCAAATATACTCTTAGTATTATAATGACAACTACTAAATTTGATTTTGTACATCGCCCAAATTACCTTAAAATTTATCAATTCACTATAATAAATATCTAAAATTTACCACGTATATTTTAACACGTCAACCTCATAATAAAGTCGAGTGGTTGTTTTCATAGACAAATCATGTAATGCTTCAAAAGTGCCAATCAAGTCCTCCTTTGCAATAGCTCTCTTAGGGTCGGTCGTGATTTGTATTTTGTCTCAAAGTGATATCATTTAACTATAATCCAATATTGCACTTGTTAAATGTAATGGTTGGGGAGAAGTTATTTTCTCTACGTTAACGATATTATGATATTTCTCTTTCTGTCTTTTCAAAAATGTGGAATCTAAAATTATTTATACACCAATAATTCTCATAAATCTTAATATACATGTTCTAAATTTTATAAACTAATGAATATGCAGGATAGTTTTTTGTTATATTAATTTCTCTAAACCCGCAACACTAAAATGATGTCGCAAATATATGTCAATTTCTCAAATTTAAATTCAAAAATTTAAGTTAAAATTTCGAAGAAAAATAAAACCCACATAAATTCTACAATTAAAAAATAGTAAATTTAGAACAAAATATTAAACATATATTCCATATAAATAGGCAGCAAGCATATGTCCAAACCTTCCCTGCCCTTTTCCGCTTTTTATAGACTAAGACTCATTTGTCTAAGCTGTGATTTTTTTTAATTTTTAAATTAGATATTTTGATTTTTTATCAAAAAAATAATGAGTTAAAGTTAACTTAACTATCAAATATTTTATTTTAAATAAAATATTGGAACGAAATGCTGAATTGTTTGTTTTTCTTTTGTAAGGAGAAATTGTATATTCATTAGAAAGGATTGTTGATATTAAAATTTAAGAACTTTGTGGACAAAAACATATCCAACCAAGGTGGAGACGAGACAAAATTTGGACAACTAAGACTATTTACAATATTGTCGGTGAGCCAAGGAAGCAACATAAAGTTTATTACAAACTTACACAAAATTTGACTTAGAAAATTGGAACATTTAGACTCAAAAGACTAAAAAATAAAATGTGAAAGACATAAAATAATAGTGAGACTTTGTTGCACAGTCCCTAAGATTGATCGTGAAGTTTATACAAGAGACAACCTAGTTGAATCGACTGCATGTCACTAGGGATCAGGAAGGATCCCCTCTTTGAAATCTGGAGACCTCTACGATCTTCAAAAAAGATCTTGTCCTCCTCCCCTTGCAAAGCATTTTTAGACAGAGAATCTGCCTGATGGTTCCATTCTCTTAATATATGTTGGAAGGATAAATCGTCAAAGAGGCCTTTAAGGTATTGAATATGGTCCATCCGTCCACTTAGGGAGAGAACTCTCAACTAGCTCTTTCCAAACAGCTAGTCCACCACACATTTTGAGTCCCCATAAATTTGTAGTGCTCAAATTTTTAAGGAAGAAACAAAAAATAAAAGGACTTAGGTTATTGTCTCTTCAACTTTAGTGTTTGTGCTTGCTCCATAGTTTATCCAAATGTAAATAGACATGTTACTTGGGAGGAAAATGGTAGCACCTCCTACACACACCCTGTCTGAAAAGCTCCATAAAAAAAAAAAAAAAAAAACCTACACATTCAAAGGAGAAGCGAGGAGGGAAACAATGAAGTCTACTTTTGGGAGGCCTTATAGGATTAACATAATCAGAGAAGAAGTCAGTGATCTAACTAGAGACACCAGAGATTTCTTTGGGACTACCTTCAAAGATGAATTTATTTATGATCTTCCAAATTACCCATGTGATGAAGACAGGTGAGTTTAAAAAAAGCCCATATTTTGGTCCCACCAGAGGAGGCATTGATCTAGATGCTCTATAGGATCAGTTGCCCTGATGTTTAGGGCACCAAGGACTTCCAACCATAGTGACCTAGAGAAAACACACCTGAAGAAAACATGAGTTGTGGATTCAAAGTCTCTTAAGCATAACAAACATATATTGGGTCCACATAAACCTTTCCTCATAAAACGATGCCCCATTTGAATTTGATTCTCAAGCGCCAACCATATAAAGCATTTAAGCTTTGGGGTTATGGGCCAATCCCAAATTTTTGCCTAACACTAGATGGTCCTCAATTGCGCATAGAGCTCAGAAATGGCACAATATGTATGTTGGCCAGTAATATGCCCGGAAGAAGAGTTTCAGGCCCAGACAAAGGAGTCCTCCTTCAATAAAGACAAACAACACCTTTGAAGGTTTAATATAAAGGCATTCCACTCATTAGCCACTAACCCAACCACTACCAAGTGAAGGAAATGTTGAATTGTTACTTTCTCCTTGTGTTAAGGGCAAATAGGTTGATTAAACATTTGTTGGCCCCTAGTCTTCTTTTATTTGGAATCTTCTCTTTAGCTTTTTTTAATCATCTCAATTTGGTGCTCTATTAATTTTTATGATTGTGTTTCTTTTTATATGTATAAAATATAACCATGGGGATTCAATTTGATCTTATGATGTACTAAAACAAGATATTGAATCCCTTCTACAATTTGCAGAAGCAAAACACGATCGCACAATCACATAAACAAGTAAGGGAAAGAGACAATCAATCGCACAACACAAGATGTATTTGGGGAAAGCATGTCGTCTAAAACCCTGCTATATGTATATTGTATAAAGTCAAGGATCATGAAACAATACAATGCTTTCTCTCACAAGAGAACTCGTGCACTTTACCAACTGTCTCACACTAATCTAGGAAAAATCAGACAAATACTTAACCAATACCAATTCTTTGCCTCTTCTCAACCTACCTTGCTCACGCATTCCTTGAGAAATTAAGGCCCTATTAAATAGGAAAATCCCTTGGAATAATTGCACAATCCTTCCTAGGCCTCCAACTGACCTGTACAATTTTATAATTATACAAATAATAGTTATCTTCCATTTAACATCTATCTTAACTAGGTCTTCCTCAGAACTAACACGCAACAACTATTTATATTGATTTATTAGTTAACGATTTGATCACTCATTGTGAATTAAATCAGATTTAATTCACTAGACCTCTCACTAGCTCATCACTCAGTTAGAACTAGTTAAATTGATTTTAACTCAATTTCTTGAGTTAACTAATTACACTTCATGCATAGCTGCAGTTGGACCCCCTTAAACCATGGAATCGCTCTACATGCATCCTCTCTGACCCTCAACTCAAATTTCATAAGCTAACACAATCATTCTGACTTAGTTAACTAATATAAGTTGTTATGATATGAAATTACAATTTCTCTTCCAATTTAATTAAGGGGAAATTAAATTAGAATCCCCGCTTTGGGGTGCCATTTCAACACTCCCTCTCAACAAGAAAGGGATTATCTGCTACCATGATCATGTATCTATGGAATTCGAATTTGCTTCTTGCCAACGCCTTCACCAAGATGTCTACATCCTGCTCCTCCGTGGGAATGTACTCTAATGACATAATCCTCCTCTTAACACAATCTCTGAGATGGTGATACCATATATCAATATGCTTGGACCTGTCATGGAATATTAGATTAACCGAGAGTTTAATGCAACTCTGGTTATCACAATGTATCACCGTTGGATCCATCTACTGACCAAACAAACCAATGCGTATCTTCCTCATCCATATGGCCTCACATGTTTCCTAACCGGTCGTCATGTACTCTGCCTCTATTGAATTGAGTGCAACTGATCTCTGTTTCCTGTTGTACCAAGAAACTGTTGTTGATCCTATGTTGAAGATGCCTCCTGATATGCTCTTCTGGTCAGATGGACTCTCTGCCTAATCTGCATCGATGAAGCCTTAAAGCTTCACTCCCTCTGTCCGTCTATACCATAATCCATACTCTGTAGTGCCCCTGATATATCTCAACACATGCTTCCATGCCTTCTAAAAGAGCTTGGCCAACTTAACCATAGCTTGGCTCAGCTGGTTAACTGTGTAGCATATGTCGGGTCATGTGTTCACCAAATACACGAGTGAACCCACCAGCTACCTGTAAATAGCAGCATCCACTACTTCACCTAAAGTAGCATCCTTCTTCCTCCAGTTTCCTGCAAGAGGAGTCTCCATGGGTTTGTTGCCCTCCATGTGGAACTTCCTCATAATCTCCTTGGAATACTTGCCCTAAGATGCAACTAGCTCCCAAGCTCTTTGCCATATTTCCAATCCAAGAAAATAATGCAGGAGCCCCATGTCCTTCATCTCAAATTCTCTTGCAAGATTTTATGAGTCACTCATCACCTTCAGTATCAGGTCATCAACATAAAGTACAGTAATCAAAAGCTTACCATCAACCACAATATGATATAGGTTTGCATCTGTTTCACTCTTGGTGAAGCCCAACCCGATGAAATAGTTGTCAGTCGTGGTGTACCAAGCACGAGGTGCTTGCTTTAGCCCATACAGTGCCTTCTTGAGCCTACACACATGCGACTCCATGTCTAAGATCTCAAAACCTTCTGGACGCTCAATGTACATGTCTTCCTCAATAATTCCATTGAGAAATGTTGTCTTTAAATACATCTGATGTATCTCCCATCCCATCTGCTCTGAGAGTGCAAGGATGGATCTAATAAATGAGTACCTTGTGACTGGTGCAAAAGTCTCATCATAGTCAATCCCCTCCACCTGAGAGAACACTTTGGCCATAAAACTAGCCTTATGTTTCTCCACACTCCCATCTGTTTCCTGCTTCACCTTGTATACCCATCTAGATCCTACAACTGAATTCTCCTCTAGTCTTGGGACCACTTCCCATGCATTGTTCTTGATAACGGGGCCATACTCCTCAACCATGGCATCAACCCACATTGGTTGTTGCACTGCTTCCTCAAAAGAGGATGGTTCTATATCAATACCTTCGCTCATAAGAGCCATGTATCCAGTGTACTACTCTGGGGACCTTCTTCACCTACATTGTGATGTGGATGCTCCCACATTATCTCTCGCATCCAACAATAATCTGTCAACCTCTCTGGTGCGCTTCCTTCCATCTCTAGTGGATGGCTCTACATCAGTGGTTTCTACCACTCTTTGTTCCTCTGCTTGTGGCTGCTCCACATCCTGAGGTTCATCCTTTGGAGCTAAGAGCTCCTCAACTGCATGCAACTCAAGTTCCCTCTTATGGGACGATCACATGGCTTTGTCTTCATCAAAATTCACATCTCTTCTGACCACTCTCATCTTATGTGCAAGCAAGTACACCCGATAGTTATGAGGTGTATCAGTGCACCCCAAAAATATCCCCAACTCTATTGTTGGCTCAAGCTTCTTCCTAGCATATTTAGTCACATGGAAATAGACAAATGAGCCAAAAATTTTAAAATATGAAACATCTGGTTTCTTATCTGAAAAATCCTCCTATGGTGTACTCATCCAAAGTATCAGATGAGGACTTATCTTCTGCACAAATATTGTTGTATTGCATGCTTCCGCCCATAGATTCAATGGTATGCCCTGATCATGCAACATAGTTTGTCTTGCTCCCATAACAGTTTTGTTGTTTCTCTCTACAACCCCATTTTGTTGTGGATTATGAGGTGCAATAAATTATCTTCGAAATCCTTCTGAGGCATAGAAGTTCTTGAATTCATTAGAGATGTATTCTCCACCATCATCGCTCCTCAGAGCCTTCACCTTCTTCCCTGTATCTTTCTCGACGAGTAGCTTGAACTCACAAAACTTGGACAACATCTGATCTTTCTTCTGCATGAAAAAGATCCAACACTTTCTCGAAAAATCATTAACAAAAGTCACATAATACTTGTGCTTTGTTGTGGAAGTTGTTGAGAACGGTCCACACACGTGTGAGTGAACTCTCTCAAGGATTTTCATTGCTTGAATTTCCTTATCGTGAAAGGTGGCATTTGTATACTTCCCCATAGTACACCCTTTGCATGTGTCTCTCTATGCAAGTGCACCCTTTGGAATCCATGTAGAAATTTGTTGCATGATCCTCAAAGTGTTGTGGTGAAGTTGACCCAACCTCCTGTGCCATAACTCACCGATGTCTCGGCTCACCACCTTCTCTGCTTTACTGCTCAATGTTTCACAGTCATCCACATCCAATTTGTAGAGGTTCTTCACCCGAACCCCAATCTTTTTCACCTATCCCGTGGCTTTGTGATGAATAAATGCCTTTCCTTCACTAAAAATCATATCATATCCATGATCTTGCAACACAGCAACATAAACCAAATTCCTCTTTAAACCAGGTACATGCATGAAATATTTTAGTATGAGGGGTTTACCTGACTCTCTCTGGAAAGTAACTATATCAATCCCAGTAACGTTATACCTCTCGTCATCACCCATATCGATTTGCATATGGAGATCCTTCTCCTCCAAGCTGCTGAAGAATTCTCTGTTTTCAGTCATGTGGAATGAGGCTCCACTATCCAAGTACCAAACAGATCCCAACACTGATGACACCATGCATGCGAGGAGGGTGAATTCCAAGTCAAATTGCGAAGCCAGTGCTTCACCTACTACTTTTCTCGAGGCCTTCTTGTTGTTCTTCTTTTGTGGACAATTTGTGGCATAATGTCCATGCTCATGATAGTTAAAACATTTCACCTTTGAAAATTATCTCTTATTACCTGCCTTGCCGGTCTCGGATTTGGAATGGGTCGCCTTCCCTTTTCCTTTCTTCTCCTTTCCAACCAAGGCACAATTTTCCTCATCTTCAGTCTTTGATGAGGATCCATCTCTGGTTCTCCACCTTATTTCTTCTTGTGTCAAATCGGACCAAAGTCGCTCCTAATCTGGCAGCTTCTCCCTCCCATTAACATAGCCTTAGTAGCTATGTCAGTTCTTGGGAAGGCGTATAAGAGCTAGGCTCACAAAATCGTATGTGGCAACAGTGAACCCAACACTTCCAATCTCATCTCTACATTATGTGAACTTGGTCATGTATTTTTGGATTGTGTCGCCTTTTTCCATTTTGATCATCCCAAGCTTGTCTTTAATCGCCAACTTCTTGTGGTCATTGCTATTATGATATAGATATGTTAAGGCCTTCCACATTGCACATGGAGTCGCCTTCCCGTGGAGGCTCGAGACAATATGGTCCCGAACTCCCTCTAACAAGTTCCTTCTCGCTTTCACAACATTCTTCTTCCATGCATCAAGAAGTTGAGCATTTGCTGCTGCGGGATGCAGGACATCAGCATCTATGAAAACTTTCAGTCTATTGTCCTCAAGCACTGCCTCCATCATGTCCTTCTATGCAATACAATTCGAATTTTCCTCTAGTGCATATTCGAGTCTCAAGCCATTGAAAGACATCTTGATCTGTTGTTGGATACCGTGTAAATAAACTGTAAGTTCAAACCTCATCCAAAGAAACTTGTTTCTTCTCTTCTTATTGTGATTCTTGGCACTCTGATACCATGTATAAAATCTAACCATGGGGATTCAATCTGATCTTATGATGTACTAAAACAAGATATTGAATCCCCTCTATAATTTGCGGAAATAAAACATGATCGCACAATCACATAAACAAGCAAGATAAAGATACCTTCAATCGCACAACACAAGATGTATCTGGGAAAACATGCTGCCTAAAAACCTGGTATCTATATATTGTATAAAGTCAAGGATCATGAAACAATACAATGCTTTCTCTTACAATAGAACTCATGCACTCTACCAACTGTCTCACACTGATCTAGGCAAAATCAGACAAATACTTAGCCAATTCCCCGCCTCTGCTCAACCTGCTTTGCTCATGCATTCCTTGAGAAATTAAGGCCCTATTAAATAGGAAAATCCCTTGGAATAATTTCACAATCCTTCCTAGGCCTCCAGCTGACTCTATAACTAACCTGTACAGTTTTCTAATTATACAACTAATAATTATCTTCCCTTTAACCTCTTTCTCAACTGGGTCTTCCTCATAATTAACATGCAACAACTATTTATAGTGAATTATCTTTTAATTGATTGATTACTTATTGTGAATTAAATCATATTTGATTCACTAGACCTCTCACTAGCTCATCACTCAATTAGAACTAGTTAAACTGATTTTAGCACAATTTCTTAAGTTAACTAATTACTACTCATGCATATCTGCGACTCAACCCCCTTAAACCATGGAATCACTCTACATGCATCCTCTCTTACCCTCAACTCGAATTTCCTAAGCTAACTCTGTCATTATGACTAAGTTAACTAATACAAGTTGTTATGAGATGAAATTACAATTTCTCTTCCAATTTAATTAAGGGAAAATTAAATTAGAAGCCCCGCTTTGGGGTGCCATTTCAACATTATAAGATTTTGAAGTTGGGGTTTCTTTATGTTGGAGACTTCTTTAATGATTTTTTTTTTTTTTTTTCAATAAAATTTTTACTAATAAATTTTCAAATATTCATGGATATTATTTAAAGGAAAATTATGATATTAATTATAATATTTAAGTTAATATGAATATTGAGTGAAATATATAATTAAATAATATGTCGTAGGAAAATATTTCAAAATTTTTTAACATGAAATATAAAGTAATCAATTATTAACAATTTTTTATTTTTCATTTATTTTTATTTTTTGCATCGAGAGACACTTTCAAGCCTAGTATGGTAGAGATGTTGTAGTGCTTAACATTTTGACTAGCTTGAAATAAAACAAAACAAAATAAAACAAAATAAACATTTTAACATTTCTAGACTCCAACCCATGGTTTTTTCCATGGTATTCTTTTCCAATGTACCTTATTTAAAGCCTAATAATAAAACCATCTTAACTTCGGATCTACTGAGCATTGAGAGGTATCAAATCTCTCGACACACAAACCTCTTTTAGAGTGAAAAGGGATTTGATTCCTCTTGGCGCTTGGTAGATCCATAGTTAAGATGGTTCTAGGTTGGTATTTATTATTTTGTTTTTGTTGTTGTTGTTGTGTGAGAGAATTCTTCAGTCCATTATGGAAGAGATGTTTTAATGTAAACATAAACATTTTGACTCGATCCAATAAAATAAAATAATAATTTAGCGTTGGAAATTTTTTGGCTCCAGTTTTTGACAACCCATGGTTTTACTCATGGTATATGTTATGATGATGTATCACACCCCACTTAGTGGGATGGCTATTTAATCCAATTCCTCTTATGTTTATATAATAATGGGATATTTTTTTCATACATGTGTGTGTGTGTGTGTTTAACACAACCTGCTGCTACACCCTGACAGTCCCCATCGTTACCAACTAAATATGATGGTCGCAAACGAGCGGGGAATCAACAACTCACGATTAGATTGCGTCGGGTCGATGTGCTCGATCGTTAACAAGCAGGTACCCCGTCACAATCATGGTTCTGGCCTAGGGTCTCAGGGCCCCCATCTGATAGTCCACAACGCCTCCTCCCATCTGGAGGTCAATATAAATTGTGCCACCCCTCCCCTAGATCTTGATGAAACCACCATAGGGGGTGTCGCAAGGCGGTGTCCAATTTACCAAAATCATTAACAAATTTGTTGACATGTGCTTATGGCACAATGGGGCCCATCCCTCCAGCCTTAACCCCGGTACAGGTTTTCCACGTCATCTCGCACTTCTCATCCCAACGCTCTCCTCAAATGTTCTCTAGTGCACTTCCGAGGTGGTACCCCCATGACACGTCACCCCGATCTCTCCCGACGACTCCTCTCAACAGCTCGTTTTTAACCATCCGGGAAGGGACCTTCGAGACACATTGTAAAGTCATAACTTGTCCAAAGCTAATCGGGCATAGGGAAACTAATTGCAGGTCAAGCAGATGGATATGGGATGGTTTAAGCAACACAAACTTGAACACATGATCATAAATTGCAAACAAAATTGGAGGAAGAAGGAGTAACAATCAGAGACGTAGGGAAGATTGTCCCTACTGCAGTCCATTGTTCTTAAAGCATACTTATAACAGTGACTACAGAAGCAAATGTGAGGCACATAGCCTTGTAAAAAGCAGATGATGACTATCAAGTCCACAAGATCAATGGTGTGTGATCTCATGGGGAGTTATGCATGTGTATCTTGACGATGATTCCCTATGTTTTTTTGACATTCTTTTGGTGATGTTATATTACTGATATTGCATTTGATGAAGTGACAATGATCAGGAAAAAACATGACATGTTCATGGGGATTTGTGGCTATGAAAAATTAGCATTTCACATTTTGTACACATTTATTATAAAGGATAGTCGCATATGTAAGTGATTATTGACTTACACAATCGCGTATGATTTTCTGTGATGATAAAGGAGTGGCACAATCTCATGGGGAGCTTCTCACATGCTTCCATCAATTCATTATTTGCATTTGGGCTATGATATTGATTTGTTGCAGCCTGTTAATGATTCCCATGTGCTACTTAGGAATGGTGTTGGGGGATATGTATGTTGTATTCACTATTGATGTTGGTTGATAATCAATATGTTGTTGATCAATTCTACCTTACTTAATAGCTTGTGATGTTGGTAGTACTTTTTTTTATCATGTGTTGTTGATACATGGAGAGAATATGTTTCCTATGGTGTTGTGGTCCAGGATATTTATATGATTTTGTTTCTTGATGACTGTGGGTCTTTCTATATGTGGAAAAACTATGTTGACCTTGATGGCATGAGGTTAAGGGATGGGTTTCTTTGTTGTAGCTTGGATGCATTGCATATTTGGCAATGTATTGATGATATTGAAGAGACTGATGCTACATTGTCTTATCCTCCTGATGATATATTGCCTCTTGGTGATGAGGATGCTCATGTTGTTGTTATTATATTATTTTGTGGTTGTTGTCAGATGATTATGTTATAAATGCCTATATGTTTCATGCTGGTTGCTTCTAATTATGATGGTTTTGCTACAAAGATACTTCATTTTTGAAATCCTTGTTATGGATGTCATGTATGTATCTTGATGTAAAGGTCATGAAAAGACCCATGTTGTAATCATTAGAAAATTCATTCATGTGTGGGCTATTGGGATCAAGTCATGCCTTGTATGTAATCCCATTATGTTGGGAGATTGATCATAGAGTCAATGATATAGGAGAAGTAAAGTATTTGAGTCATAAAGTATTTTACTTTTATTGCATATATTTAGAAGCTCTGGCATATGCTCGGGAGGATCATGGTCAGTATGCAGATTCCGCAATTCATATCAGTAGATCAAAGTTATAGTGATGAGTGCTACAAGGGAAAGAACTTCATTAAGCCTAGTTCAAGCCTTTTCCTTTGACGTTAAAGGGGGATAGAAGACTTAGTGTTTGCAGGTGGTTTCCAAACACCAAAGAGGTTGCCATAAATTCCAAAGGGGGAGATTGTTGGAATTATGGTTAATGTGTTGTCCTTGGTGGCAACCTACCCGAAAAATATTTCCTTGATATCAATTTTCTTATAGTATGATGGTTATGGAACTAATGCAGATATTATGAATATTGGTACATATATTACAGAGGATATGGGAGAAAATTGGCAACTAATTCACATAATGCATGGAAATTTTGAAGAATGAGAAGTATATGAAGTTTTTGTGAAGAATAGTTGCGCACATACACAAGTTTTGTGAACAAAAGTCGTTTACATAATCTAAACCATGGAAAACAAGAAACCATAAACTATTACCATGATAATCGCCCACAATATTGCACCAAAAACATCTATTTGATCATGTTAAATGAATACCAACAAAATTACCAAGAGATTTTCCTGTTGTTGGAGCAGGGTCCCCTAGAGTAAAGAAATTTTGAGTATTTTTGGGTTAATTTTTGTTTGTACGTGCTACACACAGATGTAAAGGGGGATTTGGGGTGGGTCAAAGTCCCTTAATGTTTGTAACAGGTAAAAGGGAAAACTATGAGTCTCAAATCATGGTTTGAGACCATGGTATGTGCGCATTTGGAAAGATATAAATATGTAAGAGTCGAGAAGGATATGGAATCAATCAATAGATCATTATGTTTATGCTTATGAATGTTTTGATATAAGTTTTGGGTCGTTCTGGGTAGAAAAAATCTTGTTGGCTATGTGCGTGGAGACCTACTCCTAAATTGTGTGCATGGACTCTATTGTTGTGTGCACAAAAGGGAAAGATTGTACTGAACTGAAAATATCTTAATAAAGAATGCAATTTTAGCAAACTCAGACTTTTATGTGATCTATGTGGTTAATTGTCTTAGATTTTTTATGTGTTGTTTGTTATGATTCTAGATCTGAATCTGTACTATTGAATGCGTAATCATCTCAATAAATGATAAGTTGAATTATATGCATCTTTAAGCAAGTATTAGTCCGCTTTAACTATTAGATATGAATTAAGTATAGTGATATATTATGAGAAATTCTATATTGAAGTAAGGATTGGTTATGATTGTGCAAGGGTTAAGTATGTTTATCTAGTTGCATGACACTGCTTTTATATTTAAGGGTTCATCTGCAAGTAGATCTTGTTTTTTGCGAAAGGTTAGATCTGATTGAAATATAATATGTGACACATATTTGTTAATTCCTAGCTGTTGAGGGTTTGATTTGATCTGTGCTTAGACCTGGGTTCTTGGGAAGTTCTGTGCATACAGATAAGCAATTGGTAAGGGTAAAACACACATCAAACGCTCCCTTAGGGTGTGGAAACCTAGTTCCAACACCCCCCCATACTACTTCGGGTGATATTTTGGTCTACGTAATCATATCATACTCGAAAGTGCCAATAGTTGGAGGGTTTTGTTGGTTGTACAAAATACTATGAACCTGGGTCAGGACCCCTTAAGCCAACAAATGGTTCCGTTTCTGGGACTGAGATCACTTTGAGGGAGATTTGATGTTGTGGCATCCGACATAGAACGAACTGCAAGATTGGCTCGACAAGAAGTTGCGCGATTTTGCAATCCAAGAGAACTGAAACCCTAAATTAATTGCTAAGGATTGAGAGAAAAAGTATATCTACACATAGGTCCACGAAATTTTATTTTCTTCCTTTGCGATTGTGTTACACGAGTGGTTATCTCGGTTAACTGAATTTCAGACTTGCACAAAGGACGATGCGATCACCAAGTGGACCCCAGCATTTGTGCAGCAATTAGAGAAATCTAGCAACAAGATTACCCGTGCAATAGATTATTGGATTGATAGTGTTCTAAGTGGGTTTGTGACCGAATTTTCTATTGACACCTCTGTATCATATTCTGAATCTGAAAGGAGATTTTTCAAATTCCCCATAGGTAATTTCCTGTGCTCATTGAAATTGTGGATTAAAATGCTTTTATGTGAAAAGGGTACTATGTGCAGTCATATTGAGTGACTGTCTCGAAGATGCCCAACAACGCGCAACGGAAGAAATTATAGAGTAGATCTAGAAGAAGGTTTTGTTTATAGCCCCCTCAAAGGTAAATATGACAGTGATGAGGAGTTTGTAACCAGTAGCTCTGTTGAATTTGTGCACTTAGAAGATGAATTGCTAGATCAGGATAATTTTGTGTCGTTGGCCATAGTTGAGATCCCATCCACTCCGCTTCCAAATTTGTCTCACTCTAACAAACCATCCACTCCACCTCCACTTACACCTCCAGAAGGAACCATGGCTACCTATATCAAGCTGCATAACTTCAAGGGCGTTGGAAATGAAGATGTTGATCACGATAGACTTCTGCCGAAGGATTGGTAAATATGTTCCAGAGCTCAAGCAACCTTACTGCAAGTTTTTCCGACCCGTGGGACATGACGAGTAAATTGTCGTAGCTTCAATTTGATGATTGATCGAGCTAGCTAATATAGGATATAGGCAAAAGGACAAGAACTAGGCTCACTTGCATCTCTGTCTGAGCGTGGTGGATTTCTAGGCAGAGGACGAGGAAGGGGTGGAGGAGCTGGTTATGGAATAGGACAACTCATTTGTTATAACTGTGGAGAAGCTAGTCATTATGCGCGCGACTACCTGAACCCCACACAACAATCTTGCAGGTATTGTAGGTAGTTTGATCATATTCTTGAAGATTGTCCTGTACTTTTTGCAAAAATGCAGGAAAAGAAACTGCATACACCTACGCAAAATGTTCAAATGATGAAAGCGGAACCATGCACTGAAGACCCTAGCATAAATATTGTAACCAGAAATATTTAAAGTGGTGGAAATATTTTTTTTAGGGAAATCTTTAATATTTTTAAGGGAAACATCGTGCCCAATCCTGGCATCGTTTCGTACGTAGCTCTAGCAGATAAATTGCTAGCAGCATTCGAATTAAAATAATAATTTCCATAATGGGTCAAACCGGTAATTCCATGAGCATTATTCGAACGGAAATTATTACGGGAATAATTTCGAAGAGTATTTGACCATTTCGATTCAATATGGGTGAAAATATATATAAAAAAAATGTTGGTTAAATTATTACAATTAAAAAGTTATAATATATATATATATATATATATATATATATATAAAATATAAATTATATATTATATATATATATATATATATATATAATATAAATTATATATTATAATTTAACTTCATTCAATAATAAAGAATTATTATTCATTAAAAATATATATATATATATATATAAATTTAATTAATTAAAATCACTATTTAATTAATTAAATTAATGGGAAAAAAAGAAAGAAAGGTACATTGAATTAAAGAGCGTTGCTTAGCAGATAATTCCGGTGAAGAAAGTTGTCGAAAGTTAAGCTTTGAGACAAAACTTTGCCAGAAGGAGAAGCGATATTATGAATCTAATTCATAACTTAAGTATTAAATATAGTTATTAATAGAATAAATAGAAATAAATGTAATTATTAGTTAATCAAATAGTAATTATGTAATTAGTGATTAAGTTAGCTGAAAAGGCATGTCTAAAAGACATGCCTCTTCATGAAAAGGTACCTGCATGGGTATAAAAGCAGGACCTCATTGTAAACTTTCAATCATGTCATATCTTATCAATAAAATATTATTATTATAAATACCCCGTGTATTTTTATAATTAAAAGCTACTTCTGCTATTCAAGTCAACAAGCATACAAGTCTTCTGCTACAGTATTCAAATCTACAGCTTCCGTTGTTCCAGGAGCTACGTACGAAACGATGCCAGGATTGGGCACGATGTTTCCCTTAAAATATTAAATATTTCCCTAAAAAAATATTTCCACCACTTTAAATATAAACCGTATATACAAACCTTGCTCCTGAACAGAAATAGCTACGACAATGGGCATCAAGTATGAACATTATAGTTTGGGTATTTCGTATCAGCAAACAATCGATGCATTCTGTATCGCCTCTTCAATGGGGATACAGTTTGGTTCGATACCTTTGATTGAGCTCTGTCAAAAAAAATTGCACTTAATATAAACAAGGTGGGCAATCTGTATCCAGAGCCTCTACCACCCAGAACCGACTTTCGATGTGCACACTGCGGATACGACCCAATCCCGATTGATAGTCATCCACAGGGATATACTTTCAATTTTAAATAGACCGGTTTGATTCTGAGGCATTCCGTAGTCTCTCGAAACACGTTCCAAAAAATATTGCCCTCGATATTCACAACAACTAGATTACAGAAAACACACGCAAACGTCGACATAAATGTTGTAAGAGAGATTTTGTTTTTTATCTTATTGAATTTTATCCCAATCATTCCTTGGGTTGCTGCCATAAAACCACTTAGATTGAATGGGGCTCCGTGTTTGTTATTGTTATTATTCAGCCATGGTGAAATGCAACGGGGATGGTAGTGGTGGCCGCACTGGAGTTGAGATGCCTTCCCATCTGTCAACTTTGTTGCAGCGTCTGAAATATTGACTGCTGTTGGACGGCTAGAAACAAGGAATTCTAAATGCTTTTGCAAAAACAAGATAACATCATTCACACTCCAATCCACTAGACCCAAATTAGCAACCTCTACTGCTAGTGAAACTGCAGCCGATATGGCAATTGCAGAAGCACCACGAACCACCATATCACGTATAGCATGCCATCCTGCTGTAGAATATTTAATGTCGATATAAACAGAATCATGGGGCAGCTTTCTCTGATCTAGAAACTGCAAGCAACCCCTCGAATATGGACTTGACTGCAAAGTATTATCCTCCCAAGTGCTGTATAACTATGCTCGACATTCCTCAAATAACAAAGGCTCAAACACTCGCACATATCCCTCTGCAGATTCAAACCTACCAGGCACACACTGGAGCTCCATCTCACCTGGATGATGCCAAAACTTTTCACTTGTGACCTCTCGATGAAGGCGCTCAATAGATGTGTCCTGATATGATGCATCGTCAAGTCCCTGTTTTTTGGATGCTGACAGATGCTTTTTGTCAGCAGGAAGATCCAATGAGTCCCTTGTTGGACCTGAAACCATTGGCAACTTCTGATTCATAAGGTGTTTCCCTTTTTCATGTTTTTGTTCTAGTCCTTGCTTCCATGAACTCTGCCTTGGTATAGGTGGTTGTAAGCCTTCAACTGTAGTTTCTGGGTTATAGTTCATTCTTTTGGACCATTGCACAGCGTTTCCCCTTATAATTTTTTTAGTACTAGACATTTGTACAACTAAAAAGTCTGCAGACATGTAATCAGTCCTTTTGAAATCTTGAATTTCAGGCACGGTGCTTCTAATCCAATTTCTAAATTCTTTTGAAGCATCAAAGGATTTCACTGGTGACATGGGCATGCTCACTTGCAATTGTTCTAATTCATTTTTATCTTGCAAATTATTTTTATCTGCATCAGCATCATCTTTTTGTGTTATTTCACTGTTGCTGGCAATGATATTTCTTGTATAAAAGGCACATTTGTGTCCTACGAAATATTTGTCTCTACATTTCCAACATTTCCCTTCTTCTTTACTTTTATTACGCATTGGTGGAGGAATATATTTAGTTGACTTTTCCATGGATTTTTTGTTTGATTTTCCTTTAGAAAAACTAACTGCTTTATCATTTTTACAGCATTTTTCATTTTTTTGTTTATCATGATTTTTTTCTCTATTACGAGAAATTTCTTTAAGATCTGCAGAATTTTTTTTTAAATCGTTTGTGACTTCTACCCAAGAATTCTCTACTCGCTGAAGTTTTTCTAGAACTTTTCTAATTATTTCGGGCTTTTCACGTAATGGCACATTATATGGTAAATAATGTGCTCGAGCTTGTAAACTATGTTCGTAGGCTTGTAGAACGACGTTGTGTGCCATTCCTTCAACCTGTCCTCAATATGGCTCTGATAAGGCTCCGATACCACTGGAACAACGAAAGCTGTAGATTTGAATACTGTAGCAGAAGACTTGTATGCTTGTTGACTTGAATAGCAGAAGTAGCTTTTAATTATAAAAATACATGGGGTATTTATAATAATAATATTTTATTGATAAGATATAACATGATTGAAAGTTTACAATGAGGTCCCGCTTTTATACCTATGCAGGTACCTTTTCATGAAGAGGCATGTCTTTTAGACATGCCTTTTCAACTAACTTAATTACTAATTACATAATTACTATTTGATTAACTAGTAATTACATTTATTTCTATTTATTCTATTAATGACTATATTTAATACTTAAGTTATGAATTAGATTCATAACACCGAGCTAGCTAATATAGGATATAGGCAAAAGGACAAGAACTAGGCTCACTTGCATCTCTGTCTGAGCGTGGTGGATTTCTAGGCAGAGGACGAGGAAGGGGTGGAGGAGCTGGTTATGGAATAGGACAACTCATTTGTTATAACTGTGGAGAAGCTAGTCATTATGCGCGTGACTACCTGAACCCCACACAACAATCTTGCAGGTATTGTAGGTAGTTTGATCATATTCTTGAAGATTGTCCTGTACTTTTTGCAAAAATGCAGGAAAAGAAACTGCATACACCTACGCAAAATGTTCAAATGATGAAAGCGAAACCATGCACTAAAGACCCTAGCATAAATATTGTAACCAGAAGCGACGTAGCCACTAGAGAAGATAAAGCTGAAGACAAGAGACCTGTCACTAATGTTTGGGTCCGAAGAGCTCCTGAGAAAAAGGAGGAATTCAATCTACGAAGGGAAAATGACACCTTTGTTGCAGTGAAGAAGGACTTCATGGATCCTGGCACATCCAAAGTAGCGAGAAAAATTTCCATGGATGCCGACGAGGAGGCTAAATCTATAGAGATGAAACTGATTTTGCAGGTGTGTATCAAGATTTTGCGCAATAAGAAGGCTGCCGAGAACCTTCAAGAACGACCCTAGATGGAGCAAAGGGCTCTCAATAAGATCTACTAGAACAAGAGAAGAACTGGTCGAGAGATGCGCCTGACTACTTAAATAAGAGAATTTGGAATGGACCAAGTCATTTTGGATCTGGGCTCTGATGCAAATGTGATCCCAAAGTAGACTTGGCAGAAAATGGGTGAACCTAAGCTCAAATGGTCTGCGATCCATCTGCGCATGGCGAATTAGCAGAAAATTATCCCCATGGGTAGGCTTTCTAAGGTCATAGTTGATATCGAAGGAGTTAAAGCGCTACCTTATTTTGAAGTTATTCAGATTGTTGATGATATATATCCATACCTCATGCTGCAGGGTCTAGATTGGGCTATTGGCATGGACATTATCATCAATCTCAAGTGCAGAAGTATGGTATTTGAAAACAATGGGACCAGGGTTGTAGTCCCAATGGATTCGGCAAGAGGAGGAAGATATACAGAACCAGTGCGTGTAGAAGAGGACGTGGATCATATCTACAAACTAAATATGTGAGATGAAGATTGGATCAATCTCATAGTAGATGGACATCTTAGCTGGGGTCGAGATAATTCGTGTCATTCAGACTCAAATGAGGAATTAGAGAATTGGGAAAATCATTTACATGAAGTCTCGACACTACGCTACAACCGAGTCACCAGATCCCTACGATGCATATCCTTTGAGGTACGAGAACTACCTTATTATGATGGCATAGGCAGTGTCACTTGTTTCTTAGATGAGTTTGAAAAGGATGTTCAAGAAACACAATAGTTCCATGCACTTGACTTAGCTTTGTGCTCAACTCCAACACGCTGGTGGGAGACACACAAGGATAACTTGGCGAATTGGGAAGAATGTACCCATATGATGCAACTGCTCTTTTGACAACCCAATAATTGGTTGGAAGGGACCTATGCAGGAAAATAATATCTTCACCTGCATTTAGTTAGGTGGATTGAAGCTTGGGGAGAAGAGCCGCAAACAGGTTGGGCACATACATTCATCCATAATTTAAGTCTGATCCCTATGAATTGGTACACAGAGGTTGAGTTGCGACGAGGCACGATGGAATGGGTTGTGCTACAAGGAAAGCTTTGTGTTATTGTTCAATTTTGAGAGTGGATTCCCCTACATCAGTACAACCTTTCACACGATCCAGGATGTGGTCTTTGATACCACTAGAACACCAGAAGTGCGAGCCATACCAACATTGGATGCATAGATGAAGGACATAGTTGACTGCATGAATGTGACTATTGAAGATAACGAAGAAGACCCGAGGAACATCAATATTCTAGAGTCTGAAGGACATCACACAGTTGCTGGACCACTGCTTGCAGTGCCAGATGTGACTGAACCCATGAATATTAGGCAAGTCAACATTGGAACAAAAGAACAAACTAAGATTGGAAAAATTGGGGATTACTGGGATGAAGATACAATAGACAAGGTTGCAGAGCTACTTGCTGATTCCCACAAAGTTTTCTGAGTTGAAAGGTATTGTTGGGGATCTGGGTGTAATGAAGATCACACTGAAACCAGACACACAAGGACAACTTGGCGAATTGGGAAGAATGTACCCATATGATGCAACTGCACTTTGGACAACCCAATACTTGGTTGGAAGAGACCTATGCAGGCAAAGAATATCTTCACCTGCATTTAGCCAGGTGGACTAAAGCTTAGGGAGAAGAGCTGCAAATAGTTTGGGCACATACATTCATCCATAATTTAAGTTAGATCCCTATGAATTGGTACCTAGAGGTTGAATTGCGATGAGGCACGATGGAATGGGTTGTGCTATGGGGAAATATTTGTGTTAACATTCAATTTTGAGAGTGGATTCCCCTGCATCAATACAGCCTTACACACGATCCAGGATGTGGTCTTTGATACCACTAGGACACCAGAGGTGTGAGCCATACCAGCATGGGATGCGCAGATGAAGGACATAGTTGACCCAAGGAACATCAATATTCCAGAGTCTGAAGGACATCGCATAGTTGCTCGACCACTGCTTGCAGTGCCAGATGTGACTGAACCCATGAACATTAGGCAAGTCAACATCGAAACATGAGAGAAAACTAAGATTGGAAAAATTGGGGATTACTGGGATGAAGATACAATAGCTAAGGTTGCGGAGCTACTTGCTGAATATCATGACTTATTTCCCACAAAGTTTTCTGAGTTGGAAGGTATTGTTGGGGATCTAGGTGTAATGAAGATCACACAGAAATCAGATGCGCGACCTATCAAGCAGCGTCCTTACAGGTTAAATCCTAAATACAAGCATAAGGTCAAAGAAGAGCTGGAGAAGATGGTTATTGCAGGGATCATCGAACCAGTCGAAGAATCAGATTGGTTCAACCCTATGGTGGTCCAAGAAAAGAAGACCAAATTTGAAATTAGGATTTGTGTGGATCTACGCAAGTTAAATGATGCCTCCGTGCATGACCCTTTTCTAACTCTGTTTTCTAATGAAATATTGGACAATGTGGGAGGGCAGGAGGCCTACTCGTTCAATGATGGTTTTTTTGGATACCACCAAATAAGAATCGTACCTGAAGACAAAAGTAAGACAAATTTTGCGACAAAATGGGGATCATTCCAATACACAGTCATGCCATTTGGTCTGAAGAATGCGCCAACAATCTTCTCGCGTGTGGTGGTAGCCGCATTTAAGGAATATATACACAAATTATTATAAGTGTATTTTGATGACTGGATTGTATTTGGTTCAGGGAAGAAGCATGCTTCAAATTTGTGCTTAATGTTGGATACTTGTCAGAAGCATCAGATCTCGTTGAATCTGAAGAAATGCATATTCTGCACCCCCTTTAGGATTTTGCTGGGTCATATTCTATGTGAGGAGGGATTGATGGTGGATCTAGCTAAGGTTGATGTTATTGTTAAGCTGGAGGTTCTAGCAAACATAAAATAATTGTGCTCAATTTTGTGGCATACTGGGTACCACAGGAAGTTTATTCATGGCTATGCATTGATTATTGCGCCAATGGAGAAGCTACTAAAGAAAGATGTCTCTTTTTGCTAGGATGAAGATTTTCAGAAGAGTTTTGAGCTATTTAAGGATAAAATGGTCACTGCACCCATATTGGTATTCCTAGTCTGGACAAAGGAATTCCATGTACATGTGAATGCTTCGTGTATCGCGCTAGGCGTTGTACTCACACAGCTAAGAGCTAGAGATATTGATCACCCAATTGCATTTGCGAGCAGGAAATTGTTAAGTGTTGAACGTAACTAATCCACAATAGAAAGGGAAGGATTATCTTTGATCTACGCGCTGCAAAATTTTCGTCACTATTTGCTGGGGGTAATTTTAAGATGTTTACGGATCACTCTGCTTTGAAGTACCTGGTCAATAAGCCTATGTTGGGGTGGGATATCTATAGGTGGCTCTTATTATTTCAGGAGTATGACTTTGAAGTAATTGTGAAACCAGAGAGGTTGAATATTGGTTTAGACCACACTTCGTGCATAGAAAGTGGAGAGGACCAACGAGTTTGGAGGACAGATTACCAGATGCGAAGCTATTTTCCATCAAAGTCTTTGATGACCACTTCGCAGATATTATCCACTTTATGACCACTAGTAGTGTGCCTACAGAGTATACAGTCAAGTAGAAGAAAGAACTGGTCTAGTGTGCAGTTGAATTTACCTTGATTGTTGGCCAGTTGTATAAGACGGGTGTTGATTGTTGATCAACGGTTTTCATTGATGTCAACCCAAGCAGCACCATGGGCTACTCCGATCTTGCATGGTAGTTTTGACCTACATAATTACTATATTCTAGGTCAATAATATTTTTTATGGTTTCTACTTGTTGAGATGTTTCTGTTGATATATGACACGCCATGTAATTCTTCAAGGTTTGAGAGATATTCATGTTTGAATTTTGTAACTCCAATTAGTGGGATAAAACCCCATGGGGTTGTGGCATGGGTCATTGAAAAGTCAATAATTAATAATTTTTAAGCTCCTAAAATCCCTCCCACGTTCACTTGTTGAAGACCCTCCCAACCTAAGCATTTATATAAATTGTGATCCTCATATCCTGCTTATGTAGGGATTTCGCTACTGGAAATAGGTCATTTTTGCTCTAACTTTTTTTCTACAAAGGTTCAGAGGCTGAAATTTTTATGAGGCGAAGCCGAAATCATGAGGAAACTCCTGTAAAAAATTTAGATCAAGGTGCACAGAATTTTCAGAGATATGATCTATGGAAGTCAATGTTTTTGCAGGCTCTTGAACTTCATCTCAAAGAAGTGACCTTGGGAAAATCATCATAAATATATGTCTAAGTATCAGATTGGAATTATGTAAAAAGTGGCAGATAGTGCACGGACTATAGTTTTCATTGTATCAATTTCAAATCCTAATGAAGAAACAATCACACGTGGCACGTTGTACAAGTTCGCTCTACTGAACTAGTCCATAATTAGGTCGTTGTGAGAGATTGGGCATAACTCTCACTTGAAGAATCCAAATTGGGTTAGACCTGTGGAATTGGAAAGAAGACTTAGAGGACTACTATAGATCTGAAAATCACATATTGGGGATCTGAAATAACAGAGATACACCATATTCAATATCGATATCCTAGAATGCAAGAAAAAGCTAGATCATGTGTTGTCAAGGGCTGCAAAGGACCAAACTTTCTAGGGCAGCAAGGAAAAGCAAGGTGCAATAGAGGGTAGCATGACAAGAGCAACAATCAAGGTGCCTAAAAGCAACAATAAGTTCACCACATGAAGTCTTCAAATGGGCAGCATTGCATACAGTCATTATAAAGGTATCATTGTACTAAGTCATTATAAATGCATCATTGTAAAAATTGTACAAGTGTATATCTGCCAAGAGTTGAAGAGGCAGTGACGGGAGGTATAGGATCATCATTAGGTGGTTGTGTCATAGTTGGGGTTATGGTCTAGTGTGTCTTATTCTTCTACATAGTTCTATATCATTGTAAAGTGGACCATTTTCTTTGGTACGAGAGTCTATTCTTCTTTTATTCTTCTATAGGGTGGTAGGCTGGTGGTAGGCTGGTGCATGAAGTCACCAACAGGTTCAATCCTGTGAAAAATTCAGGGTGGTAGGGTGGTGCTAGGTGATTTGTATCTCATTGGGTGTTGGGGCATCCATTCAGTTGACTACTAAATAATCGTGGGTGTTGGAGCGTCCATCCAGTGGGAGTTGGAGAAGAATGCTTTTCTAGATTCTAGGAAGTTGGAGCTTTATTTTCAATTGGAGTTGAATATTAAAGAATTATTAGAAAAACATTCAGGTGGTTTTTGTCCCGGAGAGGGTTTCCACGTTAAAAAATGTGTGCAGTTGTGTTCCTTTTGTTTACTGCTATCATTGTAAAAACACTGATAATAATTGAATATTAACTAATGCTCTATAAGACTAATAATAATACTAATTGAAAGGAATATTGATTACCCCCTCTTAGTATTTCCTTAATTGGTTTGAACTTGGTTTCCTTTATTAACAATCTTAACGGTGCGGAAGGAGGTCATAGAGCATACCAAGAATGGTGTACCTCTATTCAATGAAAATAATTATGCACTCTGGAAAGGAAGAATGGAGGTCTATCTATTGGCGCAAGGTTACGAAGTATGGGACACTGTTCAAAATGGATTTACATCAACTACGGATGAACAAGGTAAGAAGAATTTGGTAAATGATGCAAAAGAAAAGAATATTATTATCGGTGGACTTATTGAATCTGCTTATCATAAGGTGTTGGGTTGTAAAACTGCCAAAAATGTATGGGACAAGCTTGAGAATATATATGCAAGTGACTCAAATGTCAAAGAAGCAAAGCTTCAAATCTGAAGAAAATTGAAACAACTTAGAATGAAGAAGACCATAACATTCTTACTTTATGCGTTGATGGAAAAATAACAACACTCTTGGAAGGATTGGGAAACCTGTTGATGAGAGAAGAATATTATCACGAAAGATTCTTAAGAAGCATTACCGAGAATTCAATACCGAGCACTTCGGTCTTAGAATGTAATTACCGTCTGGATAGAGCTCCTTGAATAGGAATTACATGGAGTTCTCATAGCATAAGTAAGACTTGATGAAGAAAGGTATGGCATCTGAAACTCGTTGGCTGCATCTAAGAAAACCGATGAGGAAAACGACAGCAAAACGATTGCACCTGCAAGTGTGAAGAAAAGGAAGATGATGAAGAAGGTATTTCAGATGGAGAATATGCTTACTTTATGAGAAAAACTAAAAATTGGTAAGGGAAAATTCAAGGGTAAACTTCCATTGATATGTTTCGATTGTGGTGAGGTTGGGTATTTCGCAGCAAAATGTCTGAACAGAAGTGATGGCAACTCAAAAGAAAAGAAAGACTTTAAGAAATTCAACAAGAAAAGAAAAAATAAAGGATTTAAAAAGAGCTTTCTCTCTAAAGAAGATAGCTCATCATCTAATGAAGATAATGACAACGAAGAAGAAGCTAATGAGAGAGTATTGTTTATGGCCAAGCACATTAAACAAGAGGTATCAAACAATGAAGAAGAAGGGATGACCATAGAAGAATTTTCTAAGGATTCGATCAAGCTTATAAAAGAGTTCAAGGTTGAGAAGATCTGTTCCAATACACTTGAAGAACAAGTTCAAGGTCTCAAAATTGAAGTTGAAGAACACAAATGTATTGAAGAGTCACTTCAAAAGAAGTTGGAAGAAAGCAACCAAGAAAGGGAAGCATTAGAATCTGAAGTAGTCTCGCTGCGTAAGGAAGTGAAGAAGGGAAAAACTGTCCAAAACTATGCCAACAACTCAAGGGCATTGGAAGAAATCATCAACAATCAACAATCTTACAACGATAGAACTAGCCTCGGTTACAAAGAAGAAGAATTAGGACCTTATACAACAAAATACAATGAACCTATGAGATATGACATGCATGTAGACTTCATTGGATAAGATTCACAAGAACAACCTTGGAAGACAATTTTTCAACGAAGATTTCCATCCAGGTACCAACATATTTTTTATGGCTATTGTTATTCATGTGGAAAATTTGGTCATAAAACTGTAGAATGTCGCACGTACCCTAGGAACCAATACAATTCTAGGAGATATGTCAAATATGAACCTCCTAGGGCTCAACGAAACATCAATAGATTTAAACATGTAATAAATAATATTGAATGTTACAAATGTTGAAACTTTGGACACATAGCCAGAGACTACAGACATGAAAATCCTCCAGAATAATCTTCAAAGCCACAAAACGAACGAACATGGAAGAAGCAGAAGACTAATAATTGTGCTCTCGCTCTCAAGGCTCAAAACAACAAAGATGTGTGGTATGTTGATAGCGGTTTCTCAACGCATATGACTAGAGATAGAAAGAAATTTGTATCTTTGAAAGAGAAGAAGGAAGGAACTGTGTCCTTTGGAAATGATGGATCTTCAAATGTTATAGGATCAGGTATCGTCACTCT
The DNA here is from genome assembly GCA_034641835.2 of Pinus albicaulis. NCBI lineage: Eukaryota > Viridiplantae > Streptophyta > Pinopsida > Pinales > Pinaceae > Pinus > Pinus albicaulis. Next base: position 226,333,519 of record CM076572.1, on the reverse strand, counting down.
CAGAAGCAAAGATGCTCTAGCCAAGAATGTTCTATTGGTTGAAAACATGAATCACAATCTGCTCAATGTTGGACAAATGTGTGATCAAGGACACATAATACTATTCAACTTCACAAAATGTGAAATCAGGAAAGGCAGGTATGGTGAAATTGTGGCTACAACTAGTCAAGCTCCAAACGACATATATGTTCTGGATGAAGCAACTAAAGCATGTCTAATAGCTAAAGAGGACGATATAATATTTGGTAGCAATGATGATCGACTAAGTAAGAAATTTGCCACAAATATGCAAAGTGAGTTCAAGAAGTCTTTACTTGGTGAGCTGACATACTTCTTATGGATTCAAATATCTCAACAAGAGAAAGGAATATTTATATGTCAAGCCAAGTACCTCAAGGAAATGCTCAAGAAATTCAAAATGGAATATTGCAAACCCATCCTTACTCCGATGGTAACAGGTTTCAAATTGAGCATAGACGACTCATCTAAGGATGTGGATCAGATGTTGTAAAAATCTATGATTGGTAGTCTTCTATATGTAACAGCCTCCCGGCCAGATGTTATGCAAACAGTTGGACAAGTAGCAATATTCCAAGCAGCACCAAATAATCACATATTATTGTTGTCAAAAGAATTATTCGATGTCTAAAGGGAACAACATAATATGGCTTGTGGTATCCCAAGGGTAACAATCTCATTATTCAAACCTTTAAAGATGCATATTGGGAAGGAAGCGTTGATAATCGTAAGAGTACTCATGAATAATTTGAATATCTTTTCCAAAAGCTTGGGATTCTCCCAAGTTCTCATTAGATTTTCCTTATTCAGAATATAAAGGGGGAGTGGAAGTGTGTATAGGTCCGCAGGATGGTTGTGTGTCAGGGGGAGTTACCCTTTGCCATTGATGTCAAAGGGGAGAGAATGTTGTGGGAAGAGGTGTCATGATCGTAGGGGAGTACTTATTTTTCCATCAATGCCAAAGGGGGAGATTGTTGATCAATGGTTGTCACTGATGTCAACCCAAGCAACACCAAGGGCTATCTCGGTCTTGCATGGTAATTTTTACCTACAAAATTACTATATTTTGGGTCAAGAATATTTTTGATGGTTTCTACTTATTGATAATTTTTTGTTGATATATGACACGCCACGTAATTCTTCACGGTTTGAGAGATATTCATGTTTGAAGTTTGTAACCCCAGTTAGTGGGCTAAAACCCCATGGGGTTGTGGCATGGGTCATTGAAAAGTTAATGATTAATAATTTTTAATCTCCTAAAATCCTTCCCACATTCACTTGTTGAAGACCCTCTCAACCTAAGCATTTACATAAATTGTGATCCTCATATCCTCCTTATGTAGGGATTTCGCTACCGGAAATAGGTCAACGTGGAATTTGCGCTCTAAATTTTTTTCTATGAAGGTTTAAAAGCTGAAAGTTTTATGAGGAGAAGCTGAAATCCCGAGGAAGCTCCTGTAAAAATTTTAGATCAAGGTGCATAATATTTTCAGAGATATGATCTGTGGAATTTAGTGTTTTTGCAGGTTCCTGAACTTCATCTCAAAGAAGCGACCTTGGGAAAATCATCATAACTCTCTCTCTGAGTATCAGATTGGAATTCTGTAAAAATTGGAAGATAGTGCATGGACTTTAGTTTTCTCTGTATCAATTTCAGAGCCAAATGAAGAAACAATGACACGTGGCACACCATACAAGTTCTCTCTACTGAACCAACCCATAATTAGGTCATTATGAGAGATTGGGTATAACTATCCCTTGAAGAATCCAAATTTAGTCAGACCTATGGCATTGGAAAGAAGACTAAGAGGAATAATATTGAACCAAAAATCACATATTAGGGATCTGAAATAATATATATACACCAGATTCAATATCGATATCCTAAAAGGCAAGAAAAAGCTAGATCATGTGTTGTCAAGGGCTGCAAAGGACTAGACTTTCTAGGGAAGAAAAGCAAAGCAAGGTGCAGTAGAGGGTAGCATGACAAGAGCATAAATCAAGGTGCAAAACAACAACAAGAAGTTCACCACATGAAGTCTTCAAATGGGCAGCATTTCATACAGTCATTATAAAGGTATCATTGTATTAAGTCATTTTAAATGCATCATTGTAAAAATTGTACAAGCGTCTATCTGCCAAGAGTTGAAGAGGAAGTGTAGGGAGTTCTAGGATCATCATTAGGTGGTTGTGTCATAGTTGGGGTTATGGTATAGTGTGTCTTCTTCTTCTACATCATTCTATATTATTGTAAAGTGGACCATTTTCCTGGTACAGGAGTCCATTCTTCTTTTATTCTTCTATAAGGTGGTAGGGTGGTGCTAGGCTGGTGCATGAAGTCACCAACAGGTTCAACCTTGTGAAATATTCAGGGTGTTAGGGTGGTGCTAGGGTGAGTTGTAGCTCATTAGGTGTTGGGGCATCCGTTTAGTTGACTACTAAATAATCTCGGGCGTTGGAGCGTCCATCCAGTGGGAGTTGGAGAATAATGCTTTTATAGATTATAGGAAGTTGGAGCTTTATTTTAAATTGGAGTTGAATATTAAAGAATTATTAGAAAATCATTCAGGTGGTTTTTGTCCCGGAGAGGGTTTCCACCTTAAAAACTGTGTACAGTTGTGTTCCTTTTTTTACTGTTATCATTGTACAAACACTAATAATAATTGAAGATTAACTAATGCTTTGGAAGATTAATAATAACACTAATTGAAAGGAATATTGATTTCACCCCCCCTCTCAGTATTTCCAACACCGATGAGATATTGAGATTCTATGTTCCAGAGTTTGAAAGACAAAGCATCCTAGTTGAAGCACATGTAGGGGTTGCAGGAGGTCACTATGCAGGAAAACCAACTGTGCATAAAATTTTGAGGGCTGGGTTGTGGTGGCCTACGATACACAGTGATGCAAAGGAGTATTGTCACGCTTGTGATGTGTTTCAGAGGATAGGGAAGTCATCGCATAGAGACAAAAGAAGTGACTTTGCAAGCTTTTGATAAGTGGGCCATTGGTTTTGTAGGACCGATCAACCCTCCCAGAAAGAATACTGGCGCACACTATATCATTAGTGCAATATATTATTTGACCCATTGGTCAGAAGCTAATATTGTGAAGGATTGCACCGCCGAGACAGTTGCATAATTAATTTTTGAGGATATATTGACAAGGTTTGGGTGTCCTAAAATATCGATGAGTGACCAGGGTACACACTTTGTGAATGAGACTATCCAATCATTAACAATGGAGTTTAAGATGCACCATCAGAAGAGTATGCCATATCATTCACAAGAAAATGGCATGGTAGAGGCCTTTAATAAGATTTTGGAGAATGCACTCACAAAGGTCTGTAATGCTAATCAAAATTATTGGGATGTGCGCGTACCTATGGTTCGATGGGTATATCGAACTACATGCAAGAAATTGACCAGGCAAACCCCATTCATGCTAGTATTTGGAAAGGAAGATGCTATGCCAATGGAGTACATCGTTCCTAGTCTGTGCATTACAACAATCACTAACATGGCTGACCAAGATAGTATGGAAGGGAGATTTTCATAGCTAGTTGCGCTGGAGGAAGATAGATTCATTGCTGGTTTTCATCAGCAGGTGCAAAAGGCACGTGAAAAAGTTTGGCATGACAAGCACACCAGACAAAAGGTTTTCAAGGAGGGTGATTTAGTTTTGTTATATGACAGAAATTTTGCGTGCCACCCAAGGAAGTTCAAAATGCATTGACTCGAACCTTATGTTGTCAAGGAGATTACGAAAGGAGGTGCATTGCAACTCGTCACCTTAAGGGGTGAAATCCTTCCTGGATATGTGAATGGAATTTGGTTGAAGCCATACATGGATGACCCTATCCCTGGGCACGCCAAATGAATATAAGGCCGGAGGAGTGTCTTAGTGCTCTAGACAGTTGTGACAGGGCACAAGACCATAAAGCAGTTTGTCAAACATTGGAGTAGCGGGTCTGTGCAACAAGGATGGTAGATGCGTAGGTAGGTGCGACAACCATGTAGAGGCTGTGCTCGGAGGATGTAGCAGTTGTAAAGGTGACAAAAACTAGCTGTTGGAACAATAAATTTGGATAATACAACTTTATTACCATTTGGAGGAGCGGCTAAAATGCATTTAATGAGGATATTATGCCAGATTTGGAGTTGTTTTAGCATTTTTGAGGCTACATCAATGCACATGAGACTGTTTAAGCTGCATCAATGCTATAAATATAACAAGAAGGGTTGCATTAGTTCCCTTTTCTTTCCAAGTGATTTGTGCACAGTATTCTCATTATGTTTTATGAAGTTTATGTTTGATATTAACCCACTTTTCTTTGAGACGATGCGCCAATGAGGGTTAGCACATCTAATTCTTCCAAGTATGAAAACTACCAAACCTACCCCCTTTGCGATGCAGGTTGATGAAACATTCGTGCAGGCTGTTGAAACCCCTGCACCTTCACCCCAACCGTAGAAACATAAGAAGGGGTAGTCTTCGGGGTCTCAAAATTCGTCGTTCCAGAAGAACCAAAATCCTCGTTCTACCCTCGTAGAGCGCTAAAAGAGACCTATGGCTGAGATACTAGATTTCATCGTGGAGGAAGATGTTTTTGAGGAGGTAGATCCATTATTACGGTTGCCCATGTATGTGGCGCCGAGCAAAGCGTATGTGCGGGTCCCAAAGGTCCTCGATAAGGTTATGTCCTACATTAATTCACATTTGATCCCTAAAGATGTGTCATTTGAAGGGGATATGTCTGCAAAAACCCCCCTGCTTAAGATGGAATACTTGGACCTGGATGACGAGGAGAAGTTCCTTGAACTCGTACCCTCAATGTACTTGGAGCTGGCCACCTACATTGAGGGGGTGATCAAGGTCGAGCCAAAGCATTGGGAATTGGGCTTGCAGAAGTCGGAGTTGTTGAACATTCCACAATTTGGGCACAACGTGGTCAACGACATTTGTGTGTGCAAGATACTCGCCCTGGTGCATAATGATTTTATGTGGCTAGGAGAGCCAATTCCCATCGATGCTGATTTGATCAACCATATCACCAACCTACCTTGTCAGGGGGGAAAACCTATGACACCCTTTGGAGGCAAGGGCTTGGAGCCAAAAGTGGCAAACATAGTGAAAAATAAATATAAGGTATCGCGCAACATTCGAGGGTTTGTCGTCAGTGAGAGAAATGACCCCGCGTTCTAGTTTGGTGCTCTCATCGTTGCCTGCAAGATGATGAGGAAGTGCAGGCCGAAGGAAGTTCCGACCCATGTGATTGCTTTAGCCTAGGAATGCGAAAAAGGAATACAATACAATTGGGAAAATTACCTGTGCGCATAATTTTTGGCGAATTTTCGTGAGGCCCGGGAGGAAGGAAAGCACTTCTATTATGCCTGGTTGTTGCTACACATTGTGCTAATTGGTTGCAAGACGCCAACAGTGGCTTAGTTCCCTAATATTGAGCCTGATCTTTGCGATGTTGCACGATATGCGATGGTGTGGAATTCCAAGCTTCCTTCCTGCATCACAAACAACAAAATTTTCTGGATACTCTTTGATTCTGAGTTGTTTCAAGCGGTGCAGTCTAGGCCGTGCTTGTCGCCAATGTTGTACAAGAAGTACAAGCATATTTCTGACTTCAAATCTACTTTTCACAACATCCACATGCCTGTGGAGGGAGATGTCGAAGGCATGTGTTATGAGCTATCTTACATGGTCACAGAGGATGACCTTGCGTAAGTGACGATATAATGGCTACCCTTATGGTTGGAAGCATGCATAGTTGGAGGTGCCTCATCTTCAGTACCCTTGAAGACTCCAACAAAGTCGCGCATGTCTAAGGATACCTAGCAGAAGGATAAGGATGCAGAGAAAGAGCCAGAGCCAACCATGACAAGTGAAACCATTGACATGGAGAAGGAGAGGGAGGATAAAGACGGGGACAGTACCGAGGTACCTACGACAAAGACCGATGCGAAAAAAGGGACTAAAAGAGGGTCTCATGCCTCGTCGAGCCCATGCAAAAAGAGGAAGGGATCAAAGCAAACAGGGACAAAATCCCTGACTGTTATAGAAGATGACCTAAATGAGATAAAAAACACTATAAAAGCTGCGACTGAGGATATCTGGACCAATGTGGAATCCCAATACAAATCAGTCCTCGAGTATGTACAACACAGTCTCGATGAGCTCCACATACCAATGAACCTGATTCAAGTGAGCATGCAGTAAGCGAGTGTGCAACCAGTTGGACAAACGAGCACGCAACCCTTAACATTATTGCCCCAATCGACAACCGGGTATTCCATGTCCCAGGGCCTTCAGTTACGGTCGAGCAACCCTAGCTGCGCACCAACGTGCAAGCCTGCACTAAGTAGGCATTGATTTGGCCATGCTTCCTAGCGAGAAGCTTCGTGCTATGCACATTATGATCGTAGACGAGCTGCAATTCTGGGAGGTCCACTCCTTAAACGTCGTTGCGTATAATGAACAACAGGTGAGCACGATGCAGAAGGACTAGAAAAACGCAAAAGAAGCTTGTTGGGCTATCGAAACTCAGCGCACTACATTGGAAGCCATGATCAACTGCTTGTGCAGTGATCTACTTGAAGTTACAGTACCTACCACCATCGCACCTACAGTCAAGTTAGAAATTTTGGTCGCTGAGTCGAAGGCCTCACGATCAGAAATCACAATAGTCCATGCTGAGATAGAGAAAAAGATCACAAACCTTCAAATAAAGCTGCAACTAGATACGCCTCCGGAGGTGCGTGCCCTGTGCACCGCAATTGTGAAGGAGTCAACTTCTAGCATCACCGTTGTTGTGGATGCTTGCATTAAGCTACTTGAAGACACCATGGGCCTTTGGACATCCATCCAAGATGACCCTATCATCAGGAAGTTGAAGTCAGAGTTGTGGGCCAAAGAGAAATAGTTTGGTGAAATTCAAGTCGCTGAGCCAACCCTCGTGCTCGCTCAACGATTCGCCCGATTTCAGGAGAGTCGTGCCGTTTAGATGGAAATTGACACACTACGTTGCAGAGAGAACTTGTTGGATGAGAAAATGAAGCTGTGGGTGGATGAGGCCTTGCAACTGTTACATACTATTGATGGAGCTCTCAAACTCTACAGCAGACCCAACACAACATCATCTTGGAAGCCAAAGGACCAACTACATCAAAATTAGTGGAAGAGGCGCAGAGGGCTGCAACATAGAGTGTCGAAGTCCTTTTTCCATTTCAACATTTTGGGCAGGCACTCAAAGACAAAATGTAGGCACCAGGACCAGAGTGAATCGAGACGAGTCAATAGATTGTCTTCGAGGCCTGTTGGAGTAGGGTCGCCTAGAGCCTAGAGTAAAGCAATTTTGAGTATTTTTGTGTTAATTTTTATTTATATGCATTGCACACAGATGTAAAAGGGGCTTTGGGGCGGGTCAAATTCCCTTAATGATTGTAACAAGTAAAAGGGAAAACCACAAGTCTCAAACCATGGTTTGAGACCATGGTATGTACGCATTTGGAAAGATATGAATATGTAAGGGTTGAGGAGGACATGGAATAAATCAATAGATCATTATATGTTTATGTTTATGAATGCTTTGATTTAAGTTTTGGGTTAGTTTGGGTAGAAAGGCTCTTGTTGGCCGTGTGCGTGGAAACCTAGTCCTGAGTTCTGTGCACAGAGTCTGCTACTGTGTGCGTAGAAGGGAAAGATTGTACTGAATTCAAGATCTCTTAACAAAGAAGGAAATTTCGACGAACTTATACTTTTATGTGATCTTTGTGGTTAAATGTCTTAGATTTGTTATGTGTTTTTTACTGTGATTCTAGATCTAAATCTGTGTTATTGAATGCGTAATTATCTCAGTAAATGATAAGTTGAATTAGATGCATCTGTGAGCAAGTATCAGTTCGCTTTAATTTTTAGATCTGAATTAAGTATAATGATATGTTCTGAGCAAGTCTATATTGAAGTAAGAATTGGTTCTGATTGTATAAGGGTTAAGTCTGTTTATCTAGTTGCATGACATTGCTTTTCTGTTTAAGGGTTTATCTGCAAGTAGATCTAGTTTCTATGAAAGGTTAGATCTGATTGAAATATAATCTGTGACACATATCTGTTAATGCCTAGTTCTTAAGGGTTTGATCAGTGCTTACACCTAGTTTCTTGGGAAGTTCTGCGCAGACAGATAAGCAATTGGCAAGGGTAAAACACATATTAAACGCTTCCTCAGGGTGCGAAAACCATGTTCCAACACCCCTCCATATTGGTTCGAGTGAGACTTTGGTTTGCGCAAGCAGATCAATGCTAAAAGAACCAGTAGTTGGTGGGTTTTATCAGTTGCATAGAATACTCTGAACTTGGGTTAGGACCCCTTAATCCAACACGTGGTATTGGAAAATGCGAAAGTTATATAAGGAAATGGAGATCAAGGAGTTAAGTGTACAAGTAATGTATTATTCATGTGTGATTTGATATGGAAATGTGTGAACCAAGGAGTAAGTAGAAGGCTCAGATCTAAAATATTTGAAGATAGATTATTTCAATTAGTGATTTAAGATTTGTACGTAGGTTTTCTTAGGGATAGTCACGTACATACATATATTTTTTTCATATTAGTCGTGTATATATTCTGAGATATATTTTTCAATAAATTGAAATATGTACGCAGATGTTACACATGGTAAATGTGCACATACGTTGATCTATTTTATGAAAGTTTCATATATGTACTAGGTTTTTTAATTGCTGCTTGGTGATGACAGTTGATGATGTCTATTCAACTTCTTGTTGTCTCACAATGATGTCTTGATCAGGAAGGTCTGTGTCTAAGAATTTTGATTGGATTTATTTAGTTATGGCTTGGTATATTGATCAATGATGATGTTGTATTATTATTGGGTATTTAGTGAGTCAGTATTGATATATCTATGATTAGTTGTTGTTGTGACTCAATATTTAAGTTATTCGGTGATTGATACAGTGATTCAGTTTGACAGTGTTTCAATATTCAGTGATTTGAGATCTGTACATAAGTGTTATGCACAGGAAGCACGTATATACACGGGTACACTTCAAAACAGTCACGTATATATTATGAAGTTAATTTTGATCAAGGTTTGCAATGATAACACTTTTTTATATGCTATTTAGTTCATATTGAATGACTAAGGAATTAATAATGCAATGGTAAACTTAAAGATTTGATGAAAAGTATGAAAAATAAGTATATGCAATTTTATTTCATTGAAGGCACGTACACACACAAGTTGTTTGAATAACATTAGCGTATAGAATTCTGAATGTGAAATTGAAAGTTAAATTGAACTAAAAATACTGATTCACCCCTCCACCTCTCTCTCAATATTTTTCTGAACACTTCTTATTTCCAACGTTGTTCCTTGCCTTCGAGTCATTCTTAATTTTGGTCTACGTTTTGCTTGTTCATAACAGTGTTTCAACTTATTAATGGAATATTTCAGAGTCTGGGGTTCCAACAATTCAATCTTGTCCCTGAATGTCATAGGAAACCAACTAATGAATCTCTGAATTTTTGCCTTCTCATTCCTCAGATATGGAACATACCTCAATATTTTGAGGAACTTCATGACATACTCATCATCTGTCATTGGTCCCATCTTAAGTTCATAAAACTCTTTTGCCTTTCCATTAGAGTGGCGCTCAAACAAATATTGATCTCTATAGAGTTCTTCAAATTCATCCCAAGTCAATTCTTTGTCAACAATGCCTCTAACATTTTTCAAATCTCCCCACCATATGTCTGCTTTTCCTTTCAATCTGTAGGTGGAAATCTCGGCTTTCATGTTTTCAGAATAATCATGAATTCTGAAAAAATTCTTCATGCCTAACAACTAGCCTTCAACATCCTCAAATTTCTTCATTTCCCCATTAAATGTGAGTAGCTTTGATTTCTTGAAATCCCCAGGCATGTAATCCTTTTCCTTTATTCCCTCATGATGATGGTGATGTTGATGGTACGTCCTAGTAGTAGAACTAGATGGTTTGCTAGAATGATGCACATAAGTGCTTGTACTTCCTTCTGAAGTGCATAATGGTTCATTTCCCTACACATTATATTCACTTTCTTGCCTATTCCTCTTCTTGGACCTGCTACCATCTGACCCATTGGTTTTCTCTTATAACTCTCAAAGGCTCCTCCTATCTTTATGACTAGTCCTCATCTCAAGTTGCCTCTATCTTTGCAAATATGAAAGAATTTGTAGAACGACTGCATTTATCTCAAATTTTCTCTCTTGAGCTCTCACCAGTCTCTCATTATTTGCCTTGAAACTTATAACTCCATCCCTTAGGCTTCTCAATATATCCATCCAATCTAGAGAGTGATTCCCTCCCCCTTGGTTAACTAACCTTTTGTCTTCATTTGCCGCAACCTATTCATTTCCATGTTGTGATTGATCATAAATATACTATGCCATTTTGGTCGTCATTTCTATGTTTATATTTGTCTTATGCTATTTGTGATGTACTATCAATCACACACATTGTTAGATCCTTCATGTGATAAATAGATAAACACAACCATGACCATGAACCTTACATTCATGGAGTTGTCATGGCTATCTCTATCGTGACAAAACAACCATGTTATTATGCCCATGATACTCTATATTTCATATGAATCAATCACATATCAAGAAATATCAATTGTTAGTGAATAATTAATAAATAAACAACAAAATTATTCCCATAATCTTGCTATCACAAAGTTGTTGTAACGAACTGGATGCACATCACAATCCACATTAGCACATGTTTATTAACAAATCATTAATTGAAATATACAAGCCTGCAAAATTCAATAATGTTTTAACTATTATTCACAACTATTAATCTATTAATGACAACAAAATATGTCAAATGTCTCTGTTACTTAGATAAATCACAAAGCCATTATATCAATTAGGCCTACAATTAATTAACTTATACCGACCCTTAACACCTAAACAATTTGTTTATTTAATTTCTAAAACCCGCTATGAAATTATCTTGGGGGTAATTTTGTCCCCACTCTCTCATGATAGAGTCCATCCACCTCCAAGTGTTAGACCTGGATGCTCTAATACCACATGCAACACACCTCGCTACCTCACCGGTTGGAATGGCTACTGTTAATCCAATTCCTCTTATGTTGATAGAAGAATGGGATACAATCTCTCTGTGTGTGTGTGTGTGTGTGTGTGTGTGTGTGTGTGTGTGTACACACACACACACACACACACACACACCATGTTGCTACGCCCTAGTGGTCCCCACTGTTACCAACTAAATCCAACGGTCCCAAATGAGTGAGTAATAAACGTCTTGCAATTGGATTGTGCTAGTTCGATGTGCTCGACCGTTAATAGGTAGGCACCCCATTGCAATCATGGTTCTGGCCTAGGGTTCGAAGGCCCTCATTTGACGGTCAATATCAAATGTGCCACCCCTCCCCCATATTTTCCCTAAACCACCGTAGGGGGTGTCGCAAGGCGGTATCCAGTTTCCAAAAAATGCTAACGAGTTTGCTAACATGTGCTTATGGTACAATGAGGTCCATCCCTCCGATATTCTCCCCAACACTGGTGTTGGGTTCACTTTTTGGTGTTTTGTCTTCACCACATAAGCCATTTTTGCCTACATTATCCCATTTATACTTCCATATTCATCCATAAAATCCTTGAAATTAATCAAATCATGTACTATTGTCATTTATTTTTGAATGATCTAAATTTTGATGAATTTTGGTTTTAGAATTAAAATTTTAGCAGAAATTACCGAAAGTTGCAACATCCTGTAATTGCTCCATCGTTTTCATATGTGCTGGATAGCTGGGTGAAATCCAAGAGTTTATGGGTAATCCTCAGTGTACACAGATGGTGAAAATCCTATCCTGCTTCTTGAAATGTTCACGGAAGTGCTTGGTCAACGCTGGTCAAACTAGGCCAGTTGTTCAGAAAATTCCCTTTTTTAAGCATGAAATTTGGGGAGTTTGTGATTTTAAGGGATTTTTCCCAAATTTTAGTGATAGGAGTGATGAATTCGAGTTGTAGCCCTTATCTAAGGTTTTCATAAATGCATTTGAATAGTTTTAGTTAATTAGTTACCAAAAAATTGAATAAATATGTGACATTTGAAGTAGGAAGACATCTATTATCTATGTTAAATTTGAAGACTTCTGGAATTTAGTGAAGAGAGTTGGTTCAAAGTTTCTTCTATCTCTACTATGCTTGATGGACGATGTTTGGTATGGTTTTCAAGTTCTTCTAAGCTGGTAATCACATAAAGTGTGCAAGCGAAGCGTGGAGGGCCCACATTGCCAAGCCCAGTGTGCACTAGTTTCTCATTATTTTGGTATGGTTTTTAGTTTGTTGTACTTTCATTGAGTTTGTTGTTCTTTCATTCAATATATTTGTGATTTAATTTGGCATCATTTGAATAAGTTATTATTGATATGCTTGGTAAGCGATATTATGAGTTGACCTCTTGTAAGAGAGTTTAGTATTTATTTCACTTTCAATAAGCTAACTTGTCAAAGATTGCTCATTTTATTTATGTGTGATTGAATTGCGGAAATATTAGTTAATTCATTATTTAATTGAAGAAATTGATGATCTGAAGGTGTTAATCTTGTCATTGAATTTTTTTTTTGAATCCATCTCTTGTAAGGGAGATTGAAGCTTGCTCGACAATAATACTTAAGATCTCAAACTAGCTAAGTGTTAATATTTTAGAAACTTCCTCTAAACCATATATTTTGGAGTGCTTACAAGCTTATGAAAGTCCAGATTTATAATAGAATTGGTGATCTAATTTATACCCTTAAATTGGACAAACATTTTGGTGTCGTTGCCAGGGAATCACATTTAGAGACTAAAAGCTTAGTTAATTAATTTAGATTTCTCTTAAAAAAATGTTTCTAGTTTATTTATGTTTCTTTATGCCTAAACAAAGAGATAAAAAGGGTAGATATACAAAGCAAACCCCCCCCCGAAACCATGAAAAAGAAAAGAAAAACTCCAACTACAAATCCATTTGCAAGACAATACCTATCAAACTTCAAAAGAGAATGCTAAAGAATTTATTCAGTGAAGGAGGGTATACCACCACAAGGATATTCTTAAATCCTTGTCCAAAATTGAGAATTTTCACTAGGGATGAATTTTCATTTCAAAAGATAGAAGAGGAGAAAGGAAACTATGAAAAAAATTCACAAAAGGAGAACCTAGAAGCTTTTTCTAGTTATCCTTGTAAGGAGAACAAAGAATCATTGGCCATATCCAATGAAGACAAAAAATTAGCCAAAAATTGAAGAATTTCTCTGTTGTCTATCACAATATCCCTTGTGCATTCATGAATGTAATGAACAAAATTTAGAAGAACTTTCTAGTACGACAACAAAGGAAAAGCAAGGAAACAAAGATCATATCGAAACTTGGTTTTAAAGAGTCACTAGGCCACCATACCACTATATTTCTTAACATTTCTTGGCATCAAATTTATATAAACAATTGATCTCTCATGTCCAAGCATTTGTTAAGGCATATTTTTCAAACTTAGATACGAGTTTACTTATGATCTTGTTACACAAATGGATGCATTGGAAATTCTCATATACTTGAGGGAATGTTTACTTTTTCAAAATAGAGTAGGATAATATAGAGGAATAAATGAATGAAATAAATAAATAAATTTGCATAATAAAATTAGTTCAATGGGGTGGCAGGAGGGGGAGGGTTTCTTATAACCCCTGATGGGAAAATTAAATAATGGTATGTGTGTGGTCTTGGCAAGAAAACAAATAACCAAGCTGAGGCATATGGCCTCCTCTTTGGTATCATCCTTGCTCAACAAAAAAGGATAAGAGGCTTGAACATTATGGGAGACTCCATTCTTATAATAAATAACATGGTTAACTACAAGTAGGCTAAAAACTCAATGTTGAACCAAAATTTGAAAAGAATCAGGTGTAACTGCAAGAACTTTGAAAGAGTCAACTTCTATCACATTCTAAGAAAGATGAACAGAGAGGCTGATACCCAAGCAAATATAGCCTGTCAAATTGAAGAAAGCAGGAGCCTTATCAATGGGATCAAAGGACTCTAAGTCATCCCATAGGTGCTATGATGGGCATAATTGAGTTGATGCACATGACCCATTCAGATTGAAAGGACAAAAGCACAAAAAATAGGATATTAAGGGATTATAGGGATATTGGAGGCCACTGGATTGAGATGGTTAGTGTCAGCCTAGTCATACTGCCATCAGTGATCAAAGCTACTCTTTTGCATTTGCATATTAGGCGTCTCATACCGAATAAATTTCACCATTCCGCTAGGTCATGGATTCATTGATGGTAGTAATTTTCATCAATTTTCCCTCATGAGATACTTTTTGATTTTCCTTTCTATGGTCTTTAGTCATTAGCCACATTCATTCTCAAAATCATATCAGTAGGTTATAGGATGGGTCTCATTAGTTTCTAGGGTCTCACCATGGTCAAATTAATGAGTCAAATGTCAATAATATCAGCAAGGTCATGAAGATGCAAATAAGCTCAAAGTCATAGCACCAGAAAGAAAATCAAAGAGACATTTATATTCATCTTGATGTAATTTTCACCACAAAACCATGTTTGAGGTGAAAACGTGATATTTTTCCTTTACTATCATTTATTATGTAATTTCATATCATCATATGTAATAAGTCACAATTCAGAAGCTATCACCTCCACAAAGTGATGTCCCTGCCTTCAGAGAAGTTTTCTGCAGCATGTTCAATGCCAGATCATATTCAAAGTAGATCCATCAGAAAGAGCCTGGAAAGAGCTTTCCAACGGTATACTACACTCTCAAAACTGACTTCTAGATTGAATTCTATGCTTAAGTGAAGTAAAAGCCCTCATACCCTCATATACCCCCCATTTTCCCATTTTTCCCTTTAAACTTTGTGTTATTAAAGTCTAATATTCCTTTATAAATCCCTTTTTCCCCCTCCGATTATAATATCGCATTATAAATATTTAAAAAAAAAATACGCGATTTTATTACCCAACCACTTCCCCTCCATGCCTTTGGACTTTATAATAAAGAACTTCATATTACAAAGTCCCTCCCCTTAACCACTACCCCAACCATACTCCATAAACTTTATAACAAAGTTATATCATATATATAAACCCTCCTCGCCGTATAAACCACTTCCCCACTATGCATATAATAAAACTTTATAACGTAAAGTTTAAAGTTTATTGTTATAAATCGCAATCGCAAAGCGTCTTCCAATCGCAATCCGCAACTTTTATATGGAACGCCCGATCGCCCACGCAAACTGCGATGCGCATTGATCGCGTCGACCTCCGATCGCAAGTCTCTTCCCCCGATCCCCCGATTGCTAGCTCTTCTTCTCCCATTTGATCGTACCGTTTTCCCGCATCGGATCGACGCACCATTCCCCCGATCCATCAATCACAACTTTCCTCCGATCGGCCCTTCGCATCTCGTCTTCCAATCTCCTGATCACATCACAAATGTTATATATGCGACCCGATCTCTCCCCCGATCTAACTCTCCGATGCGATTGATCGCGCCTCTCTTCTCTCCCTTCGATATTCCGATTGCGATTAACCCTTGGGACCCATCGTATGATACTCCGCCCGTTTATAATATAAAGGGTTCTCTCCTTTGTAAACTCAAAATTTGTATTAATTTCGTTTTTATAAAGGTTTTCCCCATTCCCCTTTCCCAATCGCATCAGAAATTCTATATATGTCATTCCGCTCCACTCCCGAGCCCGATTTGTGATTGCGATTATACCCCGGTCCCACCATTAAACCTTCCGCCATAAAACCCCATTCTTCCTTTGTATAAAGCGTAAAAAATCATTTTTTTTATTTGTTTCTAAAGGATTTTCCCGCTCCAATTCCGATCGCGATACACTCGTTGTTTCATATATGATATCTCTCCGCTCTTGCTCCGACTTCGATTGCAATTTATATGCTGGTCCCGCCTCCATCTCCCTTCCTTTTTCCCATTTAAAATTCATCTTACCCTTCACAAAGCATATAATTTCATTCAGTTCTATTTCTACGACATTTTATTAAAGGTCAGAGAATAAAGAAATAAAGGAAAGCAAAGGAACAGTTCAAGGGACGAGAGCTTAAAATAAAATGAAGATATCTACAAAAGCAAAAAATAGGGAATCTGTTCATCGGATTGCCTATTTTCGTTTATACAGCCTAACAACAAATCTCCAAAGCAGTCAATGTAATGATGTCCCTCATTTTCAGGGGTAGATTGTTGTATTTCTTTACTATGATTGGATTTCAGTTCTTCAGCTGTTAGGAAAGCTCCCTTTTTTGTGGATCTATGTTCCCACATTTCAGATTATTTATTGTATTGTAAAATCATTTGTAAGGAGGTCTGAGTAGGAGAAAATAGGGGAATAGTGTGGAAGAACATCTCTGCGCTAAATTGTACAGTTTGACAAGAATTAATAAGAGATGCAGCTCTGATTTGTGGGATCCATGTGGTATGAGATTTAGCATTTGTTTTTCTCCTTTGTTTCATATGTGGATTGTTATGTGTTCCATTCATCCATAAACATTTTCCTTTGAATGCTTTCAAGATAGAAAGGTAGAATCCATTTTATATGCTCTGCCTTAGGAAATCATTCATACTCTGTATTTTTCTTCTGTTTGAAAAGGATACATTTATTGTGCCCTTTTCAGCTCCTCACCTATCTTCCCATCCCATCCTTATTAAATTTTATATGCTAATTTTCCTGCCTATCTTGCCCCATGAAATACCCTGTGTCCTGATTTAATTCCCTATTTCAACTGTCCCTTTATATCCCACACATCCCTGAAATTCATTTATTCATTTCATTCTATTTAAACCCTTATCCTCATCATTTTACCTAGCCTAATATCAGTCCATTTATTGTGTTCCATAGAATATTCTTTTACGAAGAGAGCCCTCTCCTGTCCTTGTAGGGCTAGCTACAAGGCTGAGCGTGGTTTAGTTTGTTACCTCGTTTTGCCTTTGCAGCCTAGGGTCCAATTCAGGTGCTAACATTCTTTGGCGACCATACTGGGGACTGTTCAAGATTGTTTGTTTGTTAGTGTTATTTGTTTTATAAACTACAGACGAAGCCTGAAGTTATGCCAGGTAGCCTTCTAACTGCACATTGCTTTGCAAGTGCATAAGTAGATAAATGCTGCTTCAGTCAATCTCCGGTATAGTTTTATAAACAATAACATCTGACCTGCAAAGATTTTCCCCAGTACATCAAATAACTCCAAACTTTTGAAAGATGATCTTCAGATTTTTGCTAGGCTACAAATAAGATTTTTGTAAAATAGACATTTCACCACACTGGCTTCAAGAAGATACACCATGGCAAATCCAGATCCAAATCCTCCCCCTGTGTTTGAAAATCCAAATCTTATCCCAAGAATTGTCAGAAGACAAGAAGGATCATTAAGCCCCATACCCGTTTACAGATCCTATACTTGGCCCAGTGAATTGTTTTTTGTAGAAGACCTTTCCTTTGATGAGAATTTTGAGCTTTCTTTATTTAGGAATAAGTCTGAAAATGACATTGATGATACATTTTTAGATCCTGACTTCCTTGTAGATATTGAAGTCCAAAGAGAAAATACCTCCATTGACGATTACATTTTTAATTCTCCTCAGTCCATCACTGTAACTAATCCTCCTGAGGCTTCCGAATCATTAGAAACAACCTTTCCCCCTCCCAATTCATCAGCATTCCCATCAGTCAATTCCCAATTGTAATCTCCTCCATTAACACCTCCCTCAAATCCTACAAGTCCTGTTGTAAATCCACCCAGAGTTATGGCTGCTAGGTATGCACCTCTGGTCTTACCCCAGGTCCTCAATGATATGCCTGCTGACTATCAAAGTAAAATTCCTATCTTTGATGCCACTCAAAGCATCATGGCTCAACAACATGTTGACAAAATGAATGAATTTTTTGATTTGCATGAGGTAGAAGCAGAGAATGTGACATTGAGGCTGTTTGTTCAAAGTTTCGGAGGTGAAGTCAGAAAGTGGTTCAGAGCCCTACCACCAGGCACAATTTTCACGTTGCAGGAGTTGCATACTCAGTTCTTGGACCGGTGGGAGGTAAAAAAGAACCCAATCCAAATTCTGTTTGAATATGAGAACATTAAAAGGAATGTGGGTGAAACCGTGCAGGATTATTGTTTGAGATTCAATGCTACATATAATTCTATTCCAGCTAATTTGAAGCCTCCTGAGGGACTGGAATTGTTAAAATTTCTCGATGGATTTGATGTCGACATGGCATATCAGCTGTGGGAAAGAGATCCGTCTTCACTTGAAGACATGTAGAAGATAGCAGTTAATGTTGAAGCAAATCTGCTGGCTAAAAGAGCACGAGATAGAGCTGAGAAAAGAGTCACAATAAAAGAGGAAGCCTCTACTTCATACTATAAAATGGACACTTTGATCAGAACGGTGGAAAAAATGGTTGATAGGTTAACCATCGCAGATAGACCTGAGCCTCAAATAAGAAATCCAAATTTCAGAGGGCAGCAGCCGCAATTCAGAATTAAACAGAGAGAGCAGAGAACGCAAGACCAAGTTGCGCCACCACAGCAACAGATTAAAACTCCTTTGCAGCAGAACTACATGCAAGGGACAGATTCAGATGATGATGATCCTATGATTGAGGCTAATCATTTTTTCACGGCTGATGGTACGCCCATTTTCCTTACAGAAGATGAAGAATACACAGTGGCGACTCCAGATATTCAAAAAGACCAAAATTTCATTTTGGCCAATGATACAGTATTGGAAGAAGAGTCTGATGACTATCAGAGAGGGTATATGAATGCTCTGTCAGCTTAGCAAAGGCAGTACTCTTTAAGGAAAAGAGAGGTTACAGTCAATCCCATTCAAAAGAGAAAGTAACTTCAAATGAAGAACTATGCACAGAAGAAAGCTAAGGAGTTGGTTGATCCTTCCCCTAGCATAGCGCCCGCAGTTGCTAATACATCACATGAAAAGAACCAGCAAAACACAGTAAAGGATCCAACAAAGAAGAAAGACTCGCCCATTAAAGAGGTAGAGAAATCTCCCTCCTTTAATATAGAAAATGAAATCTCTAAGTTAAAGTTGTCTATGCCCCTCACAAAGTTGGTGAAGAATAGTGTGTATAAAACTCAGGTGTCCAAAGTCTTGCAAATCGATTCTATCTCTGATACAGTCAACGTAGAAGACACCTACCCTGAACTTATTTTTGGTCCAGCCACAGAAGAATCCAGAGAAAATGAAGTCCCTCCTTTTTACTTGAGTCTTAGAGTACATGAGTTTATCCTGCATAATGCTATGTTGAGCTCCGGGGCCTCACATAATTTGATGCCCAAAGCTATCATGGAGAAGCTAGGCCTTGAAATCACTCGAAAATATCATGACTTGTATTCCTTTGACTCGAGTAGGGTCCACTGTATTGGTTTAATTAAAGATTTGGTAGTGTCTTTAGACCAGATTCCAACAAAGAATGTCTTGATGGATGTAGTTGTTGCTGATGTCCCACCAAGATTTGGAATGTTTCTATCTAGGTCTTGGGCTGCAAAAATTAAGGGAACCATATAGCTTGACTTCTCCTATGCCACTATCATTGTATTTGGCCAGTTGAGGAAGTTATATAGGGAAAAGAAAATGAAGTATATGATTACCAGGAAAGACAAGCCTATAAATCATCCCATTAATGCTGTCCATACAGACTTAGAGTCTTTTGTCTTGTATTCTGATGGTGGTTTAAATGATGAGAATGTTCAATTGGTACAAGTGGATGACATACCTGAGATTTTAGAGAATTTCAGAGAGGTCCTCAAAAGGGAAAAGGACAAAGCAACAAACACTTCTGAAACTCCTGCCTGCCAGCAGCAAAGAGATAATGGACAACCAGAAATCAGCCAAGGTAAAGAAGAGAAAGAAGAAAATTTCCAGCACCTTCAAGAAGAAGAAGAAGGTCTGTGGAGTATGGATTTCGATGGAGCTGTTGGTAAGGATGGAGCTAGCATTGGAATATGGATTAGGAGTCCTATTTTTCAACATAAGAAGGTTCCGAGTAATGTTAGAGTTTGTGCCTATAAGTTAGCTTTTGATTGCTCTAACAATGAAGCAGAATATGAGGCTTTGATTGCAGGCCTCAAAATTTTGAAAAAGTTGAATGCAAAAAGGATTTCTGTGTATGGCGACTCCGAACTGATAATCAAACAAGTGAAGGGAGAATATCAAGCAAAACATCCAAGATTGAGGGAATACAGAAATGCAGTCCTGGACATTTTGAAAACATTCCCAGAATATACTTTGACAGCAGTGCCCAGGATGCAGAACATTATTGCTGATTCTCTTACCACTACTGCAAGTAACTTGAAGGTTCCAATGAACTCCAGCAACAAGTTTGAGATCCATGTCAAACATAGGCCTGCTGTTCCAAACAACTTAAGGTACTGGCAAGTGTTTTGGGATGATAATGAGATCAACGCATTTTTGCAGGGTGATGGAAAATTCAAAAATACTCCCATAGAGGGTGAGTATGAGGTTGATGATCAAGAGTTGGAAACAAATCAGATGGACATATTGCAGTTAAAGGATAATGTAATTCCTAGAGGTCTCATACCTCTAGAGGAGCTTTTTGATCAGGATGATGTCGCAAAGAAACCAAGCTTGGTGCCCACAGAGAAAGGAGTTGAAGATGTGAATATTGGAACAGCTGATCAACCCAAGTTTGTCAAATTATCAAAGGCATTATCACCTGAGGTAAAGGAGAAGTATGTTAAACTGCTTTATAAATTTTTTGATGTATTTGCGAGGGATTATTCAGATTTGAAAGTGTATGATAAGAAAATAATTCAACATACAATTCCTATCAAGCCGGATCAGAAGCCTTTTAGACAAAAGCTGAGAAGAATCAATCCAAAACTGCTGCCTTCAATTGAAAAGGAGGTAAACAGGTTGTACAAAGAAGGAATCATAGTTCCTATTAGATTTTCTGATTGGATTTCGAATTTGGTCCCAGTGCGTAAAAAGACTGGAGAAATAAGACTGTGTATTGACTTTCGGAACTTGAATAAGGCATCCTTAAAGGATAATTACCCACTTCCGAAAATGGACCATATTCTGTAGAGAGTAGTTGGAGCATCTAGGATGTCACTACTTGATAGCTACTTAGGGTATAACCAAATCTTGGTGCATGAGAAGGACCAAGATAAAACTACCTTTACAACACCTTGGGGAACCTTCCGGTATGCCAAGATGCCCTTTGGACTGAAGAACGCTGGAGCCACTTTCCAGCGTGCAATGGACATTGCCTTTGCAAATGAAAAAGATGTTTTTATTGTTGTTTATTTGGATGATCTGACAGTGTTTTCAGGTTCAGATGATGAGCATTTGCGCCATCTAAAAGTGGTTTTTCAGCGTTGCAGAAAGTTTTGGATTTCACTCAATCCCAAAAAGAGTCTTTTTTCCATGGATGAGGGAAAATTTCTTGAGAACATCATCTCTAAAGATGGCATCCGCATAGATCCAGCCAGAGTGGAGGAAATCCAACTCATAGATCTTCCACGAAATAAGAAAGAGATTTAGGCCTTTAATGGTAAGATGAATTTTTTACGCAGATTTATACCTAATCTGGCTGAGCATTTGAGAGAAATGACCAATATGTTGAAGAAAGATAGCATTGTTAAGTGGAGTGAGGAAGCTATCAAATCATTCAATATGGTAAATTTAGCTTTGTCTAATGCCCCAGTTCTAATTAGTCCCGACTATACTGAAGATTTTATTATATTTTCGTTTGCATCTGAGCATATTATGGCTGTTGTTTTAATGCAAAAGAGAGATGAAGTAGAAAAGCCAATCGCCTTTTTCAGTAGGACTATTAGAGACTCTGCTTTAAGATATAATATTATTGAAAAGTAGGCATTGGCTCTTGTCAAGGCATTGAAATATTTCAGGGTCTATATTCTACATTCACACACTACAACATATGTCCCTAACACAATAGTCAAGGATGTGCTCATGCAAACTGATCCATAAGGTTGAAGAGACAAATGGATAGCAGCTATGTTGGAGTACGATCTGGAGATCAAGCCTACGAAGTTGATCAAAGGCAAAGGCTTGGCGAAGTTGATGGCTCAATCAAATCTGCGTGCTTTAGATATAAACCTCATTTCAGCAATGTCGGAAGAGGAAGATGAAGGTTTGCTGGTTCCCATTTCAGATATTTTTCTGCAGTCCCCTTGGTATTCAGATATCGTGTATGTTCTTCAACATATCTCGCCTTCTCCAGGCATGTCTAAGAGTCAAGGTAGATCTTTGAAACTCAAATCTGCAAAGTATTGTATTCTGAATAGTGCTTTGTTTTGGAAGGATCCGGGAGGTGTTTTGCTAAATTTCCTGGTTGAAGAAGAAGCTCAGAAGGTAATGCACGATTTCCATAAACGTGACTGTGGTGGTCACCTATTTTGGAAAACCACAACAAATAAGATATTGAGAGCCGGGTATTATTGGCCCACATTATTTTCTGATTTATATAAAACAGTGATGAATTGTCATGAATGTCAAATTTTCCAAGGGAAGAATAAATTGCTTCCACTCCCCTTGAAACTTGTTTCATTGAACGCGCCCTTTCAACAGTGGGGGCTCGATTTTATAGGAGAAATACATCCCGCATCCTCAGCACAACATCGATGGATATTGATTGGGACAGACTACTTTACGAAGTGGGTCGAGGCCATCCCTGCCAGGCAAGAAACTGACACAGTAATCATTCAATTCCTGGAATCAAATATCTTATCCCGTTTTGGTTGTCCATGTAAAATTGTGACAGATAATGCAGCTGTGTTCAGATAAAAGAAAATGGTCAATTTATGTGATAAGTATAACATTGTGCTGGGCCATTCAACAACGTATTATCCACAGGGAAATGGCCTGGCAGAGTCATCCAACAAGTCGCTGATGAATATAATTAAGAAAATGTTGGAGGCAAACAAAAGAAATTGGCACCGGAAGCTTATCAATGCATTGTGGGCAGACAGAGTCAGCAATAAAAAATCAATAGGTATGTCACCTTTCGAATTGGTTTATGGTACTGATGTTGTCTTTCCTACTTCTCTTACAGTTCTAGTTATGAGATTATTACAAGAAGTTGGCAGTGAAGATGATGACAACCAGCGAAGGATCAACCAGATGATCCACCTTCAACAGACAATAGAAGAAGTGTCATAGAAAATGAGTCAGTTGCGTGAAAAGATTAAAAAGATCTATGATAGGAAGACCAAAGCATAAAAGTTTCAGTTGGATGATGTAGTGTTGAAATGGGATGCAAGAAATGAGGACAAAGGGAAGCACGGTAAATTTGACAAACTTTGGAAGGGACCATACAGAATTACAGCACATAGGGGACAAAATGCCTTCTTTCTTTCAGAAATGGATGGCCAGGATTGTCCTGGAGGAGCAGTAAATGGTAGGCTATTGAAGCACTACCATTGTTGAAGACATGGATCAAAATCTATCTCATCATCTTTGTATATAACATTTTATTTTTCTAAAAGCAAAGTTCAAAATGCACAGTGATTCAAGTTTGGGGCCCGAGGTGAAGGCTATAAAACTTGGATGATATGTGTATGGTTTTGTTTTATTTCAGTTTTTAGTCTTGGACTAGAGTCAGAGTCAGTTTCCATTCGTGTCAGTTTTCAACATTTTTGACTCCATGCCCAATAGTAAAGGCTACTTTGTCTATGGTGTTCTTGTCACCTCCAAGGAGCTACCATCCCCATTGGAGCCAATGTTAGTGTTAGTCTAGTCATACTTCCATCAGTGATCAAAACAGCTCTTTTGCATTTGCATATTAGGTGTCTCATACCGAATAAATTTCACTATTCCGTTAGGTCATGGACTCATTGATGGTAGTAATTTTCATCAGTTTTCCGTCATGTGACACTTGCTGATTTTCCTTTCTATGGTCTTTAGTCATCAGTCACTTTCATTCTCAAAATCATGTCAACAGCTCATAGGATAGGTCTCATTAGTTTCTAGGGTCTCGCCATGGTCAAATTAATGAGTCAAGTATCAATAATATCAGCAAGGTCATGAGGATGTCAATAAGCTCAAAGTCACAGCACCAGAAAGATCAAAGAGACATTTTATTTATCTTGATGTAATTTTCACCTCAAAACCATGTTTTGAGGTGGAAACGTGATATTTTTCCTTTATTATCATTCATTATGTAATCCTATATCATCATATGTAATAAGTCACAATTAAGAAGCTGTCACCTCTACAAAGTAATGTTCCTGCCTTCAGAGAAGTTTTCTGCAACATGTTCAGCACTGAATCATCTTCAAAGTAGATCCATCACAAAGAGCCCGGAATGAGCTTTCCAACGGTATACTACACTATCAAAACTGACTTCTGGATTGAATTCTATGATTAAGTGAAGTAAAAGCCCTTATACCCTCATATACCCCATATTTTGCCATTTTTCCCTTAAAATTTGTGTTATTAAAGTTTAATATTCCTTTATAAATCCCTTTTCCCCCCCTCCGATTATAATATCGCATTATAAATCTTAAAAAAAAAAAATATGCGAATTTATTACCCAACCACTTCCCCTCCATGCCTTTGGACTTTATAATAAAGAAATTCATATTAAAAAGTCCCTCCCCTTAACCACTTCCCCGACCATACTCCATAAAATTTATAACAAAGTTATATCATATATATAACCCCCCTCCACCATATAAACCACTTCCCCACTATGCATATAATAAAACTTTATAACGTAAAGTTTAAAGTTTATTGTTATAAATCGCAATCACAAAGCGTCTTCCAATCGCAATCACAACCTTTATATGGAATGCTCCGATCGGTTCATCACAAAACTTGCGATGTGATTGATCACATCGACCTCCGATCGCAAGTCTCTTCCTTGATCCCCTGATCACGAGTCTTTCCTTCGATTGATCGCACCGCTCTTTCGATCGATCGATCACACCATTCCCCGATACATCGATCGCAACTTTCCTCCGATCGGCCCTTCGCATCCCGTCTTCCGATCCTCCGATTGCATCACAAATGTTATATATGCGACCCGATCACACTCCCGATTTCATCCCTCCAATGCGATTGACCGCGCCTCTCCCCTCCGATCCCCGATTTCGATTAACCCTTGGGACCCACCGTACGATACTCCGCCTGTTCATAATATAAAAGGGTTCTCCCCTTTGTAAATTTGAAATTTGTATTAATTTCGTTTTTATAAAGGTTTTCCCCATTCCCCTTTCCCAATCGCATCAGAACTTCTATATATGTCATCCCGCTCCACTCCCAAGCCTGATTGCGATTGCGATTATACCTCGGTCCCACCACTTAAACCTTCCGCCTATAAAACCCCATTCTTCCTTTGTATAAAGTGGAAAATCATTTTTTTTATTTTATTTTAAAGGGATTTCCCCGCTCCGATTCCGATTGCGATACACTGTTGTTTCATATATGATATCCCTCTGCCCAGTTCACTCCGATTGCGATTGCGATTTCCATATGGGTCCCGCCTCCTCTCCCTTCCTTCCTATTCACCATTTTTTCCTTCACTAAAGGCGAAGTTTCGTTCAAAGCTATTTTTATTATAAAAAATCATTTTTCTTCAAATGGCAAATGGAAAGCGAACAGTCAAGGCCGAGAGCTTAAATTAAAACAATATTGTTACGCCTAGCAACAAAATAGGAGATCTGTTCACCAGATTACTTATTTTCGTTTATGTAGCCTAAATAGCAAAATCTTCAAAGCAGACAATGTGATGTTGTCCCTTACTTTCAGGGGAAAATTGTTGTATTACTTTCTATGATTGTATTTCAGCTGTTAGAACAGCCCCCACTTCTGTGGATCTGTGTTCCCACATTTCAGCTTATTTATTGTATTGTAAATCATTTGTAAAGAAGTTTTTTCTGAGTAGGAGAAAGTAGGGGAATAGTGTGGAAGAACATCTCTACGCTACATTGTACAGTTTGACAGGAATTAATAAGAGATGCAACTCTGATTTGTGGGATCCATGTGGTATGAAATTTAGCATTTGTTCTCTCCTTTGTTTCATATGTGAATTGTTATGTGTTCCATTCATCGATAAACATTTCTTTTGAATGCTTTCAAGATAGAAAGGTAGAATCCATTTTATATGCTCTGCCTTGGGAAATCATTCATATTCTGTGTGTTTTATTCCATTTGAAAAGGATCCATTTATTGTGCCCTTTTCAGCTCCTCACCAGTCTTTCCATCCCATCCTTATTAAATTTTAAATTGCTAAGTTTCCTCCCTATCTTGCCCCATGAAATACCCTGTGTCCTGATTTAATTCCCGGTTTCAAACTGTCCCTTCATATCCCACACATCCTTGTAATTCATTCATTCATTTATTTTATTAAACCTTTATCCTCATCATTTTATCTAGCCTAATATCAGTCCTTTTATTTTGTTCCATTGAATATTCTTTTACAGAGAGAGCCCTCTCTTGTCCTTGTAGGGCTAGCTACAAGGTTGAGCGTGGTTTAGTTTGTTAACCTATTTTTCCTTTGCAGGCTGGGGTCCAATTCAAAAAGTAACAG